>LPNX010745881.1:0-132180 GCA_001517045.1 Pseudotsuga menziesii
ACAGCTGAGAATGGAGCTTCAGGTGCATCAATATTCATTTAACGAATCTGAACAGAAAATTAGAGACCTATCAAGTGCTCTAGACCACTTTAAAGTGATATAATCAGAACTCGTCTCTTCAAGAAAGCATGCTATGGAGGTAGAGCAATCTTTGTGTGAGAGCAATGAAATGATGCAAAGAGTGATGACTGCATTAGATGCTATTGGTACTATTCATCAATTTCAGTTTGGGGATCCTGTGGAGGTGATTGAATGGCTTGGTAAATCATTTCAAAACTTACAAGGTAAAATAGTATCAGCTGAAGAAGATGTTAGGAAATAAAAAAGAGCAGCAGAATTACTGGTTGCAGAATTGGATGAGGTCCATGGAAGAATGGACATCCTTGAGGATGAATTAGCAAAGGCAAAAACTAAAATCATAACTCTTAAGAAAGAAAAGAATGCAGCTGAAGCTGCAAAGGAAGATGCCATACTTCGCCTTGAGCATACAGTAGCTGCTCATGCAGAACAAAATCAGGCATCAATTCAAAACTCTGGACTTCTAAACTTATGCACAGGTCTTGAGCAGTTGAGGAGAGAACATGGTTGCTTGCTTCCTCTATTAGCTAAGGATTTTCTCAAGAAGTTGGAGCATTTGAAAAGTATGGAGGATATTTTGCAAGGAGTATTGAATCAGCTTGCAGGTTTAAAAGTGCCGAAGGCAACTGGTGTATTATCAAACCTGTCTGAAGAGGTATGTTGACTCTGTCCTACTAATTGCTTATGTATCTGTTATTATGTGATTTAGTTGTATGATTCATGTAACTGTGGAGCTACTGTGGAATCATTGTGTTTGTTCTGGAGTTGTATATGTTAGTGTATATTTCTTTTCCTTGCAACAAATGCATGTTCCCTAGGTTTGGTTACTGGTGGTACTTTGGCATGTTTGGGTAAAACCTTTCTTCATGAGTGTATGACATATCACTTTTTTCATGAGTGTGAGGCATATCACTGTGTTTAGGTAATATTAGATCTCTTTAGTGGAAATTAAATAGTTTTTATTTTAAGGGTTTACCTCTAGGGGAAGATTAAGGAAGCTGTGCAGTTTCATGACAGCTCTGACCGAATGGTGCATAATTAATACTATTAATTATTTTGTATGTAATATTAGAAGGTAAAGTGAAAGCACAAAGAATTGTGATTTCTTAGGAATCAAAGAGGTGGCGAGTCTTTCTGGAAAAAAATTCGCCAAATTTTTACAATATTTTATAAATCAGTGAAAGATTCGCCAATTTTTACAATATTTTATAAATCACTGAAATATTCGCTATTTTTTACAATTTTCTATTATGTAATGAAATATTCGCCAAAATTTTACAATATCCTATAACTTAGTGAAAGATTCGCCAAGATTTTACAACATTATATAATAAAATGAAAGATTCGCTAAAAAAATTATATATACATATTATATTATTGATAAAATCGCCTTCAAGTTTTCCTATATATCGGGGGGATTCGCCCATTTTTTATACATATAAATTTTGGGGGGGTTCTTAAAATTATCCCTGCTTGAAACAGACACTAGTCGTAGTATTAAACAGCCTGTCATGTTGAGTCTTGCAAGTCGACACGAACCACGCTAAGTGCGCTGAGCCGCGGGGTTAGGATATCACAGGGAGGCGATACCGCACCGGCAGAGGAGCTGCGGTGCGCGATACCGTAGGTTAAGGACTTAGCGTTGGGAGGAATTTACCTGTCTCCTGGTGTGCGGAGATGCGATAAGGCTGGAATCATCGCAAGTCGGTGGAAGTTGCGCGACGCGAAAAGGGAACCGTGCGACGGGAAGAGAGAGATCTCGCGGCTAGAAGAGCTGTGAGGCGGGGAGATCCTGCGACGCGAGCAGAGGGTCATGCAATGCACAGAGAAAGAGACCTTGTGGCTAGCAGAGCTGCGAGTTGCAAGTAGGATGCCACAGAACCTGGTCCAAGACGCTTGAGTCCTTGGCCAACCCATTAGAATCACTTCGGGTGAGACTTCAGGCCGCTTTGCGGTCTGTCGCCGAAAGGGCCAGTGAGCTAGGGGTGTTGTTGGTTAAACATAGTAAACCCGGGTCTACCCATGAGAACCAACACAAATCCATCTCAAGTCCGAGTTACTCTACAAGGGTTTTTAGGAATCTGGCCAAAGAATTGGTTCAATAAGATTAGATCTATGAAAAACAAAACTGCAGTTGGAACATGCAACCTATTCTGGGTAGGTGAAGTATTAGTGGTCTCTCAGATGATCATAAAAAATATCCTTATTTGATGGATCCATAATTATATTTATTTCACCTTTATTTTTAGAATGGGGTGTAGGGGGAAACACTGGAGAATGAGTGGTGGAATTTCTTGCACCAGATCTTGTATGAACTTTTTTCCCTGCAACAACCAAGTATGTAATTTTTTGTAGACTGGGTAATGTCATATGGAAGAAACTTTTTCAATGTAATGATTCAACGATTATCAATAAAAATTTTATTTGTTACTTTGTGTCCTTCACTGAATTATTGATTGATATGTTGATCATTTCAAATGTTCAAAAACCATATTGAGTTTTTAATGTTATGATGAGTTGATGTTACTGATTCAGGTGACTTTGCTCATGTGTATTAGTTTTGATGTATTCATTTGAGAATTCTTTGGAATAAATGAGATGTTGGTTGTGGATACTTGCCTTCTTTATTAAGAGATTTCATCATTTCATCCATGTTTGGTTCCCAGAATTTGATGGGGGAGTTTGGTGGGGATTCCCCCCTCCCCAACTATAGTTGCAAGGGGGCTCCAAGCGGAGGAGATGACTATTTTGGGATCCTCGCCTAGTAGGGGTTCGGGGGCAGTTCCCCCATTGCAAAATTTTTGGAAACATTCCTTGTAAAATGTTGTAATTTGATATTCATTACTTGGTCAATAATGGGTGATTTACGAGCACATGGTTTTGGGAATCCCATGGTATTCCCTTTATAAAAAGAAGGAGTTGTAATATATCTATGTATTTTATTGTAGCATTGTAAAAATGATCTCCATGATTGTGTAGGAGAGATCATGTGAGAGTGAAGAGGAAGTGTTGCAAGTGTGCTCTAGGTTGTATCCCTTTAGTTTTGTTGGATTGTATAATAAGAAAAGGACTAGCAATTTCTATGTGGACATAGCCCATATTGGGTGAACCACATTATATTGGTGTCTCTCTTGTAATGTGTTTTAATATTTTCATATTGTTTTTTGTTTTTTGTTATTTCTCTGTGATGTTGTTTTTATAACATGAGATACTATTTTAACTATTTTCTTAAAATCAAATTAACCATTCTTTTTACCAACATCCCAGTAGGCTTCCCTGCTAGGATCCATTAACCAAAAATACCTTGATAAAACATGTTCCCTTTAGTTAGAGATAAACAAACTTGCATAAAATTTGTAAGTCTCCTCTCAAGGAGAAAACTAGAAATCCTATGTAGGATTATATCCATTGTAAGCAGACATACCAAACGACTTGGAAATAGTAGAATTCACATCGGGGTTTTATGCAGTTATCAGATTGGATCACTTTCCATGCATTGATCTTTGAACTAGTTTTAGGCATTAAAATGGTTCAACAAGGAATTAAAGAAAACATTCTCCTTATTCCCTAGTTACTACTCGCAGTCGATTAAACCCATGAGTCACATTCAATGCTACTATAACTTTGTAGCCTGGATCCATCTCAACACCACTCTCGCTATCCACAAATCCCGTATGGTTTTCTTGTTTCCTCACAAACCTACCTAAAAATTCATCCCTACATCCTGTAGCTTAGAATGCTCAACATAGTTTAGAGAGATCTCAGCAAATAATTTCTATAACCCTATCAATCCTCAAACAATTTAACCATCACTATAGGGATTTAGTTCAAGGTACCAAACTATACATCACAAGACTTGTGATCAATATTGAATAACACGATTCCTCTCATTTTAGTGCCCCAGTTTGATATTTACATGAAATTTTAAACAGACAATCAGATTATGAATTTTCTACAAACTTTATTTTTTCTCTATTGGAAATAATCTAGAGTTTTCTCCAAAACAAGGAGGAATAGACAAGCCACCATATACACCTAGCTTTCCATCTAGTAATCCTTTCGGGGATAGATATGATAGTAGTTCTTTTGAGCACCATACTAAAATCTCATTGGAGGATTCGAAGGAAGAAGAAAGCCCTCATGAAATGACTCATAATCTAAACATTCCCTAGATTGATCAAGATGTTTTGTCAATTTCTAGTGTGAAATATCTACTTCTAAAAAACCCTGAAAATTTTTTAACCAAATTTGATCCTAATGATAAACAACGAGATTGTGATCACATTAAGAATTTTATGTTAGCAATTCCATTGCGTTATGTAGTACATGAAGATGTAGTATGTCGGTTGTTTCCCTATATCTTTGAAGGTAAAGATTCACCTTTCTACTTTGATTTGTAAATTTACTGAACTATACATTCATGGAACCAATTTGACAAGCTAATTTTGGAAAAAAATGGTGACGATAAAACACCCAAAGATATAGTAATGGAGTTGTCGACTATGAAAACACATAGCAAGGAGAGGATTAAATATTTGAATAAGATATTCTTAACACTCAAGAATAATATTCAAGTTGAATCTATGCCAGCCAAAAGTCTTCTTATGGCCTATTATGTAAAATCTCTTCCAACTCCTTTATCCACGTGGGTAAAAAGATCACATAAGGAAACTCTACAGGAAGCTTTTGATGAGTCTATTTTGGTAGAAAAATACATGTTGAGCTTGAAATATAGTCCCGATGTTAATACCATGAATTAACCCAACACTTCTCAAAGGAAAAAGGATCTTATAGCTCAAAAAATCCTCCGAATAAAGAACAAAGTGCATTTGATTTCAAAAACCTTCAAAAGATCCTACAAAAAGTGTCCAAGGAATTCATAGATCTCAATAAAATTACAAATGAAGAACCATCCAAGAGAGGAGGTTATTTTAGAAACCATTATATACGACCTTACCAACAACCTCTTAATCAACAAATGCCTCCTTATAAGGGGATGGACATTGACGATGTAGTCTCTATACTTAAAGCTTTACTTACAGGACCACAACCCCCCTCAGATAACGTTGACAATAATTTCACTGAAAATAACGGAGAGGATGAAAACATTCCAGAAGATCCAAATACCTATTCCATGAATCATTTTTCAGAACTTCCTAGGCATGATGAAGTAGCTAACCTAGAAACAATTTATGTAGTTCAACACCCCTATAACACTCATAGGAAAGAACACCAAACTCAAGATATTTTGTCTACGTCTAAATCTGCTAGAAAGACACCTGTAGCTACCAAGGTCACTCCTTATAAAGAAACAAATACTTTTTAAATTGATTATGGTCATGTGGAATACTTTAAAAAATGCAAAGATAATATATCTATCTTCAAATTATTGAAAATCCCCCAAATAAAAAATAAATTGGAAAGTAGTCTAACTCCTTCTAAACATAAAATTACAGAACTCAATAGCCTCCACTCTCATCTTCCGATGGAAGAAGGTAAAGATACCACATTTCTTGTTATCATTTGAAATTTTCAATATAAATTCCCACAACTGCATGGTATATTATGGTGCATCTTCAAATGTGATTCCATTTTCTGTTTTTCAAAAACTCAATGTACAAATACAACTTTCATCAACTCACATAGTGCAATTAGATGGATCCAGAGTTAAAGTGGTAGGATACTTAAAAATGTGTTAATCAGACTCCTCGGACCCTATGATCCATCAAACCATTGATATTGTTGTAGCTAATGTGCTAGAAGATTATGGAATGTGATTAAGCCATGACTGGTCTCATAAACATAAATGATATCTTACAACTAAATGGTCACATTTGTGGCTTCCATAAGAGGTTAATTCTAAAAAAATAAAAATAAAAAGAGAACCATATAAAAAACAAATTGTTATTGATCTTGACGACCCTAATGAACCTACCTTACCCATGAATTCCAATTTAGGAAATTATTCTCTGGACACATATTTTTAAAGACATTCCCGTTGACATGTCTCCTTTTGATCAGTCTGAAAATCAATTAGAGGAAATAAACGTTTCCTAGATTGGGTCTTCTCAGTCCATGTTGCACAATGTCTATAATGTAAATACCAACTTCAATTTAGATAAAGCTTGTTGGAATTTATTTTTCGATGGCTCTAAATCCAAACATGGGGATGGGGATGGATGTGTTTTAATTGATCCAGAAGGAAATAAATCTATGATACCTTTTCGTTTAGAATTTGAAGGTACAAATAATGTGTCTTAGTATGAGGCATTGATTCAACGTCTTAAAAATACATTTGATCTTAAAGATAAATTTATAAATTTTTTTGGAGCCGCAAGGATAATTGTTAGAAAAATTAGGAACACAATTCATTGTATCATAGCACACTTAAAAATTATCAAAGAGATTCATGGGACTTGATTAATCAATTTGAATCCCTTAACATAAAATTTGTTCCTAGATCACAAAAATTTGATGCAAATTTGCTAGCTAATGTTGCTTCTAAATCGTTGCTTCTAGAGGGTTTTGCACTTGATGCATTCTATGTTTAATTGATGTACATTCCTTCAATACCTGATAATATCAAAAATTGGAAAGTATTTGATGATTTTCAATAAATTTCCAATTTCCTCACATCCCATAACACCTTTAAAGACGTTGCAATTGATGAAAATACTCATGATCAATCTTTATTAGAGACAAAAAACCCTACAGATAATGTAACATTACCCTCACCAAATACAACCATTGGGAAGGGACATTACATGGATTCAGATCCTCTAATTGTTCCCCAAACCCTATATTACAAATTCATACAAATAAATTATGTGTGCCAAAAATAAGTAAACATACACAGTGGAAAATAAATAGATCCACACACAATGAACATGTATACGCAAGGATAAAAATTAAAGCCATCATTTAAAATAATTTCACATTCAAATAAACAATACTAATTATATTTAAATAATGAAAATCCAAGCAGCTAGTTGTGTAAGAGTGATTTTGCACCCAACCATAGGCACTTTTCTCACATATATTCCTTCAGCTTTAGAGGCCACTCGCAATACGGGATATGAGGCCACAAGGGAGAAGGAAACATATACATGATTCTCTCTCTCAGCACACAACCTTTTATGTTCTCTATGCTTAGACAAATTTTCATACATATCTCTATAGGGATCTCACTCAGCTCTCACAGCCTTGGATTCCACAATACCTTCCCCATAAAACACCCTCTGTGGATTAAACACCCTTTATGGATTAAGCATCCCCTTCACCGATCCATGAATATCTTGGGCAATCCATCTTTCTGAGTGCTTCCATTGTGTGCATAGAAAAAGGAAATATGCTAATGTTATTGGAGAACCACCTGCAGCCTCAATTCGTATCTTCTTAAGCATCCACGAGTAGTAGAAAATAATGGGAAAGGGTCCCTAACTCGCCCAGCCACTATACTCACCTATAACCATCAATTTTCCTTTCCAATGTTTTAGCTCTATCCCTAAATTCAAATTTCTTGGGTTTTACAAGTCATGAATAACAATACAAAGCTCTGAGTGGTGTAGATTTGCATGAGAGTGTGTAAGAATAAGGTTTGACTCCAAGAGATACGTGAAAATGTTAGGATATTTAGACACTTAGGAGTTAGTTAAGATCAAATTGTGTAATATATCTGTTAGGTAAAGTGTGTTTCTTTAATATGCATTAGTATGCATTTGTAAATATTCTAATCTGACGGTCACGATATGCTCTAGACATAAAGTGGTCCAACGGTTGAACTTCTCTTAGATCATACCTACCATTGATCCGTGGCTTAACACCTGATTGGTCCATGATCTCTATTTAAATAGCATGGAGGGTCCTTGGCTAGTTGATCGATTATGAGAAGCTCATATGTAACTTTATTTCTTTTGCATAATAAATTGCTCCAAGTAGCTATTTGGCTGGGGTCGTGGACTGTTTCCCTCTCGATGGTTTTAACCACGTGACAAACATTGGTGTGTTGATCTGTGATATATTTGTGTGAAGCCGTTGCTGAAGGTGTTCTGTCTTTTGGGAGTACCCTGTGTACCCGAACATGGTATCAGAGCATTTATGAAGAGCCACTTCCGATTTTGATCAATATCTAGAACCGTTGTTGGAGAAAATTTGAAAGGGTTTCTAGTTATGGATTTTCTATACATTTATGGCCTATGGAAGCTATTCCATTGCATCTGGAGCACCGTTTGCATTGGGAAATAGTTTTCGTTTCATCGAAAACCATTTCTGTTTGATCCAGAAACACCCATTTCAGCAAATCTGAAGGTATAATGTTACAGTGACAGATTTGTTTAATTTTTTTTTAAATCTCTCATATTTTATCAGTTTTATTATTATATCTTTATTATTTTAGTCTTGGGATGTTTCCTTCCCTCGTTGCATGTGCTCTTTATCGTGCACCTTGTGTGATCGCGACGGATAAAAAACAGTAAGGGAAAGTTTTTTTTCTTGTATTCTCGACTACGTATGCTCTTTGTTGTGCACCTTGTGTGACCACGGAAAATAAAAAACAACTAGAAAACTTGAAAACGTAGACTTCCTGGATAAGCTAACCAAGATCTAATCCCATTGTGTTGGAAAAACAATTTTTTTTTTTTTTTGTGATTTGTAGGAAAAAAAAGGCAAGCACGAAGACTGAGAGAGAAGAGTAAAAAAAAAAACCCTTCCTCTTTCCATTATTTTACGTACCTTTTAAACTTAGCTCACTTGGTCCAAAGTTTCTTTATTTCTTAATTGGTCTTGAGTTCAAGTCTTATTAAGCTACTTTCGAGTGCATGCAATTTCTATTTTCAAGTTACTTTATTGTAAAAGTGCATCTCACTTAAATAAAATAAAATAAAAAGCGAGTATTTTAAGTCTTTTAATTTATTGCCGCGCTATTTAAAAGTAACATTATTGTAAAAGTGAACATCACTTATTTTACAAAAGTGATTCACTTAAAAAAAACAACTTTATTGTAAGTGATTGTCAAAGGTTCAGCTTGGGAAGAAGGGGGTTCTTTTTTTAGTTGGTCAAGTTAATCTCTGTCACGTCACTATAGGGGACATCTTCAACATTTTCTTTGATCAAGCATAACTTCATTATACCGAATCAGTTTTCAGAGCCGTTTTTTTTAAACAGCCTAATTTTTTGAGCTCTTTGCATCCATATAGTTAGTTTATGTTCTTTCAGTCATTATTTAATAGTATGACTGCCCCTTGTGATATTATACTTACAAGTTCTAACTATTTATCATGGAAATATCGTATGGAGCATGTTCTATGAAGTAGGGGACTTTTCAGAATTACCTCAGGGAAAGAAACAGAACCCACTGATGATGATAAGAAAATTAAATGTGCAAATAGATGTGATGAAGCTCGTGGATTGATTGAGATGTCAATCTCTACTGATTTGTGATTCCACATATCTGGAATTGATGAACCTGATATAGCTTGGGAAAAGTTGGAATCTGTGTTTGGTAAACACAATGAAATTTGGGGTCATCAACTTGAGAATGAGTTGATTTCCTTAAATCCAAATTATTTTTCATGCATTCAAGACTATTTATCTAAGTATAAAACTCTTCGACTCTTATGTGCAGAATGCAATATTAAGAAAGAAGACAAGCAATGTATTTATAATATTCTTTCTAAACTTGGACCTGCATATTCTGTTTTTGTATCTACATTCTACTCCATGAAAAAATCCTTGACTGCTGCTAGCTATCAAGAGCCTAGTCTTGAATCCTTTTGTGATTCCTTAATTAGAGATAAAGATAAGCTCATTTATCTTGGAATAATTAACAATGCAGATACATCTGGGAAAGCCTTATTGTCCCAACAGAAAGAAAAGTCCAAGCCTCCCAAGAAACAGAATTTTCGCAATAATAAGCCAAACAACAAGGGTCCCAAACCCACTCAGTCAGCTCCTTATTTAAAAAATGACAAAGGATCCAAGCCAAAAGGAAAGAAGACTAAGCATCATTGCAATTTTTGTGGGAAATATAATCATGATGAATCTAAGTGTTTCAAGAAGATGGCAGCCTTGGAAATAGTAATGAATAAGCACCACATTAGCCTAGATTCGTATTTAGAATCTACCTCTCATGGACATGCACTTTGTGCTTCTAGTTACTCTTATACTACATCTTCTTCTTCTACTTCAAATGAAGGGCTCATTGAATCTGGAGCATCTTATCATATGGCTAAGGATCAAGCCATCTTTTCTAGTTTGCATGAATGTAACACCAAACAAATATTTGTTGGTGATGATATATCTCTAAGTGTTGTAGGATCTGGAACAATTCTAGTAGAAAATGGTCATTTTAGTGATGTACTATGTGTTCCAAAAATTTCTTGCAATTTGTTATCAGTCTATCAAATTACTCATTCGGGTGAAGGTAAAACTGTGACATTTATATCTCACCAAGTTGTAATAAAGGATTTTAAAAATCCTCAAAATGTCCTTGCTACTGGAACTGTTGATGAAATTACCAGGTTGTACAAATTTAACAACTTTGGGTCATCACCTTTTCCTTCATTTTTTGTTGCTCATAGTGATAACTTGAGAAAAATTTGGCATGAGCAATTTGGTCACTTAAATTATCGCTTATTGCAACAACTATGTAAAGACAATATGGTGACTGGTCTTCTGATGGTATCTTGCAAGGATAGTGTTTGTTCCAGTTGTGTACTCAGAAAACATCATCGAGACAGTTTTGACAAACGTGCCTCTTGGCATGCCCTGGTTCCCTTGGAGCTTGTGCATAGTGACTTGTGTGGCCCTCTTCCATCTGCTTCCTTTTTTGGTTTCAAATATTTCTTAACTTTCATTGATGACTACTCCAAACGCACTTGGGTTTACTTCCTAAAACTTAAGAGCGAAGCATTTAACATGTTCTTGGCCTGCAAGGCCCTTGTTGAAAAACAATCTAGTCATCAAATTATTAAGTTAAGATCTGACAATGGAGGAGAATATGTTAACAACAAGTTCACTACTTTCTGCACTGAACAAGGAATCCAAAAACAACACATTGTTCCATATACACCACAAGAAAATGGTGTAGATGAATGGAAGAACCACACTTTAAAAGAAATGGCTAATTGTATGATCCAATCTAAGGGACTAAGTCTTCAATATTGGGCTGAGGCCATAAATTGTGCAAATTACATAGTTAATCACACACCCACTAAATTTTTACAAGGTATAACAACAGAAGAAGCATGAAGTAAAATTAAACCAAATGTAAGTCACTTCCGTGTGTTTAGTTATGAAGCATGGGCTCACATTCCAGATAAAAAACAGAAAGCATTACAGCCTAAAAGTGAAAAGTACATATTTGTTGGATATTATGAAGATGTAAAAGGTTATAGAATTCTTCAGCCACATTCTCATGATATAATCATTAGAAGAGATGCTAAATTTCATGACAATCTCTTGGCCTACGAGCCTAACTTGGTGGGTGTGCCATCTTTGGCCTGTGAGCCTGATTCGGCAATTGTGCATTCTTCTTCTTATTCCAACTTCCTTGATGGGTTTCCAAATCCAGTTTCTGATGATGACAATGAGGATGAAAATCCACCTCCGCCTGCTCACGTTCCTCCAATTGCACCAGCACCAATACTTCCTTGATGGGCCTGTTCAACATGTGAAGCAGCTGGCGATCTTGCCAGTGATCCTAGAGATCAACATCGAACACGTTCTTAGTTTCAGCGATCCTCTTCTCTTTTGGATCAAGTTTCCAAGAATCATGATCCAGAAACTTTTGCAGAAGTTTCAAGAAATCCATATTGGGATGCAGCTATGGATGAAGAATATCGGTCCTTAATGGCGAACGATACTTGGGATCTTTTTCCTCTTCCAAAAGGAAGAAAAATTGTCAGATGTAAATGGATCTATAGAACTAAGTATGCATTATATGGAAGTGTTGAAAGACTTAAGGAAATGTCAGTTGCCAAAGGTTTTTCCTAAGTTGAAGGGATTGACTACAATGAAACCTTTGCTCCTGTCGCAAAAATGAATTCCATCCGCCTTGTTCTTTCCCTAGCAGCCTTACATAACTGGGAATTCCATCAAATGGATGTCAAGTTTGCCTTTTTACATGGTGATTTACAGGAGGAAATTTACATGGAACAAACTCCTAGATATGTTCAGGATAACTCTAGCCTTGTCTGTCTCCTTAAGAAATCCTTATATGGCCTTAAGCAAGCTCCTAGAGCTTGGTATGCCAAAATGGATAGATTTATCCTTGACACTAGTTTTTGTAAATGCCATTCTTACCCCAATGTCTATACCAAGAAAGTAGGAAACCATCTCATCATACTTGTTCTTTATGTTGATGATCTTATCCTTATTGGTAGTGACCCTAAACTTATAACCCATGTGAAATCCAGTCTTAAGCAAAATTTTGAAATGTCAAACTTAGGACAATCAAAATGCCATCAAGCTTGCCAAAGATCCAGTTCTATATCAACACAACAAACACATTGAGCTACACATGCACTTCATCAGAAATATTGTTCATGATCGTTTTCTTGAAATGCTCTATTGCCCTACAGATGATCAAGTTGCAGACATCTTCACCAAGTCTCTTATAGAAGCGAAGTTTTCTAAACTTTGATCTATGTTAGGAGTTCAGGAATGTGTCCTTAAGGGGGGATAGGATCTAATTCCTCCTTCCTTCTCCTGATATTGTCACTTTTGTAAATCCTTCAATACTATCCCAATTTGTTCTTAAGGGGGTGTTAGCACTGGAATTGAACCAAAGGTTGTGGAAGGATTGCTCCCAGGTAACAGCAGAACCACTTTTGAAGAGAGAACTGGCCTTCTGCTTGTCCGAGAGGGAACTCTCACCAAATGTTAACAATTCTAGATATATACAAATGAAAATATAAATTGTTTGTAGAATTGGTTGAAACAAAACCTAGAACCATTGGGCGATGGAGTCAAGATATGTAATAGAAATAAACAAAACTTACGCAAGCGATTTCAACACAGGGGCAAGGTAGCCACTTGGTCATAATCGATTTATAATTGTCTGGTGGAAAAGACGAACATGAACAAACCATCAACACAGAGCATTGAAAAATGAATTCTGTATCAACTTTGGAAGAAAACTTTGGTGAATATCTAAAACAACAAACAGAGCATAGCGAGTATGAATTCCAAACTGTTATACACTACATTTCAGATATAGAAGAAAACAAAATGGGTGAGATAAACTGGAAAAACATTCACATAAGAAAGGAAGTAACAGAATGCAAATATGAATGACACATGAATCCCTATAAGAAACGCCAACCTCAGATCTGCAATTTTATTAAAATTCTCTCAAAAACATACACAACAAAAATTACATTAGTTTCAACCCTTTCTCCTTCTTCAGGAGGTATATTTATAGCATTGGGACTTCCCAGACCGACATCCGGGAATCAAAATTTGTTACAATAGAAGGACATCCTCTAACCAACTTTTAGGTGGCACATTGGCTGTGATTTGCATAAAATGGATTAACAATGAAATGTTGAATGCAGGAGGGAATAAGCACGAGAGTTTCTTATATTTCCATCTGGCAGGTGACAACTATACAAATTCCTGAGAGAGGCGACCGCTGGGATGGGCATGCAACGTATAGAAAACTTCTTGTGTATTATCATTACCACTCCTACTGATCCATTTTGAATTTGGTCGACCCATATTGCTGAATGACTTTCCATAAATCAGGACCAGGTAGGGGTGCAACGACCATGTCGTATGCTTGTGCTTTGAGCTCCATCGTTTCCGGGTATGAAGTCTCAGGGACCTCGGCGCATGCGGCTTTAAAATCAAACAACAATTCAAAATACATGGTCAATTTATCAAAAATGACCTTCCCTGACAACGATTGTTGCATATCTCCAAATTTGTTGTTGTCTAATCGGCAGTGCACCAGGCACTCTCGATACTCCTTCTGGGACAATAAAGGACCTTTTTCTTCCCAGAGAAAGGGAGTCCTCTCCTTACCAGTGGTCTGAATATCTTGATGACCTCCAGGACTTTTTGCTCAATAAATTTTATTTTGGACCGTACAGTCTCCAACATCCTGTGCTTAGCAACTACCTTTCTAGCTCCATAGACAACAACAACCCTATTTTGGATACTGTATCAGTTGGAAGAATCGTCTGAAAAAGAGAATAGGAAATTAATGGCATTCTCCACTGTCACTAAGGGCCTTCTCTGTATTTCTCCTAATACTATCTGGACTTTTTTCTTGGCTTCTGCCATAGTGCCTTCCTAGTCTTCAATGAAATCTAGATAAGGCCAGAACTTGTCATCTTCTATAATGATCTGATCCCAGATCAAATTCCTAGCGCCTTGCAAGGAAAGTTTACTGACCACCTGTTGGCTCAACTTGGAGTTTTGTTGAATCAACTCTTGGCACTTCTGTTTTGTTTTTTCTCTTCCTTGTTTCTCTTTGACCCTTTCTTTTTCCAGTTCCTCGATCTGCTCTTTTAGTTTAATGAGCTCTATATATTTTAGGCCTATTTAGGACATTGCTCTAGAGAGGGAACCGGTATCTATCTCTCCAGCCATAGCTGTGGATTGAAGTGTACTCTCCGCACTTCTTCCTTGAAGCTCCTTTTCCTTCATTGCTAATCTGGTTTTTAACTCTGCATCGCTTTTCCTCAAAAGTTGGATTTCTACTTTCCATTGCTTCTCCTTTTCTTTGAACCTTAGTATCTTATCTTTGCAATTGGTAAGCTCAGCGTTCAATGCCTCTTTTTATCTTTCAAAGTCAGCTAATTCTTCCATTTGAGCGAGCTGGGTGGCAAGGATTTTTAACTTCTTCTTTAAGGTTTGGATCTCCTTCTCTTTATCATCGAGCAATTTCTGAGCCAAAATCCATTTATGTGCTGGTCCTTCTATTTGCATTACTTCATTCTATAAACTGTTGATTTGGGCTTTGAGTGCTTTATTTTCCACTCTCACCTTCCTTAAAAGGTTTAAATTTTTTTCTTTACTTTCCTCCAGCTTGGACATTTGTATGGTGGCCTTGAGCAATCTAGTATTCAATATATCTCCAGTCTCTTTGTTGAGGTGAATTATGTCATTAGTGGGAACCTTTGAGAGGTTCACACTGACCTCTGACACCTTGTTCCCCATCGCTAAGGATAAGATAAGGGTGTCAGTGGAATGATATCTTATAGATTTTAGCGCCACATTGGGGTAAGGCAACCACGATGCCTCACTATATAGTTCTGTTGTCTCCTGGGAAGTCTTATCAGCCCTCTCTCAGTAAAATCCCAGCCAGTCCTCTTTGGATGCATTCTTGCTTGGAGTCTGCCCATCAAATACATACTCTTGTACTTGCAATTTAGCTATCTCCGGATTTTCCTATTGCTGTTCTTCCACTAAATTCTTCTTCTTCACACGTACCTTAGCCTGGCTCCTTCTAACCTGCACCAATTGTTGTCCCTGTTCTACTTTATGCTTCTTGGGCATGCTGGCTGTGTCCACTTCTTCAGTGTCAATGGGTTTTGGGACCCCTCTTTTTATTGAACTCGTTGAATAGATGACCAGTGATGAGAATTCCCCAGCTATGGAAACTACTTAAGCCAATTCCCCAGTGCCCTGCTCTATGCTGGTATCCATTGGGGAAGGATTAGGGAAATCTTCCCAGTTTGCTGCTTCTCTAAGCCCGGGTACTTCAATATGTTCAAAACACCTGCATTTGTGAGCTTTCTTCCTTTTGGAAATTATCTGATGAGGGTGATAATTTACCACTTGTCCCAGGGAAAACTCCATGCCTCTAAGCAAGTTGGTAACAAGGGGAAAAGCAGCCCTGTTTCTAACTGTGTATGGTCCTACTTCCCATGGGAAAATAAAAATTGATCTTTTCTTAAAGTTCAAGAAGCACTCTTCTTCAACAATGAGTTTTTTCCGGATCAATTCCAGGGAGAAAACCCTGGTAGTTAGGAAAGTTGGCAGAATGTAGGGTGGATGTATGAAGCCATACAACCTTATAGTCATTCCAAATTCTATGAGGAACCAGTCCCCTATCCTCTTGTTGTTTGACAGCTGCAGCATTTGCCTCGTCTCATGCAACACCCTAGGTAACCTTTCTTGAAAGAAGAGTTTGTATATTTTGACCATCAATTGGTTCATGAATTTATAGTAATATGTGGTCATATCAGCAGTGATTTCCAATTATGGTACTTGAAGGTCCTCCTCATTATAAGCGATAAGCATTCTCAGCAAATAGGATTGGAATATGAACATTCTAGTGCCATGTAAATTCATCAAATGAGAACGGATGTTCTCAGATAGGAACTCATCAAACTTAAGGCAGCAAGATTTATAGGATTGTGTAGGCAATTCAGGTTCGGTCGGGCAAGTACTCAGGACAAACAAAAGACTCAATAATGACTTAGTGACATAAGCATCAATATCTAGACCTAGGAATTGACTAGCCAGGGATATACACCACTAAGTTTCTTCATTGAATTGGTTGAGGTCAATAGGGTAAGACAGGTCGATGGGTTCACTATCAGGTTTAGAACAAGCCTTCAATAAGGTTTCCTTACTTTCATCTATAGACTCTCTAAAACAACATATAATATTTTCTTCCTGGTAGTCTTGGGATAAATGGAGGAATTCATCTAGGATATGCAGGGTTTTGTGAATGACAGAAGCTTAGATTGAGCAAAGGATTTTAGACTTTGATTTATTCATAATGACACCTTCGATGGAAAAGAAATTGTCTGCACACCATTCAGAGAAATATTTAAAAACACCGTAGGTATCTTCACCTCGGTCCTTAATAGTTTCCAGTTTGCCTCTAGCGGTTTGTTATAAACCTGAGTGGCACCTCTCCGTACGAGTGACGACATCCCTCATGTTGGCACACAAAAGGACACCTATGGATAGAGGTTTTCCCAAAACACTATAGCTTGGTTTATCATGAAATACATTCTTTCACTATCCACCTAGTTACTTTGTCATTTAACCATGTTGAGATGTATTCATGACTTTCCTTTTATACAACGCACGCATCATTCATGAGTCTCAGTTGTTACAAGTCACGCATCCTTGTATTTGCAGGTTGCTCTTATGCTAAGCCGCGAATCACTCGCGGGTTGCTCTGCTACATACCCATGCATATGTCTCAAACATTAAAACATAAAAACTTTCGTTGATTGGAGATTAGTTAAGTCATTTAACTTAATTTCCTCAACTGCCACAACTTCCCCAACCTTCGAGAATTGCCTTATTTCACCCATATAAATACAGGCCTTGGGGAGGGTGTGGGTTACTTACACTTGGAGGGAAAAGTTATGCTGGTGGAGTTTATATAGAAGTCTTTGGAGTAGTTGAACTCAGAATCCTTTGGTTGCAGAGGAGTCCTTGTCTCAAACGCTGGGTTGTAACCTTAACTCTTTCCATTCTTGATAATAAAGAGATTACTTATTCCATATGTGTTTCATGTCTTGTGATTGGATGAATGTTTATATTTCAGTATGATATATGTTTTATCTAACCTGCTTATATGTACATGAATCATCTTGTATCTGGAAGAGTGTTTCTTGACAGGTGAAAGAGAGGCAAATCCTGAAGATTCTGGAAGTGGAACAGAGAGGAAGAGAATAGCAAGGATCGAACTTCGTTTAACAAGTAAGTCCTTCTAGCCCTCCTATTTCCTATTCTGTACTTTAAGAGTCAATTGTCTGCAAGTAATTGAGTATGTTGGTAACCCTGACCTTCGGTTATTAGGTGTATTATCCTGTACAACAGAACTGGCGACTCTGCTGGGGAATCTGATCATATCTCCTACATGACAGATAAGTCTAGTTGTTCTATATATCCGTTGTATGTTGCCTTGGGTCATCTCTGTGTTGTGCTCACTGTTCAAGGACTCTACCCAATGTTTGATCTATAACCTGATCCCATCATTGTTATATCTGTTATCTATTTGTGTCTCCCTTCTTTTGCCCAGTTCCTAGTCACTCTTGTGATCCGTTGGAGGATCTGTTTCCTTCCCTATCACAGCATGGTTCTGTTTTTAGTACTTCCTGATGGTGAAGACCTAGAGTTTTGACGATCGTACCTCAAGATTCACTTTCATTATTGGTGAAATCCTTTTCTTCAGTTGTCAATTATCACCTATTGGTTGACAAACTGTTGAATCCTCTCCATGTTCGACTTCAGCTTACCCTTATTCACATGGATTGGATTGTACTGGTTCTTTGGGTTCCTTTATGAAGACCTTAGTTCACACTTATGGACTAATTTGCGCAAGATTATGTTCTATCAATATACACAGCTTCCAGATCTTTGAAGATTCATCATTCTTGTATATTGTGGCTTCGATCCACCTTTGTAATATACGTGGTTTTATACCCGTTTCATATGATGAACTCAAATATTGTAAAGGAGCTAGTGTTCCAGTAAATTGAACATAGCATCCTTAGATATAACTTTGTATATGACATTATTATGTATTTGTTTCAGGTACTCTCTCTGCTCCATTGGATTTCTGAGTTCTTCAACGCTGACTATTATAATGTATTTCGGCCATCACTTCCCTCTAACCTCACACATTAGACTTTGATTTATTCATAATGACACCTTTGATGGAAAAGAAATTGTCTACACACCATTCGGAGAAAGATTTAAAAACACCGTAGGTATCTTCACCTCGGTCCTTAATAGTTTCCAGTTTGCCTCTGCAGTTGCAAAAGCTTCTCCCACCAGGATGGTATCAAAAATCTCTGCGTTCTCATCCACCAGACTCTCTTCTGCCCTTTGACCTATGGCCTTAGGGTCTACATCATCTCTCACCCCTACCGCTTCTATCATGTCCAATTTTTAATAGCACTGAGAGGGTATCAGGGGCCTACCTTGTTCTACAACACAATCTCCTAGTTGGTCCATGCTGGCGCTCTGTATGTGATTGGATCTTCAGCGGCTTCGAGGTTTCAGAAAAGACAAACCTTTGCAACTTCATGAGGACCCCTTTATATCTTTTCACACAACATAACATTCATTCCCTTCCCAGGCGACTTGCACCGTAGATATTACTCTTTTTGATCTGGACCATAGGCATGTGAGGTTCTTTAGGCTATGTCTTTCCCTACTTCATGCGTGTGCAGCTCAACCGTCGATCAAGATTGATTTTCTTCACAACCGTTGATCTGGGTGGACCCTACCATCCTTCGCGAAGCAGGGTTCCGTTTCCCTCCGTGCTAATCTAGATTGCGAAATGAACTATAACCACTGATATCCCTCCGTTCTCATAGGGACCTTCGATCAAAGCAGCCCATACCACTTTTCACAATACGCAATTGCTGTTGCATCCTCACAACTCTAGGGTGCAAAATCAATTTCAATCGTGGACCTTTTTGGATCCCATTCCCGACCGTTGGATGCCTCCGTCCTTTAAACCATTTCACAATCCTAAAAAGTGGCTTTGGTCGGGCATGTTCATTGTGTGAAATGTTTTGACACCATTGATATGCCAGCCAATCAATCTCAGCCTTCGATCATGAGTCCCACATAATGACGTCAGCGTGCCCAACGTTCTCTTCTTTACCCTGCTACTCCGATCCACAGACTGTTTTGCTGCTTCCGACTTTCACCACCGAGGCTTATTCCAATGGCTGAGGGCTACCTTGTGTGTGCCATCAGCCCCTTATACGAACACTAAGCTACCTTCCCAACACCTCCCGACGAGGTTGAAATTCTCAGGTATCTCTTATGACCAAAATTTAATAGAGTGTTAATAGGGGGGATGTTAGGATATTTAGACACTTAGGAGTTAGTTAAGATCAACTTGTGTAATATATCCGTTAGGTAAAGTGTGTTTCTTTAGTATGCATTAGTATGCATTTGTAAATATTCTAATCCGACGATCACAATATTCTCTAGACATAAAGTGATCTGACGGTTCAACTTCTATTAGATCATACCTACCATTGATCCATGGCTTGACACCTGATTGGTCCATGATCTCTATTTAAAGAGCATGGAGGGTCCTTGGCTAGTTGATCGATTATGAGAAGCTCATATGTAACTTTCTTTCTTTTGCATAATAATTTTCTCCAAGTAGCTATTTGGATGGGGCCGTGGACTATTTCCCTCTCGATAGTTTTAACCACATGACAAACATCCGTGTGTTGATCTGTGATCTATTTATGTGAAGCAGTTTCTGAAGGTGTTCGGTATTTTGGGAGTACCCTGTGTACCCAAACAGAAAATGGTGGCAAGACAACTGACATAACTTCTAATAGTAGAATAAAGGACTCTTGGAATATGCATACTGACTTCTAGAAGATGACATAACTATCACAAAAGTGGAATCAATCCCATGCTTCAATAACTGCATGAGGTGACTTTCCCCATCAACCCCACACATGCATTCACTGATTGGAAAATAGTAAAAAAAGGAGATGTTTGGCTTATTCAAGGAACATGACAGAATTTTGGGTGAGTTCTAAAGTTGACACTTGGTAGAAATGATTTGGTCATCGTGGTCCCCCTTTCCTCTTCCCCTATAGTGGAATCATAACCCCTTTGGTGCTCTTTACATAACCATTCTTGGACCATTTTATTCTTTATGCAAATAATAGTTACATACATTTGAATTGACATGATAATCCAAACACAAAGTCCAAATACAATATTTACACCATACATTCCTATCCATTCGCTAGTCAGGCCTTGACCTTGAGCTATGCACTAGGAATCAATGCTAGCATAATTACACCATTTACATAATTTCAATTAAATACATTCTAAGACAAAACCAGGGTTATTACAATCCCCTCCCCCATGGAAGAACACCATCCTCGATGTTTTTCAGAAAAATTAGAAGAAAAATGGGTATGCCTCTCTCATGACATCCCCCAACCTTCATGTAGCCTCATTGGGACCTAAGTGCTTCCATTCCACCTTTACATGTTCGATGGCTCGTTTCTAGAGCAATGCCACTTTCCTATCTAGGATGCATAGTGGCTCGATTTGGAACTCTCCCTAGGGTTCCACCTATATCTATTACACCTGAATCTCATCATTAGCATGTGATGAGGTACCAAACTTTAGTATTTTCCGTGAATCCTAAATTGTGAAGTTAAAATATTGGTCCAGACATCAATCTTGCATACATAAATCCAACATCGCTTCTACCCTTTAGTTAAAGAGCGATACCTTCTTCAGCACTACCTACAATGTATTTCCAGTAAGCGGTGGCACCGCCTTTTCCCTTCGTTCAAGGTGCGGTTTTTCCCTGTCACCACTCTATCTTAGTGAGGAAGAAGCAGTTCCCGTGGTAAAAAGTGAAAAAAGAGAGGTTCTCATGAAGCTTCTCAAAAGAAGGCTTCGTGGCACCCTTATCCCTACTCAATAGGGCCAGTTGGGCTTGAGATCCATCCTTTGGGGATCTCCTATCCACCTCACCCACCAATTTCTCAACCATCTCTATCCATCCCAAGCCTATAAAAGTAGGCTCATACTCCATGGTTGAGGAGAAAGTAAAGTTATGTTGTTGCTTTGACATTCTGGCCTAAATCAGTAGAGTAAGCTTGAGGGAACAAGTTGGAGCTATTGGGGACAATATATTTGCTTTGTGAAGGAGCACATCGACACTAAGGCATAGGTTGTAAACTTCTTTTTTATTAGTTAATGCAAAATTGGTTCCTTTCCCATAAAGTATATTGTGTTATTATCATATATTTTATTTTTGAATTCCTTAGTCATCAACATAGAATAGTGGATCATATTCTGGTGCTTTTTTATCTTGTCTATTGTTTTCATGTGATTATGTAGGTACATCCATGAAGAACCGTCATTATAGGAAACAACTATATTATTATATCAAAGAGACTAATTCCAGATCTCGACCCATTCTAGGGAATGTCTTCCAATTTTGTTGTGTACCATTTGTTCTAAATCTGAACCATTCATACTAGAGGAACATCTCCTGTTTGTAGGAGGTGCGAAATTCCTACCTACAAATCTGGCGACTACGTTGGGGAAGAGCTTCAGCTGATCTGATCTTCCTTGGTTGCTTCAAACACTTGTCCAAAATCCAAGCTCCGGTATTTTATCAGTTCAATCAAATCCACTAGCTGATCTAGTGATATTTTGGTTTGGTATCATTAGATCTGTTCAAATCTGGGTTGTTCTGTCCTTCTATACTTTCAATTACTGTTAATTCATGATTTTCATGCTAGCTTTGCAGCGATTAACTTCGCTTTTTTCGCCATTATCTTGTTTCTGGAATCTATAGGGAACTGTGCATGCACAGTGGGAAATAAGTGGTGCCATCACCTATTTTCAATGATTGGGAAGGGGTGCCACCGCTTGTCTTCAGTAATCAGGAAGCGGTGCTCTCTCAGAACCGCTCTGTCAGTGACCCTCTAGAAGCAGTGCTACGTAGGATTTTCTTATTTTGTAAATTTTTGTGTGATTTTCCTTTCAATTCTGAGTGTTTGAAGTTCAAAATTTGATGTGGTAAAAGGATTATTTTATTAAAATAAAAAATCTAGGATAGACTCATCTTTTCATTTGCTTGTATGCTTGGTTTTAAATTTTTTGAAAGGAGTACTTTTTGAAATCTTAGCATCAGTTAGATCTTAGTTTTACTATTGGATTAATCTGAAAATAAAGACGTGCTTGATTGGTTTCTTATTTTCATTTTTCGTTAAAGTTTGTGAAGGAATTCTTTTTGCTTTGAAAAAGATTTTTTTTTGTTGAGATCTAGTTATAATTCTGTTTGAAGACGAAATATTGGATCTCTAACTAGCTTGATAAGCTTTCAGATCTCCATTTTTGTTCTTTCTTTTTACATGCTTGTCTCAATCAAAAGAAAAATATTACTAGTTTTAAGTTAGATCTTTCTATTTTTGAAGAAAATTGAAAAAAGTAATTGAATATGCCTTTGAGTGTTTTTTTTATCTTTCTTCTTAGAAAAAGATATCTTACCCTATTTTGATTGCTTTCAAAAATCAGTTTGAATTTTGTTGCTTGTTTATCCTTCTCAGAAATATTTGTTTAGTGTCGTTGTTTGGGAAAAAAATATTGGTTTTGAAACGGAAATTGAAAAGAAAAATACTCTCTCCTTCCCATAAGTAGGCATGTCTTGAATGGTAAAGTGAAAGAATTTGCATTTCATATTTGCATGGCTTTACATTTCTGTCAGAACTCCATGCATTCACCTAACCACTCAAGTTAAAATGAATGGTAGTTATAGTTCTAAAATTGTATAGAAATTTGAGTGATAAGTTAGTGACGTGTTTCAGTGTCATAAAAAATAGGAGTTGTCATTATTTTCTTGCACTGCAACCTGGGACCTGCGCAGTTCTTCCACGTACTGTCGGTATCTCGAACAACCTTTCACGTACACTTGAGGTATATAGAAAGGTACTTCACATACTCGATTGTATATCAAAAGGCCCCTTGTGAACGGTTGTGCATTAGACAACACCACTATGGATTTGAGCTCCCACGTACCTTGCATATATTGAGAGACCCTACTAGGATTCCTTATCCAACCAAGAAAAAACCTTTGGCCATCTTGTTTTGGGAAATACACTGAGAGCAGCACTCGGGGGGGTTACTATGCATGTACCTTCAGTATATCACAAGTTGCACCTTCTTGACAATCCTGGTGAGAGACCGACTATTTTGAGCTCATCCTATCACTTAAGTTTGCTTGTGGCCTTTAGCATGTATAGGAGAAGACCTTGTGTGATTTTTCTTAGTTTTGAAACCCTAGGTTAGGTTTTAGCGACTTTTACAATTTGGCTAAGTTTCAGTTGAGACAATCCAGAAGAAATCAGGGCTTGTCACCTTACTTTCCTCCTACTACAGGGGAAGGCCAAATGGAATCCAAAGCCAAAGGAGCTGCAACTATCTCCCATATGGGAGAGAATCCAATTGCAGAAAGTGGGGATAAATTTGATTCTTACGTTACTCCCTTGGTCCAACAGTCTCTCGCGGTTGACACTTCCTTTCATTCTCTAATGGAAGGTCGAATAGATGGTATTGATGAAACTAAGTGTGGCCCTGATGCTCCTTTTTCGAGAACTTATATGGGTCAATACATTTCTGAGTTTGGGGTTATTATACCCTGTTTTAAAAACCCTCCTTTGAATGAGGATGCATATAGGAGAATTCAAGCATTGCTTAATCATGCTCGTAATTTTCAAGAGAGGATGGACAAGGTTATGGCTACCCCTATACCTCATAAAGAACCTATGTCGGCTCTTTTATGCCATATGTCAGATCCATGGCCTTCTAGATATAGTCCACTTGTTGATGATGTTCCATCTCGTGGTATGTATCCTCGTAATGCGGTTCAAACCTCTAACTCTACAATTTTAAATCCTAGGTATGTTGTTAGTCCTCCCATATCCTTTATAGCTAGGGTGCAACCCTTAGCTCAAGTGGTGTTAGTACCTTCTAAAACCATGGGGAAACCCCCAGCATGACCTACATTATCAGTTAGTGGAGTTGTTACTAGTACTAAATAGAACTCTACTATAGGGAAATCCACTATGTATGTTCCTCCTACCCACACCAATATGGTAAAACCCCCATCGAGTTTAGGTCAACCCTTAGGGGCACAACTTGCAGTCAACCAGCCTTCTTAGGGTTATGGTTATCTATCGAATCAATTACCTGTAGTAAATACAAATTATCAACCTACATCTACAAGAACTATGTATCCTGGAATCCCTTACCCTGGAAACACGTTTACACCGTGGGGGGGACCTAATTGGTCCTACATGCCGACAATGGGAGGAATTACTATTATTACTGTTGGAGGTATTGGAGGGCCCCCTTATGGTGGCCCACCCTTTGGAGGTCCATTAGGTGGAGTCCCACCTAGAGGAGGTCCACCTAGTCGAGTTCCACCTTACAGAGGACCACCACCTGGAGGGCCACCACCTGGAGGCCCACCTTCAGGAGGACCACCCTCTGGAGGCCCACCTTATAAGGGTCCACCACTTGGGGGTCCACCTTCGGGAGGACCACCACCTGAAGGATCACCGACTGGGGTTCCACCACCTCTTGGAGGCCCTCCACCTCAAAGCCCACCTCTTGGAGGCCCACCCCCTTCGGGAGGCTCTTCAAGAGGGTCATCTACCCATCAACCAACTCAACAGTCGATATATCAGTCAACTTATGGTCCTATTGGTACACATATTCGTTATCAATACTACCAGTACGTGCAACCTAATCGACAATTAGCTTTCTTTGCAACTTTGGACTTACCTGACTTGTCCAAATTGATAAATGATCCCATTCAACATAACCCTTCATGGCCTACTATTCTGGTAAAGTTGCCATCAGACATTCCCAAGTTTGATGGAAAGCAGGGAGATGATCCCAAGAACCATGTTATGACCTTCCATCTAAGGTTTTCCTCGAACTCATTGATGGATGATTATGTTCGTTTAAGGCTCTTCCAGCGCACACTGACCAGCACAGATACGAAGTGGTACATTGAACTTCCACAACATTTGTTTGTGGATTTTATCTCTTTAGAAAATATTTTCCTTATGCACATTCAGCTACCCATTCATTATGAAATGGGTATGGATCTTTTAAATTCACTCCATTAGAATACCTTCACACACATATCAGATCATATCCATGAGTGGAGAAGGTGGAGACGGCTTATTAAACATCCCATCCTGGACCAACTTCTAGCTAATTGGTTCACAAAGTCATTGTTTCCTCCTATCACCCAAGATGTAGCTATGGGTAGTGTTGTTACTAAAGAGAAGGCTATCAGTCATGCTCAGTATCTAGATTTGGTATATTCCCAATCCAAAACATTGTATGACTTAATTCCTGAAGCTCCTTGTCCCAACACAAATCCTGCTAAACCACCAACAAAAACTCTTGTTGATGGGGTTGTCGGTTCAATCCAGCCCTCATCGATGGAAAAACATACCAAGCAACCAAATACTTCTAACACTACTCCTTTTACTCCTATAGTTTCCTCTGAGGTGAATGTTATCCAAAGTTCACGGACATACGACAATAAGAAAAAAGGGAAAGGTAAAAACAAGAAACCTGGAAACCAACAGGAGAATCCTAAACCTATGACCAATGAGACTGATAAAGGGAAGGGAAAAATAAAATATCCCTGCTTATTGTGTGGAGGAGATCACTTCATGAAATAATGTCCTCGTCATGACGAGATTATTAAAATTTTGAAGAGTAAGCCCACACTAGCAGTTATTACTGATCCTTTGCCCTCTCAACAGTAACTGATAAACCATATGTCTAATAAGGGGACCTCTAGTTCCATGGAAGAAATTAGAATGATGTCTTCAGGGACCATAAATTTGAATCCTTGTAGTCATTCGCATGACAGGACAATAGAGAAGAAGGACGAAAATCCTTCTTCTGAGAAAGTTCCTTCTACTAGTTCTCCTTCATGTTCATCTAATGGCCCTCTCATGATCAAAAAACCTAATATTGATTTAATTTTACGACCACTTAAGGCTACCCTTGGGAAGGTTGTTTTCAATCCCAATGCTTGAGATGCACAATTTATAATGTTGTCGAATATTTAGCTCAGGCCCCTTGTGCAATGTCTACCCTCGAGGTACTCCAAAGTTGTCCAACGCAGTGTAAAAACCTACTAATAACTTTGGGGGAATTAGACCCAGATAATACCAACTTGATTCATTTCAACGTAGAGAACTATAAATCTAGATTACCTCACCAACTCACATTTCATATTTCCTCTAGAGTAGTTGGGAGAAAATTCCATCAGACCATCCTGGATGAAAGAGCTTCAACCTTTGTCTTGTCTATATCCTGTTGGATTGCCATTGGTTCTTCTGAGGTTACAAAGTCTCATACAACATTAAAATCTTTTGATGGACAAGGTTTCCAACCACATGGTCTATTTCCAGCCCTTTCAGTCGAGCTTGGGGGAAATACTATTTCCATTCAGGTGGAATCAGTTGATTCCCCGTTAGATTATAATCTTCTATTGGGGATAAATTGGTTTTATGCTATGACTGTTGTCACTTCGTCAATATTTAGGACTCTCCAATTTCCACATTTAGGGAATATTATGACTATTGATAAACTTGACTATTGTATGTCGGATGTTACTACCCCTTTGGCGAATAACATCCCTATGCTAGGCCATCCCCCTCCTCCTTATCAGTTGATTGGGGTAGGTATGCTAAAAGAATCCACCCGTATGGGTGTGTTTCTGTCAATTCCTCCTAGTACGGAAGTGGCGACAGTAAATATGATTTCCATAATTGGCTATAGCAACAAGGGAAAATAATTTGTTGAGTCGTCCTCTATTGGCCCATATGAAGCAATGTATAATGTTGTCCAATCTATTTCCAATGACCATATTGATGACCTTCATCTCGTGGCTTCGGATCCTTACCACCTGCCTTACTGGTTATAACCATCTCTTCCCACTCTATATTATCTCACACAGACTTTTCCTTCAGATGAGTCCATCATGGAGATCATGAGTGAGAATGAACCCATATGGGAAGATCATCATCATCAATCTTATTTTCTTCCCAACGCCACTTTGGTGGGTTTTGACCTTGAATCAATTATCAGTACTGATATTGTCACCACCACTCCGCACACACCTGTATTGTTGCAAAATACTGAATCCAAAGGAAATTTATGCAACATTACTAAAACAACCCCAATTGACATATTAGTCAAGCCTGGAACCATTGAGCATGTTCATGTAGGGAAGAATTTCTCAATGGAAGAAACTGAAGCATATAGAGCATTATTTAAGGAATTATGATATATTTTTTCCTGGACTTATGAAGAAATGCCTAGGATAGACCCATCTATTGTAGTTCATGAAATTAAAACCTATCCCATGGCCAAACCTGTCAGGCATAAATTACGTCAAGTCCATCCCTGGAAGGCTACGGCTATTAAAGATGAAGTAGAAAAACTTCTGAAGGTAGGGTTTATTTATCATGTACCCATGACGGGATGGGTATCTAACATTGTCCCTGTGAACAAAAAGTAGGGCATCATTAGAATATGTATCAGTTTTCGAGACCTGAACAAAGCTTGTCCTAAAGACAATTTTTCGACTCCGCATATCGATCAGATTATCGACAACTGTGCTAGAAGTGTCATCTTCTCGTTCATGGATGGATTTTCTGGCTATAACCAAATTGAGATGTTTCCCTTCGATCAGCACAAAATGACATTTATATGCCTGTGGGGAACCTTTTCCTATAGGAAGTTACCTTTTGGCCTAAAAAACGCCAAAGCTACGTTCCAGTGTGCCATGTCCTATGCGTTTCATGACATTAAGAACATCATGGAGTTGTACCTTGACGATCTCCCAGCTCATTCATAGCAACGGGAGGACCACCCTGGGCATCTTAGGGACATTTTCCTGAGATTTCATCATTATAATAACATATGGCTCAATCCACACAAATGTGTTTTTTGTGTTGAGACGGGACGTCTTCTTGTCTCTGTGGTTTCTAAGGTGTTAGATTTTTATCATTTAAACTATATGATCTTAGGATCTTATCTAAGAGAATAAAAAGCACAGCAATCAATCACAATAGACAATGAACACAAATATTTTCCTTAGGGAAACCATAAAGGAGAAAACCCCACAACTTTCTAAGAGATAGAATGAGCACCAAAAGTAAAACCCAAAGATACAAAGATGATCTCTCGACAGCAGTTGTCTCTCTCTCTCTCTTGTTCTGGCTTCTTCTCTCTCTCAGTTCTGCGCTACAACTAAGTGTGAGTGACTGTGATAAATAGAGAGGCTCAATCTCTATTTATACTCTTTTGTTTACTTAATATTTGACTCTGTTATGTAGGCTCGAGTAATCCCAACTCAGTTATGTAGGCTCGAGTAACCACAACTAGGGTACTAATGACCTGACTTACAATGGAGAAAAATTCCTCATGACTTTTAGTAATTCTCCCGATAGGAACATCGGGGTACAAAGAAATACAATTTATTATCCTGATAGGAGCATCGGGGACCAATGAAATACAATATATACAAGTGAATACATTCCAAATTTACAAATACATCAAGACTCCCTCTTAACTATGAAGGTATTCTCTTGACACAATTCATTAGTACAAGTCTTCTTCTTTGGATCATCATCAAAGCTGGATCATCACTGGATCATCATCAAATATGGATCATCACTGGATCATCATCAAAGCTATATCATCACTGGATCATCATCATCATTGCTCCACTATCTCGGTCAATTGGTGCTATCTCTCAATTCTACTTGTCACAAGAAGTTCTACAGAGCTAGCCCTTTTTCATGTTGGTTGTAGGCCTAGCCTCTAGGTAGGTCTTTATCTTCTTCGGCACTCATATCTGACCCAGTTAGAAAGGCCCACCCAGCACTTACATCTGACCATGGGAGGAACACATCCACCATCATGTCATAAAGGAACCCAACACTCACATCTGACCTCATCATGTCAGAAAGGACCAACAATCACATCCAACCTCATCATGTTAGAAAGGCTCGTCCTGCACTCACATCTAACCACATCATGTCAGAAAGGCCCAAAACTCACATCCGATCGCATCATGTCAGAAAGGCTCATCCAACACTCACATCTAACCTCATAATGTCAGAAAGTATCAGCACTCACATCTGACCTCATCATGTCAGAAAGTCTCATCCAACACTTATATCTGACCATGTCAGAAAGGCTCTACACTTACATATGACCATGGGATGCCCAGCCTACCACCATGTTAGAATGGATATGCACTTACATTTTACCATGGGAGGCCCAACCTACCACAATTTTAGAATGGCTCTGCACTTACATCTAACCATGGGAGGCCCAACCTACCACCATGTCAGAATGGCTCTATACTTACATCTCACCATGGGAGGCCCAGCCTACCACCATGTCAGAATGGATCTGCACTTACATCTCACCATGGGAGGCCCAGCCTACCACCATGTTAGAATGGATCTACACTTACATCTCACCACGAGAGGCCCAACCTACCACCATGTCAGAATGGCACATGGACTCATCACTTCCGCTTGGAAGGAACCTCGATCTAGAGAACACCAAGCTTCTCCCTGAAGTACTAAAACTTCATTCTGGCCAATGGATTGGTCAACACATCAGCTATCTGCTCATCCGTTGCAACATACTGGAGCTTCACTGCTCCTCTCTACACCATATCCCTGATATAGTGATATTTGATCTCGATATGCTTCAACTTGTCATGGAACACCAGATTCTATGGCAACTTCACACAACTATGGTTGTCACAATATATACAAGTAGCATCCAACTGGAGATCAAATAAATCAGATAGTAGCTTCCTTGGCCACACTACCTCACAACTAGCTGAACAAGCTGCCACATACTCTGCTTCGGCTGTACTCAGTGCCACATAGGATTGCTTCCTACTAAACCAAGAGATCACACCTGATCCCATACTAAAGCAACACCCTAAAGTGCTCTTCCTATCAATGGCACTACCTACCCAATCTGAATCAACATAACCTTCTAGGTTAATCTTTTGATTCACCTTATACTTGAGCCCCTAATCAACTGTACCCTTCAACTACCTCATAATATGCTTTGCAGCAATCAGGTGAACATGTCTAGGATCCATCAGGAACTGGCTCAATGTGTTCACAGCAAATAAAATATCTGGTCTCATATTCGTTATGTACATTAAGGACCCAATCATCTGACGATACATCGTAGCATCAACTGAATCTAATGAAGAATCACTCTGTAGCTTCAGGTTCAATGCCATAGGTGTGGTCATCGCCTTACAGTCCACCATCTCGCACCTCTTCGAGATCTCTATTGCATACTTCCCTTGTCCTAGGGATATTCCATATGCATTCTGCCACACCTCCATGCCTAGAAAATAGTGCATCATACCCAAGTCCTTCATCTCAAACTTGGCAGCAAGCTTCCTCTTCGTATCAACAATCAACCCATCCTCACCTGTTACAAACAAGTCATATACATACAGTAGGAGTATCATTGGGTTCCCTTCCTCAACCTTGTATTAAAGGTTGGAATCCACTTTACTCTTGGTAAAGCCCAAACTAGTCAGCAAGCTATCAATTCTGTCATACCATGTCCTAGGTGCCTATTTCAAATTGTACAGGGCTTTCTTCAATTTACACACATGAGTTTCCCTGTCATGTGTCTCAAAACCCAGTGGCTGCTCCACATACAGTAGTTCTTCTTCCACTACACCATTCAAGAAATCATGCTTGATATCCATCTAGTGTATCTTCCATTTCATTACTACAACCAAAGCAAGTACTGATATGATGGAAGTGTATCTCACTACAGGTGCAAAGGTCTCTTCATAATCTATCCCTTCTTTCTGGGAGAAGCCACGAGCCACAAATATTTCTTTATATTTCTCTATGCTACAATCTACAGCATGATTAATCTTGTAGATCCACTTGGAAGTTACAACAGACTTCTCTTCTAGTCTTGGAACAACATCCCAGACATCATTCTTCAAGATTTACTGATACTCCTCGATCATAGCATCCTTCCATTCTTTATTCTCTGCCGCTTCTTCATTGTTGGAAGGTTCTTTATCAATGATGTCACATAATAGGGATACAAATCCATAGTAGGACCTAGTTCTCTTCCTTTCTCTATGCATTTCTTCTGGAGCCCCATATTTCTATGCACCTTGGATAGCCTCTCGTGCCCATGCAGGTTTCCTCTTGTGAGGATTCTTCTCCTGAGGTGGATCTATAGGTTCCAGGGGTTCTTCCATTTCTCGATATTCTTCTGGAATTGTTTCATCCATGTTTGTATCTCGGATCCTGGGTATTTTAGTTTCTTCGGGAGATTCAACTGGTCTCTTCCTAGATTTGTTGGAAGTTGTGTCTTCATCAAATGTTACATCTCTACTAATGTAAATCTTCTTGAATCCTAGGAATTATATTCTGTAAGCCTTCGAGCTTTCAGAATATCCCACAAATATACCCTTCTTTCTTGAAGGATCTAACTTTGTCCTCTTTTCTTTAGGAATGTGTATGTATACTTGACAACAAAATATTATGAGATGACTGACTTCTGGTTTCTTGTCAAAAAATAATTCTTCATGTTTCTTTGTTCTCGAGTATTCTATGTGGAGTATGGTTCTGTACATACACAGCTGTCCTGGCAGCTTCTGCCCATAGATGCATAGGAAGATCTTGATCATGAAGCATTTCCTTAGCTGCTTCCATGATTGTTCTATTCTTCCTTTCTACAACCCCATGTTGTTGTGGATTATATGGAGTGGTCAACTCCCTCTTAATCCCTGAATCTCTACATAATTCCCTGAATTCATTTGATGTGAATTCTTCGCCATTGTCTGATCGAAAACTCTTGATCTTCCTCTATGTGTGGTTCTCGATCAAGGCTTTGAATTCCTTGAACTTGTTGAATACTTCATCTTTGTTATTCATGAAATATATCCATGTCTTCCTAGAAAAATCATCAATAAAGGAAACATAGTATACATACCCGCTTAATGAACTAGATGACATTAGACCGCATACATCAGAGTGAATGACTTCCAATATTTCTTTAGCCTTGCTTTTACTACTTGAAAATGTATTCTTTGTGTTCTTTCCTTTCGCACATCCCTTTCACACTCCTTCATGTTTTTCCTGCATTTCTGGAAGACCTTCAACAACTTTGCTTGCAAGTGGTAGTTCTCTATAGTTCACATGTGCAATTCTTATGTGCCAAAGTTCATTTGGCTCTACCGAGTCATGGACCAAAGCTTGTTCTGGTTGGCCCTTCAATTTTTATAGACCTCCCTCTTGCTCTCCAATTACTACTAGATCATCAATAGTCTTTCCTTTGGCCCAATGAGAACTTGGCCATCTATAAATGAAACCCTCATGCCTTTTGCATCCAATGCATAGATGGAGAGAATATTATTCTTTAGCCCTGGTACAAATAGGACATCCTTCATTTTCATAGACTTTCCAGAATCTAGCTTGTAGGAGGATTCACCACTACCTTTTATAGGACACTGGTAGTCATTCCCATGTTTCACCTTTTGGGGTGATTCATGTTCAGATAGTTTTACAAAGGATTCCTTGAATACTGTCATGTGTTTGGAATCCCCACTGTCAATAATCCAATCATTACTTCCTTGTGTGACATAACTTGTGAGGGCAGAGATCAAAACATATTCTTCATCACTTGAAGAATCATCATTGTCTTGTTTGACTCTTTTCTTGGAAGGCTCATCATCCTATGTAGCATGAGCATAATGTCTTTTCTTGTTTCCCCTCTTCTTGTGGGATTTATCTTTGTTTCTAGGACAATCTCTTACAAAGTGTCCTCTTTCATCACATGTAAAGCATATGAACTTAGACAAATCTTTGTTATATTTTTTAGGGTTATTTTTCTGGTGAGTGTGCTTACCTTTGTGATAGTCTGTTATGCTTTTCTTGGATTGTACTGTGAGAGCTTGATATTCACTTCCCATCGTTTCTTCTTGAGCTAAAATTCAAGATTATTCTTATGAGAATTCCTCCCACATTCTGCTAAACTTGACTAGCTTCTTTCTGGTACAGATCCCTTGAATGAAGGAGTCCCATGCCCTAGGGAGACCATTCAAGGTGGTCATCACAATTTCTGCATTCTCTACCTCTTCATCTACTACTTCAAGCTGTTCCTTGATCTGAGAGACCCTTGTAAAGTAAGACTATATAGTCTCTACATTCTGGATCTTCACATTCTTCAATTGATTTCTCAAAGTCATCTTCTGATTTATGTTCTTCTCTTCAAATAGCTTGGTCAGGGAATCAAACATTGCTTTAGGTGTCTTTAGGGTGGACACCTGTGGTATGAGGTGATCTTTTATTGAATCAACAATAATCCTCTTAGCCATGACCAAATTCCTTTTGTGTAAGGCCTTAGCCTCATCTCCCTCTGGAACTGGAACCTCTTCACTAATGTAAGAGTCCAACTCATTTTCTTCCAGAACCAGGGAGATCATATACTTCTAGGCTCGGAAGTTATCATCTCCCTCAAGATTTTCATCAAGCTTGGTGTAATGAGACATTTTAATTGATAACCTCAAATGGAAATGCAAAATATTTAGATCTTACGAATTTGAGAAGCTGAAAAATGGATCTTGAGCTGAACTTCTGCAGTGTTGGTTTTCTGGTTCTAGGGAAAATTAGGGTTTGACTTTCCCAGAGTTCTACTCAACCAAAATCCTCGATTTTTGTCTCTAAACTTCAATTTTGAGGAGGAGATTAATCATGGCCTAGGCTCACTCAAAAAATCACTTCTGTGGAAAACCCTAATTTCCTGCAGTAGCGTCATGTCAAAAATTGGAAAAACTCAGAATCAGATTATGCTTCGACATAAAGATGCACCCTTTAGAGGAAATTCATCCTAGCCTTCTTTTGTTGATGGATTGTGGAGAGAGACCCAAAAGTTAAGAAGCCCTAGCTTCCATAGCTGCACAGTGTCTTCTTCTTATGTTAGCTCTGATACCATGCATTAAAGGAAATTTCAACTCAAAATGGGCCGCCTAAGACTAATTAATAAAATAATAGTTAAAATAATAAAATAATATTTATTAGTTTTAGAGGAAAAAAAGAAAAAAACTACTTTTTTATTCATATTTTTGACATATCTCCCTGTTTTTTTACTAAAATATCGATCAAGAGAGCTCGTTGGATGCGGAATTAAATTCAACATCGAATGAGTACCCACTCAACATACTTTGTATGGGCCCTTCTACTCCCAAAACAGGAAATACCTGAAAAAACGTGATGATGATGACATCATGACATTTTTTTCAAGAATGTATTGTTTTTGGGGTAGTAGGGCCAGTAAAAAGTATGCAGAGTGCGTACTTGTTGCATTCATAATTTAATTGCTCATCCAACGAGCTCTCCCGATCTAAATTTGAGTAAAAACACAGGGAGATATGTCAAAAATACGAACAAAAAAAGTAGTTTTTTTTATGATACCTATCACCAAATTTATATTAAAAATTTGTTTAAGAGGTGCTCCCTTCTTGAATTTTTAAAGCATTTTGATGGGCTAATACATGATGACATGGAATTTGTATTATTTTTGGAAGGGCCATTTTAAATTGGAATTTCCTCTAATGTTAGATTTTTATCATTTAAGCTATATGACCTTAGGATATTATCTGAGAGAATAACAAGCACAAAAATCAATCACAATAGACAATGAACACAAAGATTTTCCTTGGGAAAACCATAAAGGAGAAAAACCTGCAACTTCCTCAGAGATAGCATGAGCACCAAAAGTAAAACCCAAAAATACAAAGATGATCTCTCGACAACAGTTGTCTCTCTCTCTCTTGTCCCGGCTTCTTCTCTCTCTCAGTTATGCGCTACAATCGAGTGTGAGTGACTGTGATAAATAGAGAGGCTTAATATCTATTTATACTCTTTAATTTACTTAATATTTGACTCTATTATGTAGGTTTGAGTAATCCTAACTCAGTTATGTAGGCTCGAGTAACCATAACTAGGGTACTAATGACCCGACTTACAACAGAGGGGACTTCCTAATGACTTTTAGTAATTCTCCCGATAGGAACATCGAGGTACAAATATGATACAAGTGATTCTCCCAATAGGAGCATTGAGGACCAATGAAATACAATATATATAAGTGAATACATTCCAAAGTTACAAATACATCAACATAAGGATGGTATCCAAATTGATCCACTGAATGTTGCTACTATATTAGCCTTACCTACACCAACGAACATTGTTGAGCTCCAAAGTTTGCAAGGGAAGGAAAACTTTCTTCATCATTTCGTTTGCAATTTCATTGAGAAAACGCAAGAATATATGCGTCTCCTAAATAAGGATACTCCATTATTTTGGGATGAATAGGCCTAGTGAGCCTTTGATAATCTCAAGCACGCTCTGACTCATTCACCCGTGATACAACCCACGGATTATTCAAAGGACTTTCTCTTATAAGTTGTTTCCTCCACTACTACAATTGGAATGGTTTTAGCGTAGGAAGATCCCAAAGGTAAAGAACATGTGATATATTATTCCAATAAGAATCTCATTTATTTTGAAACTCGATACTCGTGTGTGGAGAGGTTAGCATTGGCTATGGTCATTTTTGTTTAGAAATTTCATCATTACATATTGCTTCATACTACCGCAGTACTTTCATATTAGAACACTATGTACTACATCCTGACTCGTTAGGTGCTAGGGGAAAATATTCCTGTTGGATTTTCATCCTACAGGAATTCAACCTTGATTTTTCCAAGGCCACTTCAAAGAAATCCTTGTTCTTTGTAGAGCTGATGTGTGACCTTCCCTATGCTTTGATGGATATTGAGCCCAGTGATTCATTTATATATGAATTCATGTTCTTGATAAGCACAACCGACCCATGGTATCAAGATTTAATCATTTATCTCCAAACTCAAAGATTTCATCCCAATATATCCCATGACGATCATCGTCGTATCCGTCACCACACAAGGTACTACCTCATCTTAAATGATACATTGTATAGAAGTGGTATCGAATCCATTCTCCGATGATTCCTTACACATGAAGAGGATGAACAGGTCCTTAATGATTTCCACTCTGGATCGTGTGGCGGTCATCTTTCTGGGATGGCTACAGCCCAGAAAATCCTTTGCACTGGCTATTTTTGGCCTTCAATCTTCAAAGATTGTCATGAGGCTATGAAGAAATTCCCACCCTGCCAACATTTCTATTTGAAAAAGCACACCCACCATGCTCCTTTACACCTCGTCATTGTGATTAGCCCTTTTTCCAAATGGGGTACTGACTTAATGCATTGTAATCCTACCTTAGCCAGGGGGCATGGTTACATCATCATAGCCATTGATTATTTCATGAAATCGGTTAAGGATATTCCTACATATGCAGAGGATGGTAATATTTCTGCCCTCTTCTTATTCAACCATGTGACAGCTAGGTTTGCAGTCCCACAGTCTATAGTCACTGACCACGGATCACATTTCAGGAATAAGATGATGAATGAGTTAAATGATAAGTTGGGTTTTCTCCATGAAAATTCAACTCCTTACTATCTGAAAGCCAATGGTCAGGTCGAGGCCATTAACAAAGTTTTAAAAACTATGTTGTGGAGGATGGTTGGAGATCATAAATCCAACTGGCTCCTGACTCTCTTTTCTGCTCTTTGGGATTACAGGACTTTAGTAAAAACAATGACTGGTTTCACACCTTTCTAGTTAGTTTATGGACTAGAAGTTGTCCTTCCTATCCAATGCCAGATTCCATCACTAAATCTTGCGATAGAACTTCTGCCAAACACTTCCACCGAGGAAGAGAGATTTCCATACCTCAATAATCTTGATGAAACTAGAAGAAATGTTTCCTTAGCTAATGAGGCACATAAGAAACGTGTCAAGGTACAATATGATAAATATTTAAATGAGGGTGACCTCATTCTGACCTATGATCAGAGACACAATAAAATAGGTAAAAGGAAGTTCAAGTCAATGTGGTATGGTCCCTTTGTCGTTAGCAAATTTTTAGAGAAAGGGGCTTATGAGCTCATGGATTATGATGGGGTACCCTTTGGGCAACCTCACAATGGGTTGTAACTGAACAGGTACTATGCTTAAATCATTTTTGAATGGTACCTTGTATATATGTATAGTGTTGACTTTCAGTGTGTTTTCTATTTTCAATATGGTGTTGAGTTTAATGTCCAAACTGTTTATACCATGTTTTGGTTATGTAGATTGGATGGATTTTTACAGCTTTGTTGATGGTTCTTTCCTTCATACCCTGAACCTTACTTTAGTTGCTTGGGTTCGGTATTCCCTGGCTCATGACATGATCAGTTCAGGAGTGGTTTGTATTGGTCTGGCTACCAACAAAATCATCGAGTATCAGTCAATGATAGGTCTACTGATTGAGGCTGCATCTTGATACATTCATGATTTGGTAGTTTTTATGGACTCACAATTAGTGGTGTGTCATCTAAACCATGTCTATATCATCAGAAACACTGTACTCCTCTATTTATTTTGGAGAGTGCATTTGTTAGAGAGGTCATTCGAGTTTATCACTTACAGGCATATCCCTAGGTTAGATAATACAGTTGTTGATTCATTAGCAAACTACATCCTAGATTGGTATATTTCCCATTCATAACTTGTAAAATAAACATGGTTCATTTTAAAATAAACTATAAATGACACATAAAACTCATGTAAATATGATTTCCATTTTAGACATATAAACATCGGTAATAAGTATGTATATATATATATATAAAGAGTGTTGTTTACAAAAAATGTGGTCACGAGACCTCATCTGAAGCACTGTGGCTTTCAAGAAATACAAAATCATACAAAAATCCTAAATCTAGCCAGCTTTTAGTAGTACATCATGCAGAACACCATCTAATGATGCTCATGATAGCACATGATGGATCATGCTACCGTACATAGTAGTTAGCTGAAGCAACCTGGCACTCCTATAGTGTGTCTTTGGTACCTCGTAGGGAGGTCATCTATCGCTGCGTCTGGAATGTCAAGATTCAATCGCTCCAGGTTCACCTCCAGCTCAGTGAGTTGGTCATCACCTCTATGAACAAATAAAGCTCTGGCTCGCCTGTCCATCAGGGAGGATCCCCGAGGCCATGCACCACCAACATCTACATGTAAAATTTTAGGTCTTGTTACTACCCATAACAAAAGTAAAATATAAAAATATAAAAACATGACCAAAATTTTAGGGTTTTTCTTCTTACCAATATCTCCCTACTGAGCACTAGGTGGTAATGGTAGATCAAGAATGCCTCTAAAGTCAGTCCCTGCATATGCATAATCCTCTATCATGAGGATCTGGTCATGCAACCAATGGAAGAAAGCGGCCTTGAGTTTCACCTTGGCCCTGCCACCTCCTGTATGGTACATGATATCTACCCATGTCAGCATGCATGGGTCTCTAGCCCTAAGCTCTGTGAATACCACCTAGGCCCTCATGAGAGGTACCCTCTCGAAGAAGAAGTAGGCTAAAATAGGCCCATACCCAAACTGCTTTAGTTCCCCTTACCGACCTTTTGTCAGCTGGTCTATGGAAACAGGAAGTGATTCTTCCCAGTTAAGCACTGTAGGTGTCATAGCTTCCAAGGCATACACCAGATGTGCCCAGGATTCCTGATGAGGCCCTTGGCTTCCAGCCATCCTCTACATAGAAAACAAAATAGTACGAAGTGGCGCATCCACCACAACCTTGATGGGAATATTCTTACCTGAAATTTTTGTGATAGGCAGAGACTGATGACCAATCAATTCTTGTGTAGGAACTTCCCCACCTTGGGAACCAGTCAAAGAAATAGGAGCCCCTCATCTTGACAACCCTGTCAAGAAGCATATGTCCTCCACCTCTATCGTTAGAACATGAGGTCCCACCTCAAAATGTTGATGCTCTGGATTCCACATCCGTAGAATATATTCCAGTAAGCAGGCATGCGAAACCATACTAAGGGTATGGAATAACTTCAGGAAGCCATAGCCTTGGAGGAAATCCACACAACCCACATTACTTGCGGCACGGGCATCATCCTCATCATGTGTCTTTCCTTCAAAATAACCAGTTTTGAACAAATGAACCTGCCAAGAACCATTAAAGAGCCATTTAGAAACATATCCAACCATCAAAAATGCTTGTGATCTTTTATTTTGTCCAGGCCATGTGTTTTTCAGACCTGATTGTTAGCACTGCATCTATCCCTTTAGGACAGAGTGGTGCCACTGCTTGAGCAAAACTAAAACTCTGTGGTTCGTATCAGGCACTGCGCTTCCCATAAAGGCCAGAAGCAGTGCTCATAAAGCGTGTTTTATGGTTTCTCATGGGGCTCCAAATCCTGACGTAAATAAAAAATGGAAACCATGAAAATAAAGAGAATCATTTTATCTTTTACCTGAATCCAACGATGAGAAAAACGGATAGTGGATGCTCCCGTAATCTCCAGCTGAATTTTTTACTCCAAATCTCCCAAAATGCTCTCCAAGTTTTGTTAAATAGTAAATAGATTGGTTTTTACTATTTAATTAGCTTTTATAACATGTTTTTAGGGTTTTTAATGTTTTAAATCGTTTTTTATAAAAATACCCTTTAATATAGTTCATAAAAGTCATTTTTTCGAATATTTTGGGAAACTAATGGTCCTTTTTTAAGTCTTGCAAGGGGAAAAAATAAGTAGTAGTGTCTATGGGGAAGTTCATTTTTGAATTTTTTGTACTTTTGAAAAATGGAAAAAGTCCTTGAGCATTCATTTCAACACTTTGATCGCACTCCCAAAACCAAGTATCAAAGTTCTGAGTATTTTTCTGATTCTTTTTAGGCTCATAAAAACCTCTCGTCGTCAAAAGAGAACTAATGGATTCTCCTTTAAACTCTTTTTGGACTCCCTAAATATGAAAATATTGTGGAGTGCACTTGTATTCTTCACACTCGTTAAATTATTTGAAGAGTCATCTCTCTGATGGTAGTTTATCTCTTTTTCGGTTCGAATGGACTATTTACGAAAAAGGAATGCTCCATCCAATCATGACTGGAAGAGTTCTCTTGGGTATTATTTTATACTTTTTCGGGCCCTAGAGAATAAATCATAAGAAAAGGGACCCTTTGGAGTCTTATTTTGTCTTCGTTTAGACTCTCTAAAAATGAATGATACCGAGTTAACTTTCATTGGACTCATTAAACTAAACACTGAGAGACCCTTTTTTGGGAATGAACCCCTCCTTTCTCAGGTTCATAAAATGTATGAGAATGGACTTGTCTTCGGGCGAGCTACAATGAGTGTTTGTTACCCTCTTTGAACTCATAAAAACGAAAAAGAGGTACTCATCAATCATGATTGGGAAATTAAGGGAAGGGAATCAATTCATTTTTCAAATAAAATGGCAGTTGTTTGTCACCTTTGAACATGACACTTATCTGCATTTCATTCAGTCAATTGGGTATTCATCTTGTCTCTGATTCGATCCACTTTCATAAGTCATGTCACTCTTTTGAGTCTTTCAAAGAATTCATTGTCCATTGTCGTTTATTTTCCGTCTCGTTGAGTCAATGCTCCCAAGTCTATTGTCGTGCTGCCCGATGTTCAAAGGGAAGTTAGGATTTTACCTCTATAGTTAAAACAACTTCTGTGTCAGTACTTTTGAGTCAGTCCAATGGTTACATTATCTACAACATTCTAGAACTTTCTTCGAAGTTTTGTTTCATTGATTTGGGATTCATTATATCCCTCTATCGACGAGACTATTACTGTCGACATCAGCTCATCATCCAGGAATTAGTCTTAGAAACAAGTTTAGTTCCTTGAGGTCTATATGCCTTAATGAAATATTCTCTCACTCTCGACATAGGTTCACATCATTGACCTTAGATTGAAATATTCGACTGAGTGTTCAACATCAAATCATCTATTCACACTTATTATTTTGTACCAGGGTATGTCGGAAGCCATCGACATCAATGGTGATCTCCCTCGCACTTGTTAATGGTTCACATCATTGACCTGTAATCAAGTGGTTTCTACCATGTTCGACTTCAAATCATTGTAATCACATGGATAGAATCATACTTTGTGGAAGACGAGACGAATACCATGGGTATCTGTTGAAAAGCACTCATAGCTTTCTCCCCAGGTTGCGATGGATTATATTGTATTAAGTACCAGCATGGATCCACATTTGTATGTTCATGGCTATGCTCAAATTTTTATTTGTACGACATGGATTTACATTGTATATCTAGTAGCTATGTCCAAGTTTGAGTCCTCTATCACATGGATCTACGTTGTATTCTAGTAGCCATGTTTGTTAATCTCTCTCATGGATCTGCCTTGTATTGGTCTATAGCCATGATGAAGACATGTTTTCTCATGAGTCAAAAGTATTGATGTATTGCAGATTCCTGGTTGATAGTGATCTCTGATCAAGTCGATTCTTACCTTGAAGTGACAACTTGCTCTATCAAATCTCTCACCTATCGTATCCCTCTAGTCTCATCCTTTGGGGGGGATTTTGTTACACCTAAATCTCGTCATCAACATGTGATGAGGTCCCAAACTTTAGTATTTTCCCTGAATCCCAAATTCTGAAGTGAAAATATTGGTCCAAACATCAATCTTGCATAGATAAATCCAGCACCGCTTCTACCCTTTAGTCAAAGAGCGGTACCTTCTTTAGCACCACCTACAATGTATTGGCAGTAAGTAATGGAACTACCTTTTCCCTTTGTTTAAGGTGTGGTTCTGCCCTATCACCACTCTATCTCATTGAGGAAGAAGCGGTGCCCATGGTAAAAAGTGAAAAAAGAGAGCTTCTCACAAAGATTCTCGAAAGAAGGCTTCGTGGTACCCTTATCCCTACTCACTAGGGCCAGTTGGGCTCGAGATTCATCCCTTGGGGATATCCTATCCACCTCACCCACCAATTTCTCCCATCTCTATCCATCCCAACCCTATAAAAGCAGGCTCATACTCCATGGTTGAGGAGAGAGTAAAGTTATGTTGTTGCTTTGACATTTTGGCCTAAATCAGTAGAGTAAGCTTGAGGGAGAAAGTTGGAGCTATTGGGGACAAGATGTTGGCTTTGTGAAGGAGCACATCAACAATAAGGCATAGGTTGTAAGCTTCTTCTTTATTATTTAATGAAAAATTGGTTTCTTTCCCATAAAGTATATTGTGTTATTATTGTATATTTTATTGTTGAATTCCTTAGTCATCAACATAGAATAGTGGATCATATTCTAGTGCTTTTTTATCTTGTCTATTGTTTTCATTTAATTATGTAGGTACATCCATGAAGAACCATCATTATAGGAAACAACTATACTATTATATCAAAGAGACTGATTCCAGATCTCCGCCCATTCTAGGGAATGTCTTCCAATTCTGTTGTGTACCATTTGTTCTAGATCTGAACCATTCAAACTAGAGGAATAGATCATGTCCACAAGAGTTGAAAAATTTCTAGCTACAATATCACATCCCAATAAATCACATGGTTAGGATCATTACATATTCCTTAAGAAAAGAAACATGAAAACCATTATGATCTCTAGTGTCAGCAGACAATGATATTATATATTCAATTGGTCCTATTCTCTCAAGCACTCCAAATGGCCCACAATATCTTGGTGATAGCTTGGCACAACTTCCAAGATTCAAGGAACTCTTCCATGGCCTCAATCGTGTTAAATGTACAACATCAAGATTCATTTTTCAGGAGACTTGTGTTGTATTAAGTTCAAAGCTTATGTTGTATTAAGTGAAAAAACTTATGTTGTATTAATTTAAGAGACTTGTGTTGTATCAAGTCCAGAACTTATGTTGTATTAAGTTCAGGAATATTACACTGTATAAAGCTAGGACATTGTGTTGTATCAAGTCCTATTCATGAGAGATGCATGTACTATGATCTTGTGTTGTATCAAGATCAGAACCTTATGTTGTATAAAGGCAGGAATCTTTTGTTGTATAAAGATTGGAGTCTTGTGTTGTATCAAGACTGGTCTTGTGTTGTATCAACACCATATAGCTTGTGTTGTATCAAGATGTGACTTATGTTGTATCAAGTCATGACGATATACTATGTGATGTACGGCTAGTCATGGCCACTAGGTGCTATAAGTCTCCTTTAGGGATTAGCTACCCCAAGAGTGATTTAATTTAGCATATGACTATATGACCCAAGGTAATACATATGACCATAGGTTTGGAACAATTATTCTGAGTATGATATGATAAATATGATTAATTAATTAAACATGTATGGACCATGCATAATTTAATTAATGATAAATTAGATGAGCACATAGATAGAGTAAGGATTCGAATTTCCCATGTCATACCTCTAGTAAAGTCAAATTTCAAATACCTCAGTTAAGTCTAATTTGTGGAAAACAATCTAAAGCTAATTAAGGAATCTATTCCTTGATTTATGCAAAGTGTTCATTATGGATGGAACTGATTATGAAGCACTAAATGCATTCAGTTAAAATCCTAACTAATGGTCAAGCATTTATTTAATCACTTCACATTCAATTCAATTCAATTGAGTTTAGTTCAATTTAGTTTAGTTTAGTTCAATCAGTTCACATTCACTTAAAGGAAGTTAACACTCAATGAATTAATGAAGGGTGCATATATTCAATATGGGAGATAATTTTGGTGTGATAACTTGGAACCAAGTGAAGGAAGGAACAATAGGGAATGTGTGAATAGTGCACATATTTCCCAAAAGGAATGCAACCATTCTCTACCTCTCATTGTATGACTGAATAAGCCTGTTATTATATTTTTATGAACTTGGAAAGGCCAAGACAGTGTTCCAAGTGATATCTATTCTTTAGTGCTTCTTTGATATCTCTTATTAGGAAATATTCAAGTGTTGTAAAAGCATTATTTGCAATTATCTATCATACTCAAGGGATTGTTGGGTTTTTCATCCTCTAGATTTGAAGGGTTTTCCCAGGGTACATCTTGGCTTTAGAAAATTAAACCAATTTATTTAAGTATTATTTAGAACCATACTTAGATTAATCCTTATTTCATTAACTTAAGAAGATGATTAAGGTGGAAAAATTGGCTCCATGTGTAGTGGACACATGGAAAGGTGATTTATTCCATCTAGTTAAAGAGGGGTTATGTTCTTCACTACTTTTGCACCATTTCAAATTTGGAATCCATAGTTGGATACTGTAACAAGGAATGAGTATTTCATGGATGTATAAGAATTATGCATGTCATTAACCCAATTAGAGTGGTAAGAGAGAAATCGGGCATGTAGTTTGTGCCATGGAGTCTGAAATTCAGATACTTCTTGTTCATCCTGTGCTAAGGGAACTGCAGGATTCTTGAGGGACTGTTAACTTAGAGAATGGATTTTATTCCTTTCGTTGTGTAGGTTGATGGGGAAGTAGAATTGAGGATTAGGACAAATTTGTGTTAATTTTTAATGGTTATATAATATCTAATAACATTTATCATCATAAAATCATAAACATATGCAAAAGGATCACTGAACGATAGAAAAGAACAAACACACAAAAGAACATAGGGATTTATCCTGGGAAACCCACATGAGGAAGAAAACCCAACAAAACTTCCTCTAAATAGATGTATCAAAAGTACAAAGACAAGACCCCAAACAGGTTCTCCTTCTCCCAGCATATATGTCTCTCTCTCTTTTATGCGTTATACATAAGTGTGCGTGTGTTCTAATGAGGAACATAGCTCCTCTATTTATACTCTTTCTGTCACTTGACTTTTACCCTAACAAGTCGGCCCCAACAAACTTGTTGGGACAACTTCACCTAGGAAGACACAAAACAATATTGTATTATATTCAAGAGGGTACAATTGATCTGACTTACGATGGAGGTTATACCTCATCACTACCATCTCATCTGAATTGATAGTCTCGCCATCATTCCCCCTTTCTAGGGAGGGTCAATATCATCAACCTGCTCTCCCTTTTTGAGGAGGTTCCATATCATCATCGTTCCTCCTTGTAAGGAAATTCTGTGATATCATCATCATTATTCCTCCGTATGAGGAAAGTCTTCAGCATCATCATGATGTTTCCTCCCTATGAGGAAATTCTTTTCGGACTACACCAAACTTGTGAAGAAAGTATTCAAACTTTACTCGATACAGAGGCTTGGTCAATACATTAACAACTTTCTCACTAATTCTCACATACTGCAGTTTTATATCTCCCTTTTGTACCATATCCCTTATGTAAAAATATCGAATTTCTATGTGCTTTGATTTATCATAGAATACATGATTCTTTGTCATCTTTATACAACTCTAGTTGTCACATAGAATCACTGTGGTATCCAACTCCAGATCAAATTGACTTGAAATCAAATTCCAAATCCATGTGGATTCATAACTAGTGGAACAAGATGTTATGTACTCTGCTTTAGTCATGTTGAGAGAAACATTGGACTATTTCCTACTAAACCATGAGATCATGGTGGATCCCAGACAATAACATCCACCTGAGGTTCTCTTTCTGTCTACAGCACTTCCTTCCCAATCTAAATCTATATATTCATACAATCTGTAGTCATGATATCCATCATAGTATAGTCCAAAGTCTGTCGTACCTTTCACGTGCCTCATCACAAGCTTTACAGCTATCAGGTGAACACATCTAGGATTAACTAGATGCTGACTCAGGATGTTCACAATAAAGCATATATCTAGCCTGGTATTCGTCAGATACATCAACGACCGAATAATATGTCTATACCGAGTCACATCCACTAACTCTAATGATTCATCAGATAACAACTTCAGGTTGGTATCAATGAGTGTAGTCATGGCTTTACAATCCAACATATCAAATCTTCTTAATATTTCCACAGCATACTTTGCGAATCCACATTTATTCACTATAGGATAAACATGTTGCAATGTACTTAGCCTCTTCATGAAGTCATACCTGATCCCAAAAATATTGAGGTGATGTTCTGTCCTCAACACTTCCTATTTGCATATACAATAAGTTCATCTTGTCAGGTCATCAACATATCCTAGTCTTCTGCATTGAACCTTGAATGTTGGAACCCACTTTACTTTTGGTAAAGCCTTAGTCCATTAGGAAGCTTTCCATCCTGTCGTACCATGTTGAACTCAGAGATCTTTTTCACTCACTCCCTCTGAAAATGAGCATTATCCTCCCTCTGCATTTTGTAGTCTATGTATCAAAACATTATGTACTGGAGTGACAAGTAGCATCCTTTGATACTGATATTCTATGTATCTATCTCATGTTACTAGATACCAAGATCCTTTATCTTGAACTTTGTTTAAAAGTTCCTCTTGCACTCATCTGTGAGCTTGTTTTCTTCTATAGGTTTCCATCTTCAACCGTGTACCAAAGGTTAGGATATTCATCACTCTAGGTGATCTTAAAGCTCCTTATGTAACTAGATGTGCTTATCTATGGGTTCCTTCTGAGATCATACAAATTCTTTTTTGTACATGTGGTTCTTTGCTCTATATATAATTTTTCCTCAGTGGAGAAGTGTTTCTGGTCAATGGAGTATGGTGTGCCATAATATACTCTATATTTATGAGACAAACCACAAACCTTGCTTTGTATACTTGATCTTGTATATCACATGGAATACACTATGGACTTCCCTTCAGGTCTCGGAACCATATCCTAGAAATAATTCCCCATGATCAACTAGTACTCTTTTATCATAGCTTATTCCATAGATGAAACGGTCTGCATCAATGATGCCACTCAATTGTGCCACATAACTAGAGTGTATCTGAGGCCTCTTACTTTAGCTGTAATTCATGTCATCATTTTCTTTATCTTGAATTATCTCTCATGCCCAAGGTGGTCTTCATCTCTCGAGGTGGATCTACCGCTCTCTTATATTCTTTTGAAGCTCTTTATTCCATCACGGTGTCTCTCACCCTGGGACATTCAGGTTCATCTTTATGTATGTTTATTGGAGTGAATCTTGAACTGTCATCACTTGTTCTTTGAAACAAGTCTCATCCTTCTTTGCTTGTAGGTGATTGTACACGATCTTTCTTATAATTCAAATGCACCAGTTGTTTCATTTGATAAGACATGATGACATATTATGTATAAATATATAATCATGCAACTATTTTATCCAATACAACATTCATCCATATACCGTATACGAGCGGAAACTTTCCAAATGCCTTCCATATCTACCATAACATCATTGAAATTGTGCACTAATCCCAATATGTTAGAAAAGAGTTTTCATTCTAGATAAGTAGCAATGGAGTGTTGTATAGAACCATGGGATACTTACCCATAACATGGAAATTAGTAGTATATTGTAATTAATTCAACCATTCTATCATGCATAATACATTTCCTTGAACAAAAATAAATAATGACAATTCAAATACTGGTATTTTGTTTATTTGGTAGAGTCCTTCTTGATCCTTATGTCCTAGATCCTTTTACTGATTCTGGGAACCTATGTACTGGTTCTGAGTGTCAATAATTTCATTCTTTCTTATCCAAATAATGAAATCTATAAGAGTATGATATTTTTTTTCACCGGTATAATTCACATTCCTCATCACTTGAGGAATATTCAACGGTGTGAGCAAGGTGTATTTATTTGACTTCTTCAAGCTACCCTTTGATTTGAGAAATGCTTGTGAAGTGCAACTGCATGGTCTCTGAGCTCTGTATCTTCACATTCTTCAACTGGTTCCTCAATGTCATCTTTCTATTGATGTTTTTTCCTTCATATAAGTTGTTCATTGTACTAAACATATCCTTGGGATTCTACAATGATGATACATGTGAGATCTAATGGAGGTGGAAATAATCCTCTTTCCTTTGACTACATCCTTCTTGTTCTTTGTCTTCATCTCCCTCTGGATCTGCAGATTCTTATTTGGCATAGTTCTCGAGGTCATGCTTCTTTAGGTATGAGAAGCACTCTATACTTCCATGCACAAATGGTCTATGATTCTTCAAGATTGTTCTCAATCCTGGTACTATTTGTCATCATGATAAAAATGAGAACCTCAAATGAAAATAGAGAGGATAGAACTTACCAATGAGATTGCTTCAACTTGATGCCAGCTTGAAAGATTTTCTAGAAGAATGCTTCTAGTGTACCTTGGGTTTGACCAAGAAACCCTAATTTTCCAACTTAGGTATCTTTCATATCTGATTGGATAGAAATATGTGCCTCCTCAAGGTAGGATTAGCAGCATACTCATTTTCCCAAAACTGTGAACAGAACTGCAAAATATTTGATGCCCTAGTTTTCCCCCGGCAGTCAAAAATTGAAAATCCACAAAATGTGGAAATTATTCCATAGAACTATGTGCCCTCCTATGGATATTTTGATTTTCCTCCTCTTTGAACTGATTGGTGGAGGGAAGTTCCCGAAACAGGAAGCCCTAGTTTTCTTCAATTTCTTCTACATAATTTCTTGATCTTGTTTCTCTTGTATCTTGCAAATTATTGCGCTTGTGAGTTGAAAAATTTGTACTGAGGTATATTGTCTTGTATTATTTTCAACCCCATAGGTTAGAGAAGAATTGGATTCACCAAGTGGGACTTATGCAAATTTTCCCAATGTGGCTTATTTCGGTACTAGTCAGAATAGCGAACTTGTATGGACTTCCATGTGTCCCTGTTTCACCTTTGGGGTCTGAAAGTTTTAGCACAGAAACTAAATTTCGTGCCCTATCTCCAACATCTTGTAAAATTTTATTTGGACTTTCCTAGTCCAATATATAGTAATTATCCCTAGGTCACCTGTTTAAGGCTAAATTCTTGGAGAGGTTGGAACCCTAAGTTGGAGGAATCATATCTCTTATATTATAGAGAATCTGAGTCTAAAACATTTACAAAGGGTACAAAAAGAATTCATATTCAAACTTTCAAAGTTTTATCTCCCAATCCTTATTCAATCTAGAGTTATAGCGAAAGTACCAACATTACTAGTTTTTGTCTTCTAGGGTTTTCAAGCATGAAACCCTAATCTTCAGTAGTTGTAGCTGAAGTAGTGTTTCAGCTGCACAAATACTTCTTTCAGGGTAGCTCTGATACCATGTCAATTTTTAATGGTTATACAATATCTAATAACATTTAACATCATAACATCATAACTATATTCAAAAGGATCAATGAAAGATAGACAAGCACGTGACAAAAGAACACAGATATTTATCATGGGAAACCCTCACGGGGAAGAAAACCCAACAAAAATTCCTCTATATATATGTATCAAAAGTACAAAGACAAGACCCCAAACAAGTTATCCTTCTCCCAATATATATATATATATATATATATATATATATATATNGTTCTAATGAGGAACACAACTCCTCTACTTATACTCTTTCTATCACTTGACTTTTACCCTAACAAGTCAGACCCAACAAACTTATTGGGTCGACTTCACCTAGGAAGACACAAAATAGTACTATATTATATTCAAGAGGGTACTATTTACCCGACTTATAATGGAGGTTATACATCATGACTCTATGATGTCCAAATACAATAGTAACATCCCGATGGAGGAATAATACATCTCCCTTGGGTTACATCAATAAATTATATTTAGAATATTATTTGAAGTTACAATATTTCAACGCTTTGGCGGGGGTTTAGACACCAATGGGTTGCATTATAATTCAGTTGAGTAAATTGGGACTGCGGGAGAGATTTTCCCTTGTCGATTTATAGCCCCAACTCGGGGGGTGGCATGTAAAAATAACTTTTGTCTTGGCAGAGAAGTGGCTGGGATGAATTTCCTTCACATGTAGCTAGTTGAAGAATTAATTCCTAGAAGATAAGTCTTTATTTTCTTATGAATGCTGTATTGGTTGAAATTTTGTGTGTTTCCATTTATTTAGTTTGTTGTTATAATTATTGAAATGAATTGAATTTGCTTGGAATTTCATGTGTGCTCATTATTGTGTTTCATGTAAATTAAATGAATTCATAAATTGTTTTGGGCAACCATAATTATTTATTTATGTTATTAAATGAAATGTAATTGAATGAAAACAATATTGGACATGATTATTAAATTTGGATATGAAATTTGAGTGCCCCATCATCTCTATAGTCAAATGAGGTGGTCGGGTATGTTACAGGAATCATTAGGAACATAAATATTCTCTTCAAGATCACCACTTAAGGAAGAGAAAAAAGAAGCATCCTTTACCATATGATGAGTACACCCATGTCCCACTATACATTCAGTCTGATTGGTACAAGATTTTAATGGATGGGAAGTGTTTACAGAGAAGGTGTAATTTTTAGGAGGTCAATTGGTCAATAGTCCAGTCAAGGAACTATCCTCTAGGTGCTCTAGATTTCCTTCTAATTCCTTTTTCTTCTTTCAATAGTTCTTCTCAACATGCCCCATATTGCAAAATATCAACAAGTCTTCTTCTTTTGACTCTTCTTCGTCAAGGACAACTCTTCGGTCCTCCCTTGCATAGGTTGGTCGATACATTAAGGTCATTGATCATGTTGACCATGTTTTTCAAGGTTTGGATTGACCTTTATTTTCATCAAGTGATCTTAGTTTTTTCCACCAAGATTCCCTTCTTCAAGCAACTTCTCTTGTTCCTTGATCAACAAATCACATAAAATATCAAATGTTAAGTCCTTACCTTCTTTCTTGTGTGATATTTGGTTAGACCGAAAGGAAAAACATAAGACATCATATGATGTCTTAAAATTTATCATAATCAACTCCATGAACTGTTCATCCTTCTTTAGAAAATACTTGCCACATTCACCCAATTTCAGTTCTTGCTCTTTGAAACGAGTTAAATGGTCCTCGATCAGATCAAAGGAAAGTGGTTGTAAAGAGATAAACTCTTTCTCTATCTGCATTACTTCACCTTCATTTATCTTATTGAATAGAGTATTCACCTTGGTCCATATGGCATGAGTACAGTTAATCCCACTTATATGGAAGTGAATCCATCGAAATGTAGGTCGTGATAACACCCACAACTTCATCCTTCTAAATGTTGATGGAAAACTTAGCATCAACTTCCATCACATCAACAATAATAGTCTTCATGAATTGCCACAATCCTTTTCTCTTCAATAAGGTATACATATTTGTCACCGAGATAGCATAATTATGTCTGTTGAGAACACCAGGTCATATATTACAAGCCATCTTTCTGAGATAATAGATATGATCAAAGTTCAAGTAGAGATATAAGTTGAAAAATATAAGTAGAGGTATATTACAATCCATCTTTCTGAGATAATAGATATGATCAAAGTTCAAGTAGAGGTATAAGTTGAAAAATATTTCACATGTAGTAAATCAACCCTGGATCCAATGCAACACAATTTGTAGATAGCAAGGCTAGGTCAAAACCATAAGCTCTAATACCATGTTGGGAAACCTCGCAATCTGAACTATAGAACAAAATGAAATAAAAGAAGGGATCAATATTCCAAGAAGAAAGGCGATGTCTAAAGACACTGTTGAAGCACTTAGGGACATCACATTATGATCAAAACATTGAAATCTGTGATGAGCATGAAAAACATCTCAAAGCAATATGTTAGTGTTATCAACCCAAATTGCACTTCTCCGTCCGAGTGCCAGCTTTCCATATGTTGGTACACAAAAGAATACTATAGGATTGAAGTTTTCCTAAACACTATATATGGGCATGACATGAGATGAATTTACCCTTTAACCAGCTTGCCATTTTAATTTTCTATGTTTTAATTGTCATACGCGACTATCTCCACTGAAACACGCATACATACGTGACTATATCTGTTGACAACCAGTGTACTATACGCGACTATTCTCATTGCAACCCGCGTATCTCTATACGCGGGTTTCCTTCAAAAGCAACTTGCGTGTCATACGTGGGTTGCCAGTATCAATAGTCGCGTACACATCCATTCGACATTAAAAAATATAAATCACGATTAATGGAGATTAGTTGATCCCTAATCATTAACCATCTCAATTCTCTCAACCCCCTCAACCTTCGAAACTGCTCTATTTCCCAAAGTATAAATAGAGGCCTTGGGGAGGGCATTAATCAATCAATCTTAGAGAGCAAAGTTATGCTGGTGGTATATCTTTAGAAGTCTTTGGAGCAGCAGAAATCAGAGTCCTTTGATTGCATAGCAGTCCCTATCTCAGGCGTTGGGTTGTACACTTATCTCATTCACTGATTGTTAATAAAGAGAATTCTTCTTCCAACTTTGTGTTGTGTCTCTTTCATGTATCATGGTTGATGAATATATTTGATTAAGCACTATATATGTTGTTTATCTAACCTTTCATATATACATGTATAATATTGTACTTGGATAATTTTCTCTTTGCAGGTGAAGGAGGTGCATCCCTGAAAGCTTTGGAGAGAAGCAGAGCGGGAGAATACAAAGCTTGGATCAACCGTCGGTAATCGGGTGAGTCCAATATCTCTTCCTATTTCATTTCTTTACTTTAAAGCTGAGTGTCTGCAAGTTTTAGAAGTAAGTTGGTAACCCTAGACCCTAGGTTATTAAGGGTGTTTATTCCTCAAAAACAGAACTGGCGACTCTATTGGGGAGCCCAGACTATTGTGGGTTAACTTTGTAGATCAGTGCCCAGTCTTTGCCTTGATTCAGTGTGTGGTGTCTTGTCTTGGTTCAGATTTGTAGTGGTGCTTTGAAGTCCTTGATAATTTTTTTTATTTTTTTTATAATTTAACTCCTATATGCGGGTTTCTCTTGCACACAGTTGTGTACAGAGGTCAGTGTACGTGGGTTTCTCTATAGCACAGTCGTGTACAGTACACGGGTTGTTCTTGTACACAATCGAGTACAAGCCTGAGTAACAAAAAATTTGGGTTAGGGTTTGATTGTCCTTGTCCTTTTATATTGTCTTGCTGAGTGGCCTTCACTATAAGCACTGCACTATGAGTTTGATGACCTTTTTAACCATGCCTTGTGCATCCTTGTAAGCCCTTGAGTTCTTATTGTTTGGATTGTCTTTCTGTTAGCGACTTGAAGTGCATTTGCCTGTTGGGTAATAGGTTTAAGTGTTGGTTTTCTGAATTAGTGATCAGGGTTCTAGACACTGTATATTCCATTCTATTTTCGAATACTATTGGTTTGTCACTTGAATTTGATTGAGCTTAGTGATTTCTATTCATTGTGCCTTCCCAAGATAGGGTTCCAAGTCTTCCTTAGGTGGTTGATCTTTGGTTTTATGAATATGCTTTAACTCATTTTGCTTATTTTATAAAGTTAGTTTATTCAAGCATACTCAAGTATTGTGCATTTAGGTGCATAGTAGTCTTTGAGTAATTTGAAAAGTGAAAAGAAAACATTAGAAACTTTTGCATTTGATTTGCATACAGTAGTTTTGTCTTCAGTTTTTAAATATAATCTCAAAAATTACAAAAATATAGTCTTAGTTTTCTCTTTATTCGTTTCATTTTCATCAGTTTACATTTATAAAAAAAGAAAGAGAAGCTTGTCTTTTAAGTAGTGATAATTTTCTTTGGAAGTATACACCTATTGTTTTTTACATTTCTTATCGAGTCAAAAACATCATAGTCTTTCACTCCACTTGCTTTCTGAGTAAAAAATAGCCCTTAAAATGAATGCAATAATTAAAATTTATTAGTAATTTTTGTTTATTAGGGCCATACACCTACTAGCTTAGGCTAGACTTGTGGGATAGGAAGTGTGAACTCCCCATAAGTATTTAAATTCAGACATAGTGTGCTAATCGATAGGTAAATCCTTCTCTTTATTGATAATATCTGGGAAGCTCCTCTCAAACAGTAGTCAAGCACAAGGTCGCATGGAAGCATTGGACTAAGGAGATAACCCTCTGATTCCTTGTCGAAATGTACACCAGGGTTTTTATGCATCTGGGGATTCTGTCCTATAGCTCAACTACCCTACCCATGCGTATGAATTAGGCTTGAGACTATCCCCTCGAGACTGTTGATATAGTTAAGGTAGAATCTCGTCTCTTGACATCTAGGGTTCATACATAGGTAAACCGGAAGGCTATTTCTGGTTCACCTTGGACGGGCTTAGAAGGTAACCCTTGTTGAAAGTGTAGGAGGGCAGTGGCTGATTCCTCCACTTGTGCCTAAGAACCTCTTCAAGGATGCCAAGAAACTGTCTTTCATCTTTCTCCAGGAAATCATATCTTTACCCTTGCTGACTATTGAGACTTTAGGATTTTTTGTAGTGATTGCTCTGTGGTTTGTCTGTGTTTAGCTGAACTTAGGGTTTGAATTGTTAAATTTACAATCATGGAGGACCAACCTATCAGAAGGTCATGAAGGTTGCAAAACCTTCCTCCTCTTATCACATTGGAACCTCCACCTCCCCCTCAAAGGCGGATATTGGACATAGACAGTTCATTTGAACCGATATGAGTCAATGAAGTTCCAGGTGAACCAAAACTTAGGGAAAACTGTTTTGATTTAAACAAAATTGAGATAGAAGACTTGCAGGCTGACGAGTTTGCAAGGAATTTTAATACACCTCTAACTAAATTAAATGATCCTGTGATCGTTCAGGTTCGTCCTTTTGATCCACCCGTGATTGGTGTCCTTGTGGGAAGGATAATGTCTAGTGTAGGAGAAAGTTCTTTCATTTTCACCTCAGCCATCCTGGCTGAAGGGGTCCTACCTCTCCCAGTAGGTTCCCCTAGATCAAGCATACCTACTATGCCCTTAAATCCAGCGAGTTGAGTGGTTCAACTGCCGGTTCCCAAGATCCTAGTGGGTTCTTCTGGTGGTACGGTCACTGGGATTCCTAGTGCACCTACAGTTCCAACCTCCTTCACACACACTGCCCAGAGTGGTTCTATAGGATCCTCAGCTTTTGTCCAAGGATTTCCTTGGAATGGGTGGCACATACCCCCATCCACTCCATACATAGGCTTACCACCCTCTTATGTAGGGCTGCAGTTTGGGAACACTAACCCTTATTGTCAAGGTTTCCAAACCCCGGTCTCTTCTCCATTCATGAGCTCTCCCTTTTCACTTTTTAGCGGAGGGGTACCCACTCATGTATTTAAAACCCCAGTTTCAACTGGGGCAACCAGAACCTCTTATACTGCACCTCACACCACCAATCCTGTGGCTTACATATGGAATCCATTTCAAAGTAACCCATCCATGTTGCAACCGGCGGCAGGGGGAAACCCCACCTTTACATATGGTGTGGTTGGTTCTGTAAATTCTCCCACTGTAGAATCTTTGGCCAAATAGATCCATCAGCTATCCATCAAACATTCTACGACGGAGGTAGAAAAGGCTTCCCCCTCACCCCAAAATGAAAATGTTTTTGCACAGACCTCTCAGAATGGCAATCAGTATCCTGGTGGGAAAAAGAAGAGAGGAAAGAAAGGGGAGGGAAACCAAAACAAGCAAAAAACTGCAAACAATGCTCATGGGGGCAAGAAAGAAAAGAAAAAGGTGAAGTTCCCATGTAAGTTGTGCCATGAGGATCACCTCACCCATCTTTGTCCCCTTATGGAACAAGCCCAGAAGCTATTAAAAGCTCAACAACCAGCTGTCCTGAAGGATCATTTTCCCCAAGGGAAGAATTCTGCTTCAACTTCAAATGTAGCAGGGGGCACTCCAAATTCCCTTGACCCCAATTATATCAACATGGTTCAATCTTCAACTTTGCTATAGACCAAAAATAAGAACTATGAAAAGGAGATCTCTGAGAAGGGTAAGTCTATAGGTGAAACTTATAACCCTCTCACGATTGAGAAACCTGTGGAAACTATGCCCAATATATCGAAAGGTGTCTTTAAGAAGACCTTGCATAATCTTAATGCTAGGGCTGCATCCAACTAATCCATGGTTGAAGACTTAGCCCAGACACCTTGTGTAATGTCGGCTTTAGAGGTGTTACAGAGTTGTTCTGCCCAGCGAGATGCACTCTTAGCAGCCTTAGGCAGTATGGACTCATCGAGTCTCATGGCAAAATTTCACTTGTATGATGTCAAAATTCACCTACCTTACAATGTAGCCTTATCGATAGATGTCATCCATGGTGGAAATACCATTGGAAGGGTAGTTGTTGATGAGGGTGCTTCTACATGTGTTATGTCCTTGTCTTGTTGGAAAGCTCTTGGATCCCCAGAGCTGGTTCCATCAAACACCCTACTTACTGCTTTCGACGGAAGGTCATTCCATCCGCATGGTATCCTATCAGCTTTTGAAATTAAGCTAGCAGGGAAAGTAGTGTCTATTGAGGTAGAGGTGATTGATGCACGTTTGGATTATAACCTGCTCTTGGGAAGAAGTTGTACTTATGCCATGTCTGCTATTGCATCAACCATCTTTCGAGTGGTAGTGTTTCCACACGAAGGGAAGTTGGTTACTATTGACCAACTCAGTTAAACTTGAAAAGGCCACATGGAGTCTAATGAGTCCACTTTGTCATTGGTTGATTAGGTTAAACCTACTACAGAGAGCTTAGGGGTTGGAATGTATGCATCATTGATGGGAACATTTGATCTTCCAGCTTTGATTAACTATATAGGTTCTACTAGTGTGGGTAAGTCCATAGCCATGGTTGTTGATAGTACTGATCCTTCGGTTCTCCCTTCCCACCATGAGCCTGAAGTTCCCTTATCGTTAGTGGAAGTGGCTTACCAAGCTATTACCCAAAACACTGTCGATCCCATTCTAGTCCCCCTCACAGTCTCAAAGGAACTGGAAGAAGTATATTTTCCTGCTTGGGTAGAAAACTCTTTGCATTCTACAGAATGTTTAGATATGGTTTTACCTTCTAATGAAGCCATTTTGGAAGCCATGTGCAGACGTGATAATATCTGTGAAGATCTTCACCATCGATCCTATTTTCTTCCAGAGATAAGCAGGATAGAGAATCAGGAGTTTCATATGAGACTGGAAGATGATGTTGATACATCCATCAATCCCTTACCAAGGAAAGGAATGTTTGCTGAGGGGAACATGGAAAATATTTCCACTACTATCCCTATCAACATCTCTATAAATCCTGATGTTGTGGAAAATATACATATCGGCGCAAACTGCTCTCCTGAGGAGATTGCGATCTATACGTCCTTGTTTAAGGAATTATGCAACGTTTTTGCTTGGTCATATGAGGAGATTCCAGGAATTGATCCATCTATAGTCGAGCATGAGATCTAAACATAACTTGACGCTAAACACATTAGGAAAAAGTTGAGACTTGTTAACCCGTGTAAAGCGGCGGTAGTAAAGTCTGAAGTTGAAAAACTATTGAAAGCCGGTTTTATTTATCCCATAGCTCTGATGGAATGGGTATCCAACCTTGTTCCTTTTGATAAGAAGCAAGGGAACATACGTGTCTATACTAACATTAGAGATTTGAACAAATCCTATCCTAAGGACAACTATCCCACGCCATTTATAGATAAAATTATTGATTCTTGCACAGGAAGTGAAGTCTTCTCGTTCATGGATGGTTTCTCCGGGTATAATCAAATTCAAATTAAACCGAAAGACCAACATAAAATAACTTTCATTTGTCCTTGGGGTACCTTCACGTACAAAAAAATTCCCTTTGGATTGAAAAATGTTGGGGCAAGCTTTCAGCGAGCAATGAATTTTTCCTTTCATGATATTAAAGCCATTGTCAAACCTTACCTTCATGATCTGCCTGCACATTCTCATAAAAGAATCGATCATCGAGATCACTTGCGTCTAATTTTTGAACAATGCAGATACTATAAGATTCGCTTGAATCCCCGCAAGTACGTGTTCTATGTCGATTCAGGGAGACTGCTCAGATTTGTTGTCTCTAACAAAGGAATTCAAGTGGATCCTTTAAAAGTAGAGGCCATTGTAAATCTACCTCCTCCTCATTCTATCAGGAAACTTCAGAGCCTCTAGGGGAAGTCCAATTTTCTTCGGCGTTTCATTGTAAACTATGCCAAGATTACGAAGGGTTTCATGTGCCTATTAAAATAGGACACCTCATTTGTATGGGATGAAATTACACAACTCACATTGGAGGCATTGAAAAAAGATTTGTTGTTGGCACCATTATTGCGTCCGCCAGATTAGTCTAGGGATTTTATATTGTATCTGCCCACGTCTGAGTCGACCATAGGATTAGTCCTAGTCCAAGAGGACGATAAGCTCCAAGAGCATGTTGTTTACTATCTTAGCCATGATTTAGCCAAACCTGAACTCAGGTACTCCCACGTCGAGAAGTTGGCCTTAGCAGCTGTCTATGCTATTCAGAGGTTACGTCACTACATTTTACTGAGGACTATAACAGTAGTGGAAGATGTTAATCATTTTCAATATGTTTTATCCCGATGGATAGTTGGAGGCAAATTCAACAAATGGATAGTCATTCTCCAAGAGTTTGACTTGGATTTTTAATCTGCCATATCCAAAAAATCATTAGTTTTTGTTGAGCTTATCCCAGAATTTCCAACTGAAGAAGATGTAGTCATTGAAGAAGACTCATTCCCAGATGAGCATATCTTCTTGATATCCACCTCTGACCCCTGGTACGGAGATATACTTATCTATCTCTAGAATTTGAAGTATCCTATAGCTTTCTCCGACGTAAACTACGCCTACATGCCAAGAACTACCTCATCATAGGAGATACTTTATATCGTATAGGGGTAGATTATGTTTTGCGTCAATGCCTTACCCACGAGGAAGCAGAGATTGTCCTGAATGATGCCCATTATGGAGCGTGTGGGGGTCATTTATCTGGGTTAGCAACGGCGTAGAAGATATTACATGCCGGTTATTTCTGGCCCACGATCTTTAAGGATTATGTGGAAGCTATGAAGCACTGTCATCCTTGTCAGCTTTACACCAGAAAGATGCAGTCACATCCCGCTCCATTATTTCCTGTTATCTCAATGGGCGCCTCCATGAAGTGGGGGATTTATTACGTGATGTGTAACCCAGCCTCGACTGGGGGGAACAAATATATCATTATCGCTGTGGATTATTTTACAAAATGCGTAGAGGCAATGCCCACCTTTAGAGATGACGAGGAAACTGCAGCTTTTTTTTTGTTCAATCAAATTATAGCACGATTTGGTATACCCAAGGTGATTGTCACTGACCATGGCAGTAATTTTCAAAATAGCATGATGACGAAACTAACCACTATGCTAGGATTTAGACAAGAACATTCATCCTCATTCTATCCTCAAGCCAATGGTCAGGTCGATGCTGTTAATAAAACTTTGAAAATTATCCTCAAATGTACTATTAATGCAGCTCGTTCAAACTGGCATATCATGCTATACCCTGCTCTTTGGGCGTATCGAACCAATGTAAAAACTTCTACGGGTTTCTCCCCCTTCCAATGCGTTCATGGAGTGGAAGTCGTTACCCCGATTGAATGTGAAATACCATCCTTAAAAATAGTTATTCATGTGTTAACTGATACGACTGAGCTTGAAGAATGTTTAGTACATTTAGAACATCTTGATGAACAGCGTAGAGATGCGCTGACAGCAAACCAAGCTCATAAAAATAGGTTCAAAATCCAATATGATATGTCAGTCAAGCCTCGAATTTTCTCTGAAGGGGAGCTTGTATTGCTCTGGGACCAAGACAAAGAACCCCTGGGGCTAGGAAAGTTCAGGTCTGTGTGGTTGGGACCATATGTCGTGTCAAAGGTATTAAAGAAGGGCAGATATGAATTAATTGATTTTGATGAGAATAAGCTGCCTGAGCCTAGAAATGGGCTCTACCTGAAAAAGTACTATGCTTATGCTTATCACTTTTTCTTGTATTTTCTTGTATGTATTTTTATGTACACTAGTTCGTTGGTTTGTGTTTTTTAAACCATCTGTTGGTTGTTTCAGATGTCTTCTGAGAGGTTTGTAGGTTTTTTTGATGGCGCCAGTCGCCACACTTGTAATCTAGCTTCAGCTGCATGGGTCATTTATTCACTCTCAGGACAGTTAGTTTCCTCAGGAGGTGCTTTATTAGGCCCTACTTCTAATAATGTCGTTGAGTATAGGGCTGTCATTGAGCTTCTATGGGATGCTTTTCCACATGGTATCACTTAGCTGGAAGTCCAACTGGACTCTCAACTGGTTGTTTCCCAACTCAATCTGGCTTACCAGGTGCGGAACCCTATTCTATTACATTAGTTTATGCAAGTTAGGTTATTGGAAAGAAATTTTGAGTTCATTACATTCAATCATATTCCAAGGAATCAAAATTCATTAACTGATGCATACACTAATTACATCTTGGATTGGCATTTAACACATTTTTCATAAAAATATACAGCAAACACATAAAAAACATTTGTAAATAAACCAGCAATATATATATATATATATGTGAATATCTATCCATATAGATAGGTCGAGTCTCTAATCCTCAGATCTAGTCACAATTGTATAATACACAAAAAATTATATAAAATATGGATCAAAGTCCATCAAATGCCCCTAGATCTAAGTTGGACCACCCTGGGCCCCCCTGTCTCCCTGCACTCTGGCTTCTTCAACCTCCTCAGCTTCAGCAGCCTCAACAGTATCTATGTATACTAATACTTCTCTGGCTACCCGCCTCAAAAGGTATATCCAGACAGGCGGTACACCAACCACAAACTCCTGCATGATGGCTGGGTTGTGCTCAATTCGTAAGGTGGGTACTCTCTGGGTTAGCCTGGCCATATTCCCCTCAAGAACCCTAATCAGCCCCTGGTCTTCTCCCAAGACAGGACGCACATACATGCGTGGATGCCCTTTAGGGTGGACTGGTCCAATATATGCATTTTGATATTTTAAAAGGATTAGAACTCTTATACATATGTATATATCTCTATATTTTAAAATTCATAAAAATTTGAAAATTTGAAAATAAAAAATTACCTAACTCTCCCCATGCTTCTCCCGAAGGGATGACGAGGTTTGGATCACCACGGAAGTCCATTCCAGCATAAGGAAACTGCTCCAGTGATGGCAACTGTCGCTCCCACCAAAAGTAGAAGTTGTCATCATAGACACTCTGCACTGAGCCACCACCTCCCTGGCGCAGGAAGATATCTCCCCATCTACTCAGCCTAGGCTGATGAGGAAAACGAACTAGCAAGGGTATCGTAGGGCTCAATCCTAGAAATCTCTCAAAGAAGAAGGCTAATAGTATGCTAGAATATCCAAAATTATTCCTCCTACCTCTCTTGCAGTCAGAGATTTGTTTTCTCATAATCAGGATCACTCCCGAGCACCAGTCATATAGGTCCCCCTGCATACAATCCACTTCTAGTCTCATTTGGTTCCATGTTGCAAGGTGAAGTGAAATGACCCTGCAACCCTCACTATATTACTTATCAATACCTGTAGAGGAAGATCATGTATGTGCACAATAGGGATGCAACTACCCCTCTTTTGTGTGCATGGTGCACAGTATATATCAATATATTTTTGGACACTTAGAGGGTCACTACCTTTACCAGTTCCTTCCAAGTTTACTAGAGCTCCCCGTCGTGATAGACCAGTAATAAAATACAGATCCTTTGAAGTAATCTCCAAAGACTCACCTTGAAGGTCAAACATGCCCAAGTCATGATCCAAATAATTTATCAGGAACTCTAGGAGGTTGACATTGGCCCTCATAGGTGAGGTACATAAAAAATTTAACAACCCACTTGAACATAAAACATTCACGGTGGGGGCATCTTGGAGTGATTCTTGGTCCATATCTTCATGTTCGCGCTCCCTCCACTCAAGCACCATCTTTCAACCTAGTAAACAAGCAATTGCAAACCTTTAGCTTCATATAAAATTTCAAAATTTTGACCCTTTATGCTTCTTTTCCACCTCACCCAGTGTACGTGACTCTCTATTAAGGTATGTCGCGTACTGTATGCGACTGTCCTTCGGGAAACCCGTGTACAGAACATGTGTATGTGACTTTCACTATAGAAAACCTGTGTAGACAGCATTGCTTTGTTGAGGATGCTTAAAAACATGAAATTAGGGCTTAATTTTGATAATTGCTTGGATCAAATTGAAGAGCATGGAGTGTAGTATTACCTGACACTTATGGATTTGGAAATGGTCCACCGGATTGTCCACATCGAGCAATTGAAGGTAGAGGTGAAAACTTGTCTTTTATGGCCAAAAATCCAAATGGTGAGTTTTTATTTGTGTTTTGAACTATTTATAGAAAATTTATTTTTCAAGTGGGTTTTTTCCCTATAGTTCATAATTTATCAAACTAATAGCATATTCTTTTTTCCCTGTAACAGGTTTATGATCATTTTAAGGTGTTTTTTGCTCATATAGGATGGTTTTTTGTCATTTCACATGCATTCTACATTTATACCTACTCCATCTTAAAACTAGCAATTAACATTCTAACCATGGACTATGGTATTTTTAACCATTAGCTCCTTGTCTTTACCATTGTTCTTCTGTGGATAGGGATTTCCTCTCATGAGTATCCCTATTTAAAACCCATTTTTTCTTTCGATACTCATGCTACAGCTGTCTTAGGTACATGGGAATTTTTTTAGCTATTTTTCACGCCAAATTGAGCCTCATTTTGGTCTCTTTTTACAAGCTAACCCTTTATAGGACTCCCTGCCCTTATGGAGTTTCTTTAGGCCCAGGTCTGACTCCTTAAAATAGAATTGACTGCTAGGTTAACTTCTCCATTTAATCTTGTTAAGAATACATGAATAGGAATCCACATTGGTGGTAGGTTATCTCTTTCTCGGACCATGTGGAATAATACGAGAAAGGATCGCTCTCTTTTTTACGGATTGAGAAGAGTATTCTCAGGTACAACTTTATCACTTTTCTAGACCTGAGAGACTAAATTTACAGAAAAGGAACACCCGGTATGAGCTCCATTTTCTCTTTTTGATTCTCTGGACCTAAACATGAAAAAGATTTCGAGTGTACTTTATGTCTTTGTCATGCTCGTTAAACACTAAGAACAAAGCATCGAGTTTATTGTTGTAAGCCCAATTTCTCGTACTCAAATGGATCTTTCCAAGTGATCTTGCTTTCCTTCACACTCGTAAAACTCAAGCTATATGTTGCTCTCGAAGGAGCATTGGGTAGCTGGTAATTTAACCTTTTTTGGACCTCCCTGACTAAGTACGAAAAAGGTTCACCTTTTCTTCTACAAAAGTTAAGAGAGTTCTTCTATGGTATGTTTTATACTTTTTCGGCCTCAAGAGACTAAATTGGATGAAAAATAAAACCCCTGGAGTCTTCTTCGGAGTTTTCAAACTCTCTAAACATGAAAACACCAACTAAGCATGTACTAGTTCGGGCTCATAAAATCCACAAATCAGTGACACTATCAAGCATTATTCCCTCTTCTCTTCAAGCTTGTCAAAAATGAAGAGAGACTTGAGTTGACTTTCCTGGACTCATTAAAATTCAACAGGGAAGGTAAGGAAGAAGTTTTCTTTTGGTTTTCAGCTAGTGGCAGCATGTCATCCTTGAACATAGAACTCTCTATTTTTTCCGATACTCATGTCTCAGTGTTCACTTTAAGTTCAGCTATTACTTTGAGTTTCTTACTCCTCCTTTTGTCAGTTCTACCTGGGGAATCTGATCATGTATCCTACATGACAGATAAGTTTAGTTGTTCTATCTATAAAGTTAAAATATGCCTTGGGTTATCTCTGTGTCGTGCTCACTGTTTAAGAATTTAACCTCATGTCTGATCTATATCCTGATCCCATCATTGTCATATCTATTATCATTTGTGTCTCCCTTCCTGTTGCAGCTGCAACAATTTCCCAAAATTCCAAAAAAATTTAGGACCCTCCTTTGTTTGGATTAGTTTGATTTCCTTCTTTGAGTTGGTCTAATAATGATTTCTCAGAATGATTTTCTAATGCTTGAATTGATTTACCACTTGTTGGATTCTCCCTCTAGCACTTGAAATAATCCACTGTTTTATCAAGCTTTATCGCTGCCTTTGAATGTTCGAATCGGAAATTTGTCTGGTTGAAGCCCCGCCGTTGCGGATGGATAATCAGTTTTGGCTTCATTATTTTTCTCCGATACGTTGGTTCTCACATCGGCTGCTTTTTGGTTTTGCATCGGAAATCTTATTACTTCTTCTCCCGCCATTGTGGACGACAAGTTGCTTCCTCTCCCGATCATTGCTTTAATGTTTCGATTCCCGCATTGTTGTTTTCGTCGATCTCGTAAGTCATGGGCTTCCGTCGTTGCGGCTGCGGAAAGCTTTATTTTTTCGGTTGACTAATCATTTTCAACTCCGATGTTGCGGAAGGTCGCACATTTTACTCTTCCGCTGTTGCAGCTGTGAAAGTCATAACCCTTCCGATATTTAGTCATCCACTCTTCTGATTCGGGTCTTATTTGGTAGAGCGTGGTATCCTTTTGGTATCCACCGTTGCGGCTGCGTTTTTGCTTTCGTTCCGATGTTAGAAGTCCAATGCGCGGTTATTTGTCACCCGGTTATTTCGGCCGTTGCAGATGGATCTATGGTTTGGTATTCCGCCGTTGCAGAAGGAAATACACTTTCCTCTTCCGATCCAAATGTTTCCGACGTCCGAGATTTTGACTTTTCCCCGCCACGCATGTTGACTATATATAGATGGGGTTGGGATTGTTGGATTATCTTATTATTCTACGCGTTTTTTACTGTTACCATTCCAGCTGTCAAAATCGTTGCTATCGCTCGCTCGCGTTCGCCCGGTCCCCCGTTTTCGGTACACGCAGTCCAGGTGTCTCAACTGTAAAGCTCGACAGGCCTCTCCATGTTGATTACGCTACAGTGCCAGGTAGGCTCGTACTTACCTTTCCCCATTCCGTTTAAGCATTTGATGAGGTCTTCCACGGTTAGGTTTTGGTTGTGGTTGTTTTCTTCACCTCGTTAGATACCCGCATATAGTAGAGGGGGGGTCGTATTATGACTGTTAGTGTGGGTTTTTTGACTTGCAAAGTAATATTTTTCCCGCGGCCATTTGTTTGCAACCTTGCGCATAGTAAATGGGGGTTTGGTGCAGACGGTCGTTACGCCGTCTGCACCAAGCTGCCCTGGGTGATGATGATTTTGTAGGGGAAGGTTTTTGTGGTTTTCCTGGAGCATCTGGTAGTTTCCCCCTTTTGTTGTGATTTTCATATTACCCGCATCCTCGAATAGCAAGCGTTTCGCTGCACTGTTTCATGCACAGTCGATTTTAAACCCTAACTGGTGGAGGGGATATGTCACTGCTTTTATCTTGTTAGCCATAAATCACATGGGTAGTAGTTTTGTTCAAAGCTCCACTAAAGGCTTGCGTATTTTTCCCCTGTCTGTCCCATGCAGCGAAATGATAATGGAACTTGCTGGAATTTGCTATAAATACCGCAGAGGATTTTAAAAAAGCAGTTAAGAAGATGAAAGGAGCATGCACCGAGTCTTTCAGAAGGCTTCTCATTACCTACAACCGGTGCCAGATAGAGGCCGAGCAGAGGCTTGAGGCTTTCCTGGATCACAACGCCTTTGTGGAGCTGTTGCAGAAGAGATACCAGGAGGAGGAAGCTAAAGCACAGCATATTAAAGCCCTGGATGACCAGATATTGAGGAGCGAAGTAGATCATTCAGCTATCAGTGTGCAGCTTCTGGAGGATCAGCTTAGATTGAGTGCAGCCAGGATTGAGGCTATAAAGAACAAGGCTGTTAAGTTTGAGATCAATATTCAGTTTTTACAGCCTTGTGCGTTTGAGGGCATTGCCTCTGAAGCTTCGGCATGGAATAAATTTCTAGATGCCCAAGTGGGACCCTCCTCGTAAAGGATTGGTCATTTTTTGTAATGTGTAACATTTTGTAAAAACATTTGAGAAAATTCACGCATTGGGAAACAAAGAGTTGGGAAGCCCAAAGGTTACTTTGGGCAGCCCAACCGTCTCACCCTTTTGTATAAATGTAGAAAGCTTAGAAGGAAGAAAGGGGGATTTTTCCCAGTTAGGCATGAAAAGCGATATTGTAAGAAGAACTATTTCTCTTTCCAATAAAGAAGTATTGTTTGCCTGTTGGAGAAATATTGGTGGCACTTTCAAATGTTATGCTGTGGATGGCTGAAAGATGAACTATTTTGTTTTTCCAGCTTTTTGTCCATTAACCGTGAGATCGTTCTAACTCCTAGAACCTATGTTCTTGTTTAAATGATTTCTGGTTTATTTTTGTGGAATTACCACCATGAGTAATGTATGCTGTTCATAAAAAAATTGGCTATCGGATTGTTGAAATATCTTTGATTGTCCATGCATTGTGGAAAGAAATATCAGCTAACTGTAGTTTCTCTTTATGTTGCATGTACAATACACATTACTCATAAATAAGTTACAATATGGCTCCTCGGGGATAGATAGATAGTTAGTTTGTTTGTTCCACTACTGCACATGTTATTTACATGCTTATGAGCCTAAGACGAGAGGTAAGAACCTGCACATCACATTATGAATACTCCTTGTATCCTTATCACCCTGCATGGTTAATTAGGCATATGCATATCATACTTAAGTCAAAAATACAAAAATATACACGATGGACTGGGCCGCAACCGGTAAAACCTTTGTTCTTTTTGTCACTTTGACCTAAGGTATCCGGACCGCAAACCGGACGGATTCCCCATACCAAAAAGTCACGGGCTAGTTGTGAACGTCGACTAGGGAGAATCCCTTTCTGTTGTTGCATGAGAATTTCCCTGCATCAACAGTTCTGGCGCTAGAAGGAGGGCCGCCAGTGCATGGCTGGCCGTGGAAACTTATTTTTCCCAAGATTACCCTACTAGAAGATGTTTTGAAGCTTGTAACATGACCCAAGTACTTATAGGTTTCAGTTATACCTTTGAAGTAAGAAATCTAGTTCTCAGCCTATGTTGCTCTTTACTCAGACTTTGTTCCTTTACTTGTGCTCATGGCTGGTGTAATTGTGAATCAGCCCAACCCATTACCTCCTTGGAGAGCTAGATCCCCTTTGAAACTCACACCTCCATTGCATAACCTACCTCAAGCTTTTGATAAGTTGCTGCCTAAGTTTGACCCTGAGGAAAGGATTGATGTAGATGACCACTTACAAAGTTTCTATTTGGCGGTAGAAGGGTTAAGGGCTGGGGAGTACGAAGATGTTGTCTGTAGATTATTCCCTCATACCTTGAAAGGGGCAGCTGCTTCATGGTACTTTGCCCTGCCCGCAAACTCGATCCTAGACTAGAATACTTTGGAAAGAATATTCAGAAATAAATATGCATCCCAGAGAACTCATGCAGCACTAATGAAAGGATTATGCTCTTTGAAGAAAGAAAGAAAATAAAAAGTGCATAGTTTCAACCAGAGGTTTGATGCTTATCTAAAGAAATTTTCGGGAGCTAACAAACCCTCGGACAAGGTCCTAATTGAATATTATACCTCAACGTTAGGACCTGAGCTGACCATGTTTTCCAAGATGAAAACCAAACCTACGTTGGTAGAGACTTATGAAGAATCAGAAAGGGTAGAAGCTGAAAGGGAAAGTATAGAAGACTATCCCGAGCAACTGAGAGAAAATACCATAGAGAGAAGAACGTTATTGCTGTCTAAACCTAAAGAGGAACAATCACATGATTTTGAGGGAATGTTGAAAATGATGCATAAACTATCCAACCGAATAATAGATCTGGAAAAACAAAGGGAAATGCGGAAAACTTACAAACCATACTATCCAAAAAAAGAGGATAGCAACCAATGGAAATTCCCTCCCCCAAATTTAGCCTCAATGAATATAACAGAAGTGGGAGGAGACAATTTATGCACTTTTCACAAACAACCTCATTCGGAAAAGAAGTGCCCTCAATGGTTGAATTCGATGACATTGGTTATGAATCAGCTGCTAGATTCTAAATTGACCAAGGAAGTTAAAGAGGAAATGAAAAACCAGACTATGGAGAAACAAGATAATGACACTATGTTTTCATGGGATGGTATCTCGCTATTTGACACTGAAGAGAGCACTCTCAAAACTGAATGCACACCTACAGCAACAAAGGACATGGATTTAAAAATTTCAAAGATCAAAAGATTGCAAAAGAATGTCAAGAGATAGGCAGATGTCAGTAATAAAGATAAACCACCTAAAGTCACTACTTTCAACCAGGAAATAGAACTAATCATTGAGCCTGTCAAACATGTGGAGATGTTGAGCAAGAGAACGCTGGAAAAGCTAAGGAAGTTAAAGTGGAAATACCCACCGAAAACCAACCTACGGAGGAAAAGGACAAATCAACTGGAGAAAGGAAAACTAGCACCCCACCTTTCCTTTTGACTCTAGAAATTTTGAACCATAAGGTCCATAATTGTCTGGTGGACTCTGGATCATCGGTGAATGTTATGCCTCTTACAATCTGCAAAAAACTTGATGGGTAGCTAGAACCTACTGATTGGGACGTCACTCAACTAGACAAGACTAGTGTCAAAGTGGTGGGGGAGATGAAGAATGTTTTGATTCGATTGTGTACAAATAAAAAGATACGTCCGTACCTTGATATTATAGTAGCAGACATACCTGATGGCTATGGATTAATCTTGAATTGAGATTGGTCAGCCCGACTAGATGGGTACTTTGCTTTAGACTGGTCACACTTGTGGTTGCCTCAAAAGGGTAGCCCAAACCTGATTAAGATTTTAAGAGAGCCCTACATGAAGCACAATGTCACTGGGTTGGAAGAAGATAGTGAATTTTCTAATTCTATCCTGGGAAATTATCTAACTAAGCCTAAGCTAAGACATCACACCTCAAGAGAGGCCAGCTCGACGATTGACACTTAGCTTGAGCTCCTTCAACTTCCTCGGGCTGAAAGGGATGAATGTAGGATAGTAGACATGTGTTCAATTGCAAAAATAGCATAGCTAGACCATGGTTATATATCTCATGTCTATAATCTAGCCCACCCCTTAACTCGTTTGATTGAAGATTCTTAAGGGCGGGCACCTATCTCTTTTCTTGTTGCTTTGTACATAAATAAATTGATGTTGTTTTTCTTTGATGCTTTGATGTTGTTTTCTTTTGATTATTTGATTTGATGTTGTTTTCTTTACTGCTCTGTTTTTAAATAAAGAGGAAAACTTTTGGATACAATGGAAACATCAGGGTTCTTTATTAACTGAACTCTTGAGCAAAAGACTGCGCTCTAAAACATAGAGTGTCTTCTAGTAGCAGTGTCCCTAACTGGCCATGCATTCATTGAAGTCTTACTTAACCCCTGTACATAACTCAGAAGTAAAAGAGGTCTAGAATACTATTTCGAGGCTCCATCCATTTCACATCTTAAATATCCAAGGGGGTGATAGAAAAAGACCCATGGAAAGGAAGCAAGGTAAACAGTATATCATATATAAATGATCCCATGCCATAATTTCAGAAAAGCTAAAAGCTATGAAGAGTCAAAACTCCTTAAAGAAACAATACATATCAAAGCAAAGTATCAAAAGCATGAATTTCAAATTGCCGAAATTTCCTCTCCGTCCATGAGATGAAACGCCAATTCTTCTCTCACACAAAAGGGCACTATGGGATAGAGGAGCCTGAATAAAATTCAGAAAGAAAGGCAAATGCAGGACTCACAAGAACTAAAGTTCTAATGGCACAAAAGTGCAATTGGCATGGGAATGAGGAACAAAAGGATAATGCTGTTTACTATCTGTTACAATCCTATGGTGTCCAAGCATGAAACTACCTAAGGACGGGTAAAATAAACCTCATTTATCAGGCCTCAAAAGACTCATTCAGACTTGCAATATTTATGATGTTACCATTTCCCAAAGAATGGACTACTTCTCAATGATTTAAATGCTTAAGTTGGCCAGTCTAGGGATACAAACATCTAGAAGATTTAAACTTTTATTTAGATGTTCTTGCACTGGGAAGAGTTAATTCAGAAATCTGGGGTTCACCAGGTAGTCGCCAATTGTTGCAGCTGCAACAATTTCCCAAAATTCCAAAAAAATTTAGGACCCTCCTTTGTTTGGATTAGTTCAATTTTCTTCTTTGAGTTGGTCTAATAATGATTTCTCAGAATGATTTTCTAATGCTTGAATTGATTTACCACTTGTTGGATTCTCCCTCTAGCACTTGAAATAATCCACTATTTGATCAAGCTTTATCGCTGCCTTTGAATGTTCGAATCAGAAATTTGTCTAGTTGAAGCCCCACCGTTGCGGATGGATAATCGGTTTTGGCTTCGTTAATTTTCTCCGATACGCTGGTTCTCACATCGGCTGCTTTTTGGTTTTGCATCGAAACTCTTATTACTTCTTCTCCCGCCATTGCAGATAGAAAGCTGCTTCCTCTCCTGATCATTGCTTTAATGTTTCGATTCCCGCGTTGTTGTTTTCGTCGATCTCGTAAGTCATGGGCTTCCGTCATTGCGGCTGCGGAAAGATTTATTTTTCTGGTTGACTAATCATTTTCAACTCCGACATTGTCGAAGGTCGCACGTTTTACTCTTCCGTCATTGCGGCTGCAAAAGTCATAACCCTTCCGATCTTTAGTCATCCACTCTTCCGATTCAGGTCTTATTTGGCGGGGCGTGATATCCTTTTGGTATCTGTCGTTGTGGATGCGTTTCTGCTTTCGGTCCGATGTTATAAATCTGACGCGCGGTTATTTGTCACCCGGTTATTTCCGCCATTGTGGATGGATCTATGGTTTGGTCTTCCACCGTTGCGGAAGGAAATACACTTTCATCTTCCGATACAAATGTCTTCGACGTCCAAGCTTTTGACTTTTCCCAACCATGCATGTTGACTATATATATATGGGGTTGGGATTGTTGGATTATCTTATTATTCTACGCATTTTTTATTGTTACCGTTCCAGCTGTCAAAATCGTTGATGTCGCTTGCTTGCCTTCGCCCGATCCCCCGTTTTCGGTACACACAGTCCAGGTGTCTCAACCGTAAAGCTCGACAGGCCTCTCCACGTCGATTACACTGCAATGCCAAGTAGGCTCGTACTTACCTTTCCCCGTTCCGTTTGAGCATTTGATGAGGTTTTCCACGGTTAGGTTTTGGTTATGGTCGTTTTCTTCACCTCGTTAGATACCCACATATAGTAGAGGGGGGGTTGTATTATGATTGTTAGCGCTGACGTTTTGACCCACGGAGTAATATTTTTCCCGCAGTCGTTTGTTTGCAACCTTGCGCATAGTAAATGGGGGTTTGGTGCAGACGACCGTTACACCGTCTGCACCAAGCTGCCCTGTGTGATGATGATTTTGCAAGGGAAGTTTTTTGTGGTTTTCCTGGAGCATATAGTGGTTTTCCCCTTTTGTTGTGATTTTCATATTACTCGGATCCTCGAATAGTAAGCGTTTCGCCACACTGTTTCGTGCACAGTCGATTTTAAACCCTAACTGGTGGAGGGGATATGTCACTGCTTTTATCTTGTTAGCCATAAATCACATGGGTAGTGGTTTTTTTCAAAGCTCCACTAAAGGCTTGCCTAGTTTTCCCTTGTCTGCCCCATGCAACGAAATGATAATGGCACCCACAGAGAGCGGAGGTTTTAGTCGTGTTAATGTAAATGTTTTTCCTGCGGACAGCATGAGTCTTCTTCATTTTTATATATATTTCATTCTTGCTGGATTTTATTGTTAGAGTTGTTTGGTATTGGAAAGCAGTGGTAGCTTACACATTTCAATGCATATAACTATTTTCCATCATGCTAGACATAGACTAAGTCACTGAACACTGCACATTGTGTTTCAATGGTTCTGGTAGTTAGGCCATTTCTGCCTATATATATGCATATATTTGTTTCATTGACTGATTGCTATCATGTTAAGCATAGAAGAAAGGACACACTGTACATTGATGTCTACAAGTTTGTCACTCAGCCAAAATGGCTTAATGTTACAATTTTATGGCAGGAAGAGTTCGCAATGTCAAAGAGGCAAAATAAGAAGGCCCCTATGGTTGAGGAAGAGCCCGAAGTAGAAGCTGTCACCAAAACGGAATATATATATGAGGACACTAAGTGTATTTATGGTGTTGAACCTGAATACTAGTGGGGGGAAATATATAGATTGATCACACGTAGAGAGGTTCCTGACATGGGCTTAGAAGAAGAATCCATATATGCCAACATAGAAAGATCTTCACTGATGAAGATCGCTACCAGACCAGAGTTGTTCCCATACTCTGAAGTAATCGGTTGGATTCTGCCTCGGGCAGATGTCACAACAATGATTCTGGAAAATGTTAAAAGACAGGGCTATGCTGCATATAGCCCTGGATATGTAGCATTGGCTTACCACCTGCCAGGATCCCAAGTATTTTTATCTGATGATTGGTTGAACAACATTAGAATGGACCTGGTAGAGACTCTTAAAAAAATGTTGTTCCAGGGAAAAAATTACAGATATAGACCAACAGGTGATTACGATACGGCAAGCTTAAGGGCCCCCTATACGTTCATAGCTTTAATGCTAAACATGATTTTTGGAAGAGCACATGGTAGGTTCTTAAAGTTAGAATGGATCCCAATCATTTTTTATGTTGCAACCCAGGGGACAATTTTCAACTGGGCCAGCATTGTATCTAACAGCCTCTCTGCCTGCTTGGCCTCAGCCTTGGGTGAAGTATCCCAAAAGAGATCTGAGTTCTACATGAGTTCCATACTTGTAGACTGTATATTATGCAATCATCCTTTCCCCGGCCTCAGGTGCATCTGGGACAGGGAGAGGACGCCTATCTATTCTGCTTATAGACCACTGTGGGCACACCAGTACCATAGTCATTATCGAGAAGTCTGTGAGGACTTCATCATGCCTTTATATACACTCATTTTCCTGAAGGAATGTGATTGTATGTTAGAGGAGGCACTGCAAGTAATGGTAGAGCATGCATATTATTATTTGACTGAGGATGGCCTTTACTTCAGGATGTTTGGAGGATCAAGAGCACCCTCCCTGTTGCCCAAATACGCTACTGACTACATCATTCACAAGGAGGTTGTGAGGCAAGTCTTCTTGGATGGAAAAGGGAGCTTCTTGTTTGAGCACAAGAAAATTGCTTATCCTCCTTTGCCCTTTAAGTTATGAAGTTATAGGTTCACCAGGGTGAAGAAGGCTGATGAGTTTGTAGAAGAGTTGGAAAGGTTTCATTTTGGTGAGATGCCTTTCCTTAGAAATGACTCACGCAGGAAAGTAGCTGAGCATTGTAAAGAAAAAAACGTCCACTTTCAGTACACCCACCATTGGGATAGGGAATAATCTGTCTTCCGAAGTTCCTTGAACATAACGGCTTTGAGAAGAATATTCAAGAAGAAGATCACCACCAACGGTGGGAAGGGAGATGAACAAGCAAAAGCCGAGGAAGAAGTCGAGAGAAGAAATGAGGAATCCCAGAGGTTGGCATAAGAAACTGCAGGGTGGCTGCACACAGAAGAAGAAGAGAAAAGAAAAGCTACACAAGAGGCAGCTAGAAAAGCTGAAGAAGATGCAAGGAAAGAAGAAGAAGAAAAGAAAAAGAACCTTGATGAGGAGCTCCAAAAGCAAGAAGCAGAAAAGCTAAAGCTGACACAGACAGAGCAGTCAGCTTCTGACATAGCTGGAGGGCAGATCCAGGATATGGAGAACCCCGAGGTTTAGGACCCACAAGTACCTGCTGCCAGCACACCTGTAGTCCCCACACTCAAGCTGGTCCCCTTTGTACAGAAAAAAGGGGAAGAGATACTGATTTCAACACTGTTTTCTATGACAGGGCGACGAAGAGAATAATGAAGAGAACATAAAAGAAGATTGAAACGGGAGGTCTGCCTGGGAAAATGATAATGGATACACCCATTGTATTTGGAACAGACCAAGACCCTAGGTTCACCATCAGAGCAGGAGCTGCATTAATCCAAGCTTCAGAGGATAATGTAGACAGGATCATGACAGACTTGGAGCTATCTAGGAAATCCTCTGCTCAATTGAAAGATACATTGAGAAAAGAGAGAGAGGAAAACAATAGGCTGAAAAGGAAATATGAAGACATGCAGAGGGAAATGAAGTCTTCTAAGGCTAAATTGCAGGTCCTCCAAGCGGAGAGACAAGTCATGGAAACTACACAGGAGTCTCTGGAGAAAGTGCAGAGAGAATATCAAGAGCTAAAGATGGAGAAGGAACGGCTGCTAGGAAAGGTAGAAGAGCTAGAAGAACAGCAAAAGATCATCTTGGAGGCCAGTGAGATGCACACCCAAGAATAGGGAAAGAAACATCAAGAGTAGATTTCTTCCCTAACAACTACCCTGGAGGAAGCAAGGGAGCAGTAGGTTAACCTCCAACCATTCAAAGAGCATGTTTTGGCCCAAAAGGATAAGATGCTGCAGCTACAGACTGCTATAGAGGGAGAGACGTGCAAAGTGCTGCAGGTAGATGGCCGATTGGAGGAAATCCTGGAGACCTCCTCTTACTTTGTAGATAGATCTCAGGACATTCTTGAAGTCCTGATTGCAAGAATGGCAAGGCTGGAAAACAATGAAGAAACTCCAGTAGAACTTCCATCAAAGGATACACAGGCCCTCAAGCTGGATTATGACTTGCTGGAATTTGCTATAAATACCGTAGAGGATTTCAAAAAAGCAGTTAAGAAGACGAAAGGAGCATGCACCAAGTTTTTCAGAAGGCTTCTCATTACCTACAACTAGTGTGAGATAGAGGCCGAGTAGAGGCTTGAGGCTTTCCCGGATCACAACACCTTTGTGGAGCTGTTGAGGAAGAGATACCAGGAGGAGGAAGCTAAAGTACAACATATTAAAGCCCTGGATGATCAGATCTTAAGGAGTGAAGTATATCATTCAGCTATCAGCATGTAGCTTCTAGAGGATCAGCTTCGATTGAGTGCAGGCAGGATTGAGGCTATAAAGAACCAGGCTGCTAAGTTTGAGATCAATATTCAGTTTTTAGAGCTTTGTGCGTTTTAGGGAATTGCCTCTGAAGCTTCGGCATGGAAGAAATTTCTAGATGCTCAAGTGGGACCCTCCTCGTAAAGGATTGGTCATTTTTTGTAATGTGTAACATTTTGTAAAAACATTTGAGAAAAGTCAAGCGTTGGGAAACGAAGAGTTGGGAAGCCCAAACGTTACTTTGGGCAGCCCAACCGTCTCACCCTTTTGTATAAATGTAGAAATCTTATAAGGAAGAAAAGGGGATTTTTCCTAGTTAGACATGAAAAGCGATATTGTAAGAAGAACTATTTCTCTTTGCAATAAAGAAGTATTGTTTACCTGTCGGAGAAAGATTGGTGGCACTTTCAAATGTTATGCTGTGGATGGCTGAAAGATGGAATATTTTGTTTTTCCAGCTTTTTGTCCATTAACCGTGAGATCATTCTAACTCCCAGAACCTATGTTCTTATTTAAATGATTTCTGGTTTATTTTTGTGGAATTACCACCATGAGTAATGTATGCTGTTCATAAAACAATTGGCTATCGGATTGTTGAAATATCTTTGATTGTCCATGCATTGTGGGAAGAAATATCAGCTAACTGTAGTTTCTCTTTATGTTGCATGTACAATACACATTACTCACAAATAAGTTACAATCTGGCTCCCCGGGGATAGATAGATAGATAGATAGATAGATTTTTTGTTTGTTTCACTGCTGCACATGTGATTTAGATGCTTGTGAGCCTAAGACGAGAGGTAAGAACCTGCGCATCACATTGTGAATACTCCTTGTATCCTTATCACCTTGCATGGTTAATTAGGCATATGCATATCATACTTAAGTCAAAAATACAAAAATATACACGGTGGACTGGGCCGCAACCAGTAAAACCTTTGTTCTTTTTGTCACTTTGACCTATGGTAGCCGGACCTCAAACCAGACGAATTTCCCATAACAAATAGTCACGGGCTAGTTGGGAATGTTGATTGGGGAGAATTCCTTTCTATTGTTGCCTACGAATTGCTCGGCATCAACACTTCCTTTACCCAGTTCCTAGTCACTCTTGTGATCCCTTGGAGGATCTATTGCCTTCCTTATCACAGTATGGTTCCACATCAATACTTCCTGATGATGAAGACCTAGAGTTTTGACGATCGTACCTCAGGATTCACTTTCATTATGGGTGAATTCCTTTGCTTCAGTTGTCAATTATCACCTATTGATTGACAGTCTGTTGAATCCACTCCATGTTCGACTTCAATAACATCTATTCACATGGCTTGGATTGTACCGGTTCTTTGGGATTGTTTATGAAGACCTTAGTTTCCTATCTATGGACTAAGTTGCGCAAGATTATGTTGTACCTATTTACACAAATTCTAGATCTTTGAAGACTCATCATTATTGTATATTGTGGTTTCGATCCACCTTTGTAATATACGTGGTATTATACCCGTACTATATGATGTACTCAAATATTGTAAAGGAGCTATTGCTCCAGTATATTGAACATAGCATCCTCAGATATGACTTTGTATATGACATTATTATGTATTTGTTTCAAGTACTACCTTTTCTCCATTGGAATTCTGAGTTCTCCAAAGATAATGATTATAATGTATTTTGGCCATCGCTTCCCTCTGACCTCACACATTAGGGGGCATCTGTTGTCAACCCAAATGGCACTTCTTCGTCCGAGTGTCGACTTTCCATATGTTGGTACACAAAAGGACACTATAGGGTTGAAGTTTTGCTAAACACTATAGATGGGCATGACATGAGATGCATTTACCCTTTAACCAACTTGTCATTTTAATTTTCTATGTGTTGATTGTCATACACAACTATCTCCACTAAAACTCGCATACATACATGATTATATCTGTTGACAACCCGCGTACATATCTTAACGTGGGTTTCCTTTAAATAAACTCGCATGCCATACATGGTTTGCTAGTATCAATAGTCACATACACATCCATTCGACATTAAAAAATATAAATCATGATTAATGGAGATTAGTTGAGCCCTAATCATTAACCATCTCAACTGTCTCAACCTCCTCAACCTTTGAAACTGATCTATTTCCCAAAGTATAAATAGAGGCCTTGGGGAGGGCATTAATCAATCAATCTTAGAGAGCAAAGTTATGCTGGTGGTATATCTTCAGAAGTCTTTGGAGAAGAAGAACTCAGAGTCCTTTGGTTGCAGAGGAGTCCTTGTCTCAAGCATTGTCTTGTACACTTATTTCATTCACTAATTGTTAATAAAGAGAATTCTTCTTCCAACTTTGTTTTGTGTCTCTTTCATGTATCATGGTTGATGAATATATTTGATTAAGCACTATATATGTTTTTTATCTAACCTGTCATATATACATGTATAAAATTGTACTTGGAGAATTTTCTCTTTGCAAGTGAAGGAGGTGCATCCTTGAAAGCTTTGGAGAAGAGCAGAGTGGGAGAATACAAAGCTTGGATCAATCGTTGGTAATCAGGTGAGTCCAACATCTCTTCCTATTTCCTTTCTATACTTTAAAGCTGATTGTCTACAAGTTTTAGAAGTAAGTTGGTAACCCGAGACCCTAGGTTATTAAGGGTGTTTATTCCTGAACAACAGAACTGGTGACTCCGTTGGGGAGCCCAGACTGCTGTGGGTTAACTATGTAGATTAGTGCCCAGTCTTTGCCTTGATTCAATGTGTGGTGTCTTGTCTTGGTTCAGATTTGTAGTGGTGCTTTGAAGTCCTAGATAATTTTTCTTTTTATGAAAAATTTAACTCTTGTACGCGGGTTGCTCTTGCACACAGTCATGTACAGAGGTCTGTGTATGCGGGTTTCTCTATCGCAAGGTCGCGTACAGTACGCGGGTTTCTCTTGTACATAGTCACATACAAGCCTAAGGAACAAAATTTTTGGGTTAGGGTTTGCTTGCCCCTGTCCTTCTATAGATTTTGTCTTGCTGAGTGGCCTTCACTATGAGCACTGCACTGTGAGTTTGATGACCTTGTTAACCATGCCTTGTGCTTCCTTGTAAGCCCTTTAGTTCTTATTGTTTGGTTTGTCTTTTTGTTAGCAACTTGAAGTGGATTTTCCTATTGGGTAATATGTTTAAGTGTTGGTTGTTTGAATCAGTGATCAGGGTTCTAGACACTGTATATTCAATTATATTTTCGAATAGTATTGGTTTGTCACTTGCCTTTAATTGAGTTTAGTGATTTTTATTCATTGTGCCTTCCCAAGCTAGGGTTCCAAGTCTTCCTTTGGTGGTTGATATTTGGTTTTATGAATCTACTTTAACTAATTTTGCTTATTTTATACAGTTAGTTTATTCAAGCATACTCAAGTATTGTGCATTTAGGTGCATAGTAGTCTTTGAGCAATTTGAAAAGTGAAAAGAAAACATTAGAAACTTTTGCATTTGATTTTCATACATTAGTTTTGTTTTCAGTTTTTAAATATAATCTCAAAAATTACAAAAATATAGTCTTAGTTTTATCTTTATTCGTTGCATTTTCATCAGTTTACATTTACAAAAAAAAAAAGAAAAGAGAATCTTGTCTTTTAAGTAGTGATAATTTGCTTTGGAAGTATACACCTATTGTTTTTTACATTTCTTATCGAGTCAAAAACATCATAGTTTTTCACTTCACTTGCCTTCTGAGTAAAAAATAGCCCTTAAAATGAACGCAATAATTAAAATTTATTAGTAATTTTTGTTTTTTAGGGCCATACACCTATTAGCTTAGGCTAGACTTGTGGGATAGGAAGTGTAAACTCCCCATAAGTATTTAAATTCAGACATAGTGGGATAATCGATAGGTAAATCCTTCTCTTTATCGATAGTATCTGGGAAACTCCTCTCAAACAAGAGTTAAGCACGAGGTCGCATGGAGGCATTAGACTGAGGAGATAACCCTATGATTCCTTGTCAAAATGGAAACTAGGGTTTTTACGCATCTGGGGATTCTATCCTAGATATATTTTTGGGCTCAGCTACCCTACCCATGCATACAAATCAGCCTTGCGACTATCCCCCCAGACTGTTACTATAGTTAAGGTAGCCTCCAGTCTCTTGGCATCTAGGGTTCATACATAGGTAAACCAGAAGGCTATTTTTGGTTCACCGTGGATGGGCTTGGAAGGTAACCCTTGTTGAAAGTGTAGGAGGGAAGTGGGTGATTCCTCCACTTGTGCCTAAGAACCTCTTCAAGGACGCTAAGAAACAATCTTTCAGCTTTCTCTGGGAAAGCATATCTTTTACCGTTGCTGACTGTTGAGACTTCAGGATTTTTCGTAGTGATTTATCTGTGGTTTGTCTATGTTTAGCCGACCTTAGGGTTTGAATTGTTAAATTTACAATCATGGAAGATCAACCTATCAGAAGGTCACAAAGGTTGCAAAACCTTCCTCCTCTTATCACATTGGAACCTCCACCTCCCCCTCAAAGGTAGAGATTGGACACAGACGGTTCATTTGAACCGATAGGAGTCAGTGAAGTTCCCGGTGAACTAGAACTTAGGGCAAACCGTTTTGATTTAAACACAGTTGATATAGAAGACTTGTAGGCTGACGATTTTGCAAGGAAGTTTAATACACCTCTAACTAACTTAAACGATCATGTGATCATCCAGGTTCATCCTTTTGATCCACCTGTGATTGGTGTCCCTGTGGGTAGGATAATGTCTAGTGCAGAAGAAATTTATTTCATTTTCACCTCAACCATCCCAGATGAAGGGGTCCTACCTCCCCTGGTAGGTTCCCTTAGATCAAGCATACCTACTACGCCCTTAACTCCAGTGAGCTGAGTGGTTCAGCCGCTAGTTCCCACAAGCCTAGCAGGTGCTTCTAGTGGTATGGTCATTGGGATTCCTAGTGTACCTACAGTTCCAACCTCCTTCACACACACTTCCCAGAGTGGTCCTATAGGATCCTCAGCTTTTGTCCAAGGATTTCCTTCAAATGGGGGGCACATAGCCCCATCCACTCCATATGTAGGCCCACCACCCTCTTATGTACGGGTGCAGTTTGGGAACACTAAACCTTATGGTCAAGGTTTCCAAACCTCAGTCTCTACTCCATTCATGAGCTCTCCATTTTTGCTTTTTTACGAAGGGATACGTGCTCCTGTATTTCAAACCCTAGTTTCGATTGGGGCATCCAGAACCTCTTATACTGCACCTCACACCAAAATTCCCATGGCTCATGGATGGAATCCATTTCAAAGTAACCCATCCATGTCGCAACTGATGGCAGGGGGAAACCCCACCTTTACATATGGGAATTTGGGGGCAAGTCCCTCTAATCCCCAAACTGGCACTTATAGTGCACTGGTTCAACCTAAGCTTCATTTCCTAGCAACGTTAAACTTCCCAGATTTGTCTAAACTGATGAATGACCTAGTGAGGCATTATCCCTCCTGGCCACCTATACCCACCAAGTTTCCCTCGTACATCCCGAAATTCGAAGGCAAACTTAGTGAAGATCCCGGGGCTCATGCCACCACTTTTCATTTATGGTGTTCTTCCAATTCACTGAATGAATCTTTAGTGAGGTTGAGGCTATTCCAAAGAACCTTGATGAGTACTACAACAAAATGGTACATTGAGTTGCCTTCTGCTGCGTTTAGTAGTTTTTGGGACTTAGCTAATGCATTCCTTAGCCACTTCCAACTTTCGGTCCAATATGATTTCGCAATGGACTTGTTATCTACCTTCAAGAAGAACAAGTGTTAGGGTACACAGGGTACTTCCAAAGGATCGAACACCAAGAGCAACCACTTTACACAAATGAATCACAGATCAATACACCAATGTTTGTCACATGGTTAAAACCCTCGAGGGGGAAACAGTCCACGGCCCCAGCCAAATAGCTACTTGGAGCAATTTATTATGAAAAAGAAATAAAGTTACATGAGCTTCTCATAATCGATCAACTAACCAAGGACCCTCTATGCTCTTTAAATAGAGATCATAGACCAATCGGGTGTTAAGCCATGGATCAATGGTAGGTATGATCTAAGAGAAGTTGAATCGTCGGATCACTCTATGTCTAGAACGTATCGTGACCATTGGATTAGAATATTTACAAATGCATACTAATGCATACTAAAGAAACACACTTTTGCCTAATGGATATATTACACAAGTTGATCTTAACTAACTCCTAAGTGTCTAAATATCCTAACAAAAAGGCCACCCACATCTCGGATCACATCCAAGAGTGGAGGAGGTGGAAGAGCCTCATTAAAGCCACTATCCCTCATGAGTTCTTATTAGAGTGGTTCCTTATATCCCTATTGCCTTATATATCTAAGGACATATCTACTTCAGGAGTGATGAATGAGGAAGAAGCTATCCTGAGGGCCCAGTAATTAGATTTGATTTAATCTCAGTCTGGGATCTTGTATGAGATTATCCCTGAGGAACTGAGACCAACCCATGATGCAGAGAAACCTAAGCCTAGACCCCATGCCGATGGTGTGGCGGTTCTGTAAATTCTCGCACTATAGAATCTCTGGCCAAACATCTCCATCAGCTACCCGTCAAACATTCTATGGAGGAGGCAGCAAAGGATGCCCCCTCACCCCAAAATGAAAATGATTTTGCACAGACCTCTCAGAAGGGCAATCAGTATCCCAGTGGGAAAAATAAGAGAGGAAAGAAAGGGGAGGGAAACCAAAACAAGCAAAAACCCGCAAACAATGCTGATGGGGGCAAGAAAGAAAAGAAAAAGGTGAAATTCTCATGTAAGTTGTTCCATGAGGATCACCTCACCCATCATTTTCCCCTTATGGAACAAGCCCAGAAGCTGTTAAAAGATCAACAACCGGCTGTCCTAAAGGAACCTTTTCCCCAATGGTAGAATTCAGCATCGGCTTCAAATGTAGCAGGAGGCACTCCAAATGCCCCTGACCCCAATTATATCAACATGGTTTGATATTCAACTTTGCCACAGACCAGGAATAATAACTATGAAAACGAGACCTCTAAGAAGGGTAAGTCTATAGGTGAAACTTCTAACCCTCTCACGATTGAGAAACCTGCCAAAAATATGCCTAAGATACCGAAAGGTGTCTTTAAGAAGACCTTGCATAATCCTAATGCTAGGGCTGCATCCAACTACTCTGTGGTTGAATACTTAGCCCAGACACCTTGTGCAATGTCAACTTTAGAGGTGTTACAAAGTTGTCCCACCCAGTGAGATGCACTCTTAGCAGCCTTAGGCGGTATGGACTCATCGAGTCTCATGGTGAAATTTCACTTGTCTGATGTCAAAATTCGCCTACCTTACCATGTAGCCTTATCGATAGATGTCATCCATGATGGAAAGACCATTTCTAAGGGCAGTTGTTGATGATGGTGCTTCTACATATGTTATTTTCTTGTCTTGTTGGAGAGCTCTTGAATCCCCAGAGCTGGTTTCATCAAACACCCTACTTACTACTTTCGACGGAAGGTCATTCTATCCGCATGGTATCCTACTAGCTTTTGAAATTAAGCTAGCAGGGAAAGTGGTGTCTATTGAGGTAGAGGTGATTGATGCACCTTTGGATTATAACCTTCTCTCGGGAAGAAGTTGGACTTATGCCATGTCTTCTATTGCATTGGTTGTCTTTCGAATGGTATTGTTTCCACATGAAGGGAAGTTGGTTACTGTTGACCAACTCAGTTTCACTCAAAAAGGCTGCATGGAGTCTAATGAGTCCACTATGCCATTGGTTGATCAGGTTAAACCTACTACAGAGAGCTTAGGGGCTAGAATGTATGCATCATTAATGGGAACATTTGATCTTCTAGCTTCGATTAACTATATAGGTTCTACTAGTGTGGGGATGTCCATAGCCACGGTTGTTGATAGGACTGATCCTTGGGTTCTCCCTTCCCACCATGAACCTGAAGTGCCCTTATTAGCAGTGGAAGTGGCTTACCAAGCTATTACCCAAACCACTGTTGATCCCATTCCGGTCCCCCTCACAGCCTCAGAGGAACTGGAAGAAGTCTATTTTCCTTCTTGAGCAGAAAAATATTTTCATTCTACAGACTATTTAGATATGGTTTTACCTTCTGATGAAACCATTATAGAAGCCATGTGCAGACGTGATAAGATCTACGAATATCTTCACCATCGATCCTATTTTCTTCCAGAGCTAAGAAGGATAGAGAATCAAGAGTTTTATATGAGACTGGAAGATGATGTTGATACACCCATCAATCCATTACCAAGGGAAGGAATGTTTGCTTAGGAGAACATGGAAAATATTTCTACTACTATCCCTTTCAACATCTTTGTAAATCCTGACGTTATCGAAAATATACATATCGGCGCAAACTGCTCTTCTGAGGAGATTGCGATCTATACGTCCTTGTTTAAGGAATTCCATGACGTTTTTGCCTATTCATATGAGGAGATGCTAGGCATTGATCCATCTATAGTCGATCATGAGATCCAAACATACCCTAACGCTAAACCCTTTTGGAAAAAGTTGAGGCCTATTAACCCGCGTAAAGCGGCGGCAGTAAAGGCTGAAGTTGAAAAACTATTGAAAGCCTGTTTTATTTATCCCATAGCTCTGACGGAATGGGTATCCAACCCTATTCCTGTTGATAAGAAGAAAGGGACCATACATGTCTATACTAACTTTAGATATTTGAAAAAAGCCTGTCCTAAGGACAACTATCCCATGCCATTTATAGATCAAATTATTGATGCTTGCATGGGAAGTGAAGTCTTCTCATTCATGGATGGTTTCTCCAGATATAATCAAATTCAAATTAAACTGAAAGACCAACATAAAACAACTTTCATTTGTCCTTGGGGTACCTTCGTATACAAAAAAATTCCCTTCGGATTGAAAAATGCTAGGGAAACCTTTTAGAGGGCAATTAATTTTTCCTTTCATGATATTAAAGCCATTTTCGAACCTTACCTTGTGTTGCAGCTGCAACTGTTTTTTCCCCAAATTTCTTAAATTTTGGGCCCCTCCTCATGATTTTGCTTTGATCATTGGATCCTTTGAGTTGTTGGACTGTGTTTTAATTTTAAATGATTACAAAAGCTTAACTCTTGACCAAGGTTCGGATTTTGATTGTGTTGGAATTTATGGTGAGTCACAGCTTCTAAGTTGTCTTCGCTTGTTGATCGAACAAATCGTTCTTTGTTGTGGGTTGCTGTTGCGGAGGTCTAATAGGTTGCTTCACATTGCTGAGTTTAAAGCTGTCTGAACACTTAGTAATTTTCTCTTTGATCGGGAGTTTTTCCTGTTTGATCGGAAGCCAGAACCTTTTTACTCCCACCGTTACGGAACCTAAAGCAATTTAGCACCCGAAGTTCAAATCGTTCCGACTGCCGATAAGCATTTTCCTTTCAATCAAGCACCCGAGGATTTTTCTCTTCTACCGTTGCGGCTGAGAAAGCCATTTCGCGTCCGATGTCAAAGCCTTCCGATTTTCGACCAAATTTTTCCCGCCCGCGTCGCTTGTCTTCAGCCTTTTCCCTTCCGCCGTTGTGGCTCTCAAAGTCATTGAGCTTCCAAAAGAGAAAGCCGTCTGACTTCCGATTTTAAAAGTTTCCCACCCTCCTGTCGCATGCATGGAGCCTTTACTTTTCTGTCGTTGTGGCCGGGAAAGCCTTTCGGCTTCCGATGTGGTTTTCCTCCCACTTTCCGCCATAGGGATTGCTATCACGAGCCTGTAGGAGGACAAGGTAGTGGTCGGCACTTGTAAAATGATGGTGGTGCACTTGATCATTTCCTATGGATGGGCCATTTAGTCAGTTTAATTTGCTGCTTTGATTTAAATGCGTTTCCAACAAATGATGCTCGGTGTTTGATTGCAGGTAGTTTCCGGATTTTGGTCAACGGAGGCAGATCGTTTGGTGAAATTAGAGCGAAACCAGCAGGAGTGTAAGATGGACAAACCAAAGAGAAGAAAAATGAATGGTGATAAAGGGGCAGCTCTGAAAGGTCCGACAGTTACATAGCCAATCATGGGCATGCGTCGGAAAGACAAAGGGATACAAAACGCTCAAGAAACTGAAAGGTCATGCGTTGGGGGGAAACCCAAACGATTTACTTATTTGTTTAAATACTGGAAAGTTAGAAGTTACAAGGGCTTTTTTCCCTCGAAAATTTGTAAACCATTTTTCTTGTAAGAGGAACTATTTCGTTTTACAATCAGAAACTACAACTTTTGCCTGCTGGAGAAAGCGGAATGTGGAATGTATCAATGTGACTAAATGAATAATGTTGAAGGGGAACTATTTCATTTTCAGCTGTGTTTCATTAACTGTGAGAGTATTTAACTTCCTGAGCCTATGTTCTTGTTGAATGTTCTTCAGTATCTTTTGGGATGTTTTTCCACTGTGAGTAATAAATGTTGTTCATAAAACAATTGGCTATCTGGTTGTTCAAATATATGTAATTATTTGTGTGTCTTGAAAGAAGTGTTAGCTAACTGTAACTCTTCATAATGCATGTACAGAATGTATTACTCACCAATGAATGATAATTCTGCTCCCTAGGGATAGTTTAGGTAGTTAGTTTATTTTTCTTGTTGTATGCGATTTGGATGCTTGCGAGCCTTAAGATGAGAGGTAAGAACCTGTGCATCACATTGTGACTGTTCCTTGCATCTCTAATCACCCTGCATGTTAATTAGGCACTTGCATTTCATAATTTAAATCAAAAAATACAAAAACTCGGTGGACCAGGCCGTAACCGGTGAAGCATTTGTTTTGTGCTTGACCTATGGTAGCCGGACCGTAAACCGGACAGATTCCCTATACCAAACAGTCAACGGGCTAGTTGGAAACATTGACAGGGGAGAATCCCTTACTGTTGCTGCCTACAAATTTTGGGGCCTCAACAGTTTTTGGCACTAGAAGGAGGGCCGCCAATGTATGGCTAGCCGAGGAAACCCATTTTCCCGAGAATATTCCACCGGTAACAATTCTGAAAGCAGCAGGTTTCAAAATCCAATTCTGGAAGAAAGAGAACATCTATATTCTGTTGGAAACGAAATTGTTAATGATATGAGAAGACACACCAGGGCGTATGTAAAGAATATTGGAGGATTTCCAATCATCCCTGAATTACCCAGAAGAGAGTATAAAAAGAAACATCGTCCTGTGGTGGAAGACTCTGTGCTGGTTGGATACTGGGAAGAACTTGTAGAAATAGCCTTACAGGAAGTTGCGCTACCTTTGAATCAGGAAGGCCCAGAAACCCCTCACAGTTCTCCTGCTCGCACTCCTATTGGCTCACCCCCTCATTCTCCACCTAGACTCATGGCAGGAGTAAATGCTAATCCACCACCTAACCCACCAAATCCACCACCTGCATGGAGAGCCAGATCACCATTAAACCTGACACCTCCATTACACGACCTACCTCAAGCCTTTGACAAGATGCTGCCCAAGTTCGACCCAAATGAGAAAATACTAGTAGATGATCATCTACAAAGTTTTTACTTGGAAATCAAAGGATTAAGGGTAGGGGAATATGAAGATGTAGTATACAGACTGTTCCTGCATACCCTTAAAGGAGCTGCAGTGTCATGGTACTTTGGATTTCTTGCTAACTCTATCCCTGATTGGGATACCTTCGAAAGAATTTTCAGAAGTAAGTATGCAACTCAGAAAACTCATGCAGCTCTCATGAAGGGGCTGTGCACGTTGAAGAAAGAAAGAAAAGAAAAAGTGCACAGTTTCACACAAAGGTTTGCAGCCTATCTCAAGAATTTATCTGAAACGGATAGACCTTCAGACAAAGTTCTGATTGAATATTATACTTCAGCTTTAGGCCCTGATCTGGCCATGTTTGCCAAAGGCAGGGCCAAGCCTACTTTGATGGAAACTTATGAAGAGGCTGAAGTAGTGGAAGATGAAAGAGAGAGTATTGAAGACTATCCAGAGAAGTCAGGGGAAAAAGGTGCAGGAAGAAAATCCTTATTGTTTACTAAACCCAAGGAAGAAAAGTCGCCAGATTTGGAAAATATGGCCAAAATGATTGAAAAGCTTTCCAAAAATATCATAGATATGGTGAAAGAAAAGGAAGCTCAAAAGTTTTTTAAGCCATATTATAAGAAAAGAGAGGATAACCATCAGTCTCAACCTCCTCCTCACAATACTGCATCTATGAATTTAACAGAGGTAGGCTTGGACAATTTTTGCACTTTCCACCAACAGCCACACTCTGAAAAGAATTGTCCTCAATGGATTAATTCGATGACGTTGGTCATGAATCAACTATTAGATTCTAGATTAACAGAAGAGGGAGATGAAGAAAGGAAAGAGAATTTTGCTTCTACTTCTACTAAAGAACAGGAAGAGGAAACCATGGCTTTATGGAATTCAGTCTCGTTATTTGATGCTGAAGAGGGAAAGACTCAGGGGTAGAAGGATGTTATGGAAACCAACGTAGCCACAAGGAGCCAAGGGACGGTTAAGGAAGACAGTCTTATACTCCCGAAGATTAAGAGGCTGCATAGAAATGTTAAGAAGAAATTTCAAAACAAATCTTTGGCTGATAAAATTCTAGAGTTCACTATTACCAGCCAAAATCCTAGGCAAAGTGACGTGCAGGTCAAGCCAAGTGAATAAAATGCTGAAAAACCCCATCCAATTGAACCGTCGATGGATTATGACATAGTGGAGGATTTAAAGAAGGTAAAAGCGAATGTTCTACTATTCGAAATGTGTAAAGTGCCACAGCAAAAAGAAATACTGTTGAAAGCACTTGAATCATCAGATGAGAAGTTGCCCGCCAACAATCTACCTCAGGAAGAAGAAGAAATTGGAGAAACCAGTGTTGGAGGTAAGTCTAAAAGCAAACATCCACCTTTCCTCCTCACGTTTGAGATTTTCAATCATAATGTACATAATTGCTTGGTAGAATCAAGGGCGTCGGTAAATGTTATGCCCATATCAGTCTGTAAAAAGATCAATGGGAAGCCTAAGCCATCCACATGGAGGGTGGTTCAATTGGATAGAACGGATGTAAAGGTGATTGGTGAGCTGGAAGATGTACTAGTCCGTCTGGCATCTAATGACAAAGTTTGCCAAGTTATTAACATCGTGGTGGCTAATATACCAGACGCTTACGGTCTTGTCCTAAGCAGAGATTGGTCGGCCAAATTAAATGGATATTTCACCTCAGATTGGTCCCATCTTTGGTTGCCATACAAAGGGATTCCTAACTAGATTAAGATTCTAAGAGAGCCTCACATGAAGTACAATGTTACTCAGCTGGAAGAAAAGAATGTACCAGTGGATTCTGTATTGGGAAACTATTTTCTTGAGTTGGAACCAGGGAATTACCAAGCGGAAGAAGCCAGCAACCCATCAGACACTCAGCCTGATCTCCTTCGATTCTCACGGGCTGATGAGATTGACTGTAATATAGTAAGTTTAGTAGTAGGAGTAGATTCACCTTCAGTAGTTAGTGATTTTTGGATTTTGTTTTTTGATGGCTCTAAGACATTAGAAGGGTCAGGGGCTAGCTGTGTCCTGATCGACCCACAAAAGAATAAACATTTCCTTTCATGTAGATTGGAGTTTGAGTGTACTAATAATACAGCTGAGTACGAAGCACTGGTGCAGGGACTAAAGAAGGAAATTGAATTAACGATAAGTAATCTAAAAAAATTTGGGGATTCTGAAATTATTGTGAAACAAATCCGGAATCAGATACATTGTGTTTCCCCTCACTTAAAGGCTTACCAGAATGAGGTATGGGATTTTCTCAAATATTTTAATGCATTCAACATTATTTCAATTCCAAGAATTAAAAACGCAGCTGCTGATTTGTTGGCCACATCAGCCGCTAGACTTGTACCCACTAATAATCAGTGTTCTGTCGAACTGCTTTTCAGGCCTTCAGTACCGGATATGATCACCAACTTGCGAGTGTTCGACGATGATCAGCAAATCATAGAATGTTTAACAAATGACGAGGTGTTTAAAGGAGCGATCATAGACAATGAAAAGCATCAGGCCGAGATGAAATATGACAATTTCATTCCTAGAGGTGTCAGAACGTTAGAAATTTTTTTTGATTTAAATGAAAAGTTCAGAAGACCAGCCAACATGAAGACCCACAGCTCATCTCTATAGTTCAAGCTGTTAAATTTAGGGACTGAGACGAATCCCAAATTTGCGAATCTCGGCAAGTGTTGTTCACCAGTAGAAAGAGACAAATTCATCAACTTATTCAAACAATATAAATATGTCTTTTCCTGGACGTACGAAGATTTAAAAACATACGATACCAGCATCATCAAGCACATTGTTCCCATCAAAGCCAGAGTCAAGCCGTATCAGCAGGCTTTGAGAAAAATGCATCCGAAGTTGGAACCACTGATTCAGAGTGAAGTAAAGAAATTATTGGATGCTAGGATCATCTTCAAAGTTAGACACTTTGAGTGGGTATCAAATCTGGTACTAGTAAGGAAAATTTTTGGAGAAATCAGACTTTGCGTGGATTTCAGGAATCTAAACTGTGCATCAGACAAAGATAACTATCCTGTTCCACCCATGGAGCAACTGCTACAAATGGTTTCAGGTTCTGAACTGTTTTCATTATTGGACGGTTTCTCTAGCTACAATCAAGTATTAGTAGCCGAGGAAGACAGGTTGAAGACAACGTTCAGGACCAAATGGGGAAATTTTTCCTACAGAAGGATGTCCTTTGGGCTTATAAATGCGGGAGAAACATTTCAGAGAGCTATGGACATAGATTTCCGTGGATTGATCGGCCGTAGCGTTGTAGTGTACCTTGACGATATTACGATATTCTCAAAAAAAAGAGGAGAGCACGCATTTCACTTAAGGAAGATTTTTGAACGCTGTCGGAAGTATGGCATCTCACTCAATCCTAAGAAATGTGTGTTCGCTATCACAGAAGGCAAGTTGTTGGGTCACATAGTGTCAAAGCAAGGGATATCCATTGATCCAGAAATAATTAAGGCTATTGAAAAAATCCCCTTGCCCCACAATAAAAAGGGGATGCAATCATTCATGGGAACCATAAATTTCATACGAAGATTTGTGCCTAATTTCGCTCAGATTGTTAAGCCGCTGCAGCAGATGGTCAAGCAGAATGCACAATTCAAGTGGACTGAAATCGAGAAGAACGCATTCAGCAAAATTAAAACTACTGTTGCACATGCACCCTCCTTGAAAATCCCAGACTTTGATAAAGACTTTATTCTATATACATTTGCATCCGATGATTCACTAGCAGCCGTGCTTACCCAAAAAGAAGAAGGGGGGGATGAATTCCCAATTTCCTTTATGAGTACCGGTCTACAAGGGGCCGAATTGAACTACCCAACTGTTGATAAACAAGCTTATGCAGTATTCAAAGCAGTAAAGCAATTCAGGCCTTATATATTAAAGAATCGAACCAAGGTAATAGTTCCCTACCCAGCCGTAAGATCACTTCTTATACAGAAGGAGTTAGGAGAAAGAAGAGGCAACTGGGTAACAGCTCTTCAAGAGTATGACCTTGAATTCAAGCCAGCCTCTATAGTTAAAGATCAGGGGTTGTGCAAATTGATGACTCAAAGTGGGAACAATGAAGAACAAGCCTGGGGGAATGAGGTCAAATTACATGTAATGGATGTATGTCCTTTGTTTACAGCTCCCAAGTCTTGGTATAGAGACCTTGTACATTACCTGCAGGAAGGGATGTTACCTGAACATTGGAATTCCAAGCAAAGAAGAGCGCTATGTCTTAAATCATCATCTTATCAAATTGTGGAAGGGGTATTATTCAGAAAGAATTACGATGAGGTTATTCTCAGATGCTTAGAAAAGGAAGATGCGAAGAAAGTGATGGCATAATTGCATGACGGTCCTGCTGGAGGACATTATTCAGGGGATACCACAGCCCACAAAATCCTCAAGGCAGGTGTTGGGGCGTGTACCCTAAGGATTATTAGTTTTGGTAACTTCGCGGCTGTTGGTAAGCGGAGTTATGGGTCAAAATAGTCTTAGGGGTTTCAGGGTAAGTCAAAACCCCTTTTTGTAATAAACCCGTGGTTTAAATCCAGGGTTTAGGGTTTTTGGGTGCCCATGGTTTGAAGCCATGGTTTTGTAATAGCGCGATGTATAAATAGGTATTTTTGTAAATAAGAAAAAGTTAGGTTTTATGATGTAAGAAAGATTAAGACGAAGCTAAGGTTGATTTTGTAAGGAAAGGTTAAGTCCCATCTGTGTGCGTGGACGACCTCTGCAGCTGTGTGCACAGAGGGTTTTTGTAAAGAAGATTGAGGAAAGACCTGCAGCTGTGTGCGCAGGGGCCTGCTGCTGTGTGCACGGCTTTTTAAGGATTGAAGGGATCTGCAGCTGAGTGCGCAGATCAAACTATGGTTTTGTAGCAAGTTGAATAGAACACAGTTTGTGGATGTAGCCCCTACACTGGGGGTGAACCACGTTATATCTGGCGTTGTGGTTTCTTGTGTTGTTTCTGTTTCTGTTATCTTTTATGCATTAATAACTGTATACATCTGATAAGTTAGATCGCTGTTAATATTTAGCTTCGCTGTGAATTCCCTGTAGTGGGTTGAGCAAGTCACGACTGTTTAATTATCTGCGAAGTTGTATGTGAATGAATGGTAAAGCTTTATAAGTATTGATTAATAAGGTTATTAAAGGATAAGGTACAGTAATCCCCCTCTCTGCTTGCAGAAACCTGATTCTGCGGCACCCCATAGTTGTTTCGGGTGAGACTGCAACCTGCGCGTAGGTTGTTGCCGAAAGGGCCAACACTGTGGGTCTTTTGTTGGTGCGACACTAAAGGATTAAACCCGGGTCTGCCCTATTGCCCAACAAATTGGTTTCGTTTCCAGTTGAACTCAGTACCTGCTCAAGAGGGGTTTACATTGTACCTCAGGGGCTATGTTTTGGAGGCCCTCTGTGAAGGAAATCGGGGATTGGTTTGCTGAGACTTGTCTAAAATTCGCGCAGCAAGAGAATACGAATCCGTGTCGAAGCGCAAGTGATTTTTTACAAAGGTATGTTTTTTGTGATGCTTATGAAATTTTATTTGGTAGTTTCCACATAGAGTTGCACCAGTGGTTTTCTAGGTTAACAGAGAGGAGGACAAACTTTCAAGCTCGACAGATTCTTGTGTGGACCCCCGCAAGGGTCAATCTTGTGCAACACGTGAACAACGAGGTATCCCGCGCTATCGATTTCTGGACAACGCAAACGTTGGAAGCCTTCGTGACGGAGTTTGCCATTGACACAAGCACTTCTTTCTGCGAAGCTGAATGACAGTTTTTCAAAGGCCCCCATGGTAAGTTTTTAAATTCCTTAAGCTTGAAGATTAAAATACTATTGGTCGAAAAGGGTATATTATCATTTGAACCAGACTGTTAGTTTAGTAGTACTAACCTATGTTTGCAAGTGAGAATATTTTCGACGCGCAAAGTGGGTTGCCGTGAAGTGAGCAAAGGTACAAAAGCGATTTTGAGTCTTACTCCTCAGGACAGACCACCGCACTTCCCCCTGTAAACCCTCCACAGCCAGACGCTGAAGAAAACCCTTCGGTAGGAAACCCTCCCGTCACCCCCAGCGTCGCTTTGTTACCCCTAAAGTTCGGTCGCAGTGTGACAGGCAACCAAGTCCAAGTATTCCGGCCACAGGTCAATCTGCCCCCGTAAAACCCCCCCCCCATCAACGTCCTGTCCCCCTCCCAACCCTCCCAGAACCACCATGGCCCACCTAGATGATGACATTAAGCTGCCCATCTTCAAAGGAACGGGATCAGAAGATCCAGAACAGTTCTGGTTTTTATGTGAGGCTGTCTGGAATGCAAAGAGTATTACCGACCTGGATGTGAGAACCGCGCATCTCATTACTTCCTTTTGCGACTGGGATTTGACCTGGTTCATGAAATTCTCCAGTAATCAGCACCCCACTTTGGATGAAATCAAGGCCGCCATCATTAAGGAATTTAAGAAACCAAAATCAGAATCGCAGAGCATCACTGAACTCAAAGAGATTCAACAGCGGCGCGGCGAATCCGTGTGGGACTTTGACCAGAGATTCAAAGTTCTATTAGACCAAGTCAGCTTCACCATTAGTCCTGCGCAGCACAAGGAATGGTTTATCGCAGCATTATTGCCGCATATCAGAACTCCGCTCATGCAACAGAAGGTTGCTGACCAGCAAGAGGCTCTGGAAATCGCAATGAAGCTTGAGACCGCTCCCGTAGGAGACGATTCTGGTATTGCTCAAATCCAAGCGCAGCTGGCAGCGATGGCCCTGGAGCTTCGTGACATGAAGAAAGCTAAAACCAGTCGAGAGGAGGTCTGGTGTATGCAATGTCGGTCCGAGGGTCACGATAGGGACCAGTGCCCCGTGGTCAGAACATACCTAAATACGAGCACGCCCAACCAATTCAATGCCAGTGTTCTATATTGTGAGATTTGCTGAACCTCTGGCCAACATCGCCCTGAGCACTGCCATCTTCTTCAGAGATATGTTCAAGTTCCCAAAAACCCCTACTTCCAGTTCTGTAAGTCCGTAGGGCATAATGAAGAAGAGTGTCGTAGCTACGACCTTATGTGAGAGCGCACCTCTGACGCCTACCGAGTCCACAATGAAGCCCAGAATAATGATGGCTATGGTTACCGTGGCGGCGCCTCCGGAAGAGGTGCTTTTGGCGGTCGCGGCCGTGGTGGGATGACCGAAAGAGGTAGAGGCCAGGTTGTGTGTTACAATTGTAACCAAGTTGGTCACTTGGCTCGCGACTGTCAGAACCCCACTACGACCTGTCGGTATTGCCGCGCAGTGGACCACGTGATTGAACAGTGCCCCCAGCTCCTCGCAAATATTCAGGAAAACAACTGTGGCCCTACCCCAAATATTCAGTTGATTTCCATTGAGCAAAGACCTGCCCCAACCCTCAATGTGGTCACCCGGAGTGGAGCTACGACTCATACTCAAGACTCACCAAAGCAACCTGCCATGGTGTGCGCACGTAAGGCCTCCGAGAAAGTCCCATCCCTTGAACCTGTGAAGGACCAAGCACCAGTCCAGGAGGCCCAGTGCGATATTGTTGACCCTGGCACCGTAGAAGTACCTGCGCGGCAACCTCAGCAGGCTTCGCAGCCACAAGAGGCGTCGATGGATAAAGTAAGTACACTATCCTCTTTCTTGCAGAGCTGTATGAAACTCTTGCAGAATCAGAATGCTCTAAAAGAGCTATAAAAAGTTCTTGCTGTCACAGACCCTCAGAGAGGAATTGATCAGGAGAAAACTGTTAGTCGTGTCTGAAGAACGGGAAGGGAAATGAGATTGAACGTTCAGATAGGAGAATATGATATGACTGATGTCATTTTGGATCTTGGATCAGACGTTAATGTCCTACCCAAGCAGACCTGGGGACAAATGGGAAAGCCTTCCCTAGTTTGATCACCTATACAACTGTGACTAGCTAACCAGCAAAGGATTGTACCGCTAGGGAGACTTCTTAGTGTTCCAATCGACATCGATGGGGTCAGTACTCTAGCAGATTTTGAAGTTATTGAGATCATTGATGACAGCAACCCTTATCTAGCCCTATTGGGAATTGAGTGGGTCATGGCCAATGCTGCAATCATCAACCTTAAGAGGAGACAGATGACCTTCGAAGGAAATGGTCTACGCGTTATTATACCCCTCGACCCATCCCAAGGAAAAAGATATACAGAACCACTCAAAGATGAAGGGGAGCAGGATACTCTAGACCACATCTACAACATCACAGCCAAGGACGCAGATTATGTCGAGCCTGATGATGATGGTGTAATGGATTGGAAATGTGATAGCTCCTACATGTTTGATTCAGATGATGGTCTGGAGAATTGGCAGAATCGACTGTACGAGCTACATGGCCATAGATGCGCGTAGATCACTTAGTCTCTTAGATGCCTTAGTGCATAGCCTAGAGAGTTGCGTGCATATGTTGGGATGACAGACCCTGGAGAATTTATTGCACCTATATCAGAACAAGTACCTTAGTCACAAAACACCCAGAGTCTGGAAATAGCACTAGAAGCTATAACAGCATGGGGGACCGATCCTACAAAGTCTCACCCCAGTCGGGGAACCTACCAGAAATTCCTGCGCCCCAGATTCATAAGCCAAGCTCAAGAGGTGCGAAGTAAGTTCAAGGGGCCGAATAGCCTTCAGGGACATTTGAGGCAGAACTATACAGCAAGGGAAAACACACCTCGCAAGGAGTGGGTGCATAAGTTCGTGCATATCTTGGACCCTATAGCGAAAAATGGGCATATGGAGGTTGAGCTCCGCCACGGTACTGTAAGTGGGGATGATCTTGTTGATGGATTTTTGATCACATTTTCTATTAACAAAAGTCGTCCTGTTTTAGATATAGCTTTTCTATCAAACCACGACAAGGCAAATGATGATCACCCAAGAATTGAATACCACACCAAGGGGCAGAGCCAAGACGCCAGTCCCTCAAACCTAATAGTCCTGCCGCAAACATTACCAGGTCGGGTCGAAGGGCACTATTGTGCTGAGGTTGCTTATTGCCCTGAAGCTTCAACCATGATTCTGCCGAGGCCCAAAAACATAGTGAGGCTCAAAATCTGACCGTTGGGAAGCAGCCAATTTGGCGGCGGCAGAGTTTTAATTGCTTTAAATGACTGTACTAAGACCAGTGCCGGCAATCGCGCTCCACATGGACAAGATTTTCGTCAGACTTGGTGCCTTCAATGCACTGTCCTGCCCGATGTGATTGATGGCGTGTATAAGAAGATGCCTAAGTTAGGGAAAATTGCATCCTGCATTTCTTCAAGATTTCTGAGTGAACCCATGACCACCGAACGCGAGATTGACGCTTTGGTCAGAGAATTCGAGCAAGAGGGTTTGATCACCTGCTCTAATCGGCCGCCTACCCTAGCTCACTGTGAAGACACTCCCCCAGCACCACCACGGCCGATGCAGACATGGTCTGCCAAGAAAAAGTCTAGAACTGAAGTTCGCACCAAGCGCAACCAAGACCGGCAGTGGCAAACAGGGTAAACACCAGCAGCTCATCCTATGGAGCCCTCTGATTCCGCACAGGCCCCGGCCGGGGGAAGGGAGAATATTCCACCACCACGGCCACCATATCTACCACCTGTTCAGCCAAGTACCGTGTTACCCCGTCGGACAAAGCAATTTACATTAGCCACACCCTCGCTGCCATAGGGAGTGCAGTTGATAGGAAGTATGACAGGGAAGATTGATCGGCTTAAGTACAACGATCATGACACCAATGACCATGGAAAGTTTCCACAGTTTGAACCAGCAGAATACTTGCACCGTGTCAAGTACCCGGATCATAGGGTCACACTACTGGAAGTGCAACCATGGGCTGCGGGCCTGGACAAAGCTAGCCTACTCAAGATACTTAATATTCCCCATTTCGGTCACGGCATACATGTGACTGTAGCGGCCAATCAGTTACTAGCGTTGGTGCATGATGGCTATTTATGGATAGGGGACCAGCAAATTCCTATTGACGCCACCCTCATCCATAAGATCATAGGTTTACCCAAGGCAGGACCTGATCCGGGAACTGAATTTCCGTCCAAACATGACGATACAAAGCTCGCGCAAACCATGAAAGAGCGGTTTGGCCTGACAAAAGGGAAACGGGGGTATCACACTTCCGCGATTCAGGAGTAGCCCATTCGATTTGCAGCAGAAATCTTAGCCTGCAAACTCATATGGAAATGCAGGCCAACTGAAGTACCTGCTCTGGTTATCCGGATTGCTATGAACTGCGCTGAGGGGTATACTTATAATTGGGCCGAATATCTTGCGAAGGAGTTTCTGGAGGATGCCCGCGATGCGCAAGAAAAAGGTAGACCTTTTCATTATTCCTGGATTTTAATCCTTATTTCATTAGTTGGGTGGAAAGAATCCACTGAAGCCTAGTTTGTAGAATTAAACCTCGGCACGCCAGGGGCAGCGAGGTATGCCTCCCTATGGATATCCTCAGATAAGGAAGCTCAGCAGATGACGAACACTATGTTCGTCTTCTATGCTATGAGTATTCACTATGAGATTGTGCGAACACCTCGACTTACCAACGAAGTGTTCTCTCAATACGAGGGCGTCGCGCACTTTAGTGCCGACATGCATCATGTTTTCATTCAAGCTCGTGCAGATCCACAACGGCAATGCTTCAAATTACCATATGTAGTCACCGAACCAGATATAAGGCGGATAGTTCAGCACTGGCCGGCCGAATGGCTGAAAGATTTAGGGAAAAAACCCTCTATTCCGGTTCCCCCAGCTACCAATATTGGCGCAGGTACTAGTCAGGCGCGGCAGCAAAGCCCATTGGAAGATAGCGAAGACCTAAGTGATTCGCAGATGAATGACGATGGCCAGGGTGGAGACGGCGGACAGGATGAACAGGATGAACAGGATGAGGAGTCGGTCAAGACCATATCAGATCCTAACCCACCAATGAAGCGCAAGTCACCAGAAGTAGCCGAGGTAACCAAGCCGCAGTCCCGCAAAAAGGAAAAAGCGTCGAAGGACAAAGATATTGAGGAAGAAGCCACTATCATGCTGGATGCGCTGGAGCAAGCTCTAGAACAGTCTATGACAGCGCTTACTAAAAAATGGTCAGAGTTTGAGGAACTGCATCTTGTCGGGCTCTTAGGTATCGCAAACAGGGTATCGGAGCTAAAAGAGCTAGCAGCAAAATCAGCGCACAGTACTGCGACAAGTAGCACTACAGCACCCACGCAGCAGGATATTAGGCAATGGCCACCCAGAGATCACTAGGGACAGGTATCAAGCGCAAATCTGATACAGCCTGACACAGATTCCCGACCCCAGACGGATATAACCGCGGGGCTTGATTATACAAAGATGTCTATGTCAGAGTTGCACCTCTGCCAGCTCGCGATTACAAAGGAGATCCATGCCCGAACCCAATTGTCCCAAATCCAATTGGAAGACACCATCAAACAAAACAAAACCTTTGCAGCACTCCTAGAAGAAATCGCACAACAGAAGAAAGAGGCTAAACATACAACAACTATGTTGATGCGAGCATTGGACGAGGCATGTCGGAGTCTTTCTGACTCCGACATACAGGGAGCAGAGGAACCAGAGTAGAGAATCATTAAGCTGAGAGACTATGCCCAGCAGTCCCGCAGCGAGGTTGAAAGGATGAAGATAGAACACCAGCACCAGATTGCAGAACTTCAGCTACGCATTCCTCCTGAGACTCCACCAGAGGTCCGAGAACAGCGCCAGCAGGACATCAAGGCTTCAGCAGCAAAAATATCAGATAATGTGGCCAGCATCGCAAAACTAATGGAAGACAGCATAGAAGCATGGGCGAACCTACAGGACCATCCAGATGTAGGTAAGATCCAGGAAACCATCAAGTTGCGCCAGGATGAATTAGATGCAGTCAGAATAGAAATCAAGACGCTGCCACCTATGCAGAAGATGCCTAAAGTGAAGCGCAGCAAGGAACTTCAGCAGGAAATCGAGTCCTGCAGGACGAAGGTAACGCTACTAGAGAATGCGTTATAGCCCCTGGTTGATGAAGCGTTAGAATTGAGCAATACTGAGGAAATCCAGCTCAAACTTTTGAAGACCTATGACACTTTTGCGTAGGAAAGGGCTGACACAGACTCATCTTCAGTATTACAGGAATTGGTGGAAAAGGAGAAAGCCGCTGATGATATACTCCACAATCTAACCAGTTACTTCCAGATCCTCGCACAGAAGATTCTCCCACCAGAGTCCTTGCAGAGTGTCCCGGGATGGGCCACTAGTGAGTCTTAGGGGCCTGTTGGGGTGCGTACCCTAAGGATTATTAGTTTTGGTAACTTCGTGGCTGTTGGTAAGTGGATTTATGGGTCAAAATAGTCTTAGGGGTGTCAGGGTAAGTCAAAACCCCTTTTTGTAATAAACCCGTGGTTTAAATCCAGGGTTTAGGGTTTTTGGGTGCCCATGGTTTGAAGCCATGGTTTTGTAATAGTGCGATGTATAAATGGGTATTTTTGTAAATAAGAAAAAGTTAAGTTTTATGATGTAAGAAATATTAAGACAAAGCTAAGGTTGATTTTGTAAGGAAAGGTTAAGTCCCAGCTGTGTGCGTGGACGACCTCTGCAGCTGTGTGCGCAGAGGGTTTTTGTAAAGAAGATTGAGGAAAGACCTGCAGCTGTGTGCGCAGGGGCCTGCTGCTGTGTGCGCGGATTTTTAAGGATTGAAGGGATCTGCAGCTGAGTGCGCAGATCAAACTGTGGTTTTGTAGCAAGTTGAATAGAACACAGTTTGTGGACGTAGCCCCTACACTGGGGGTGAACCACGTTATATCCGGTGTTGTGGTTTCTTGTGTTGTTTCTGTTTCTGTTATCTTCTATGCATTAATAACTGTATACATCTGATAAGTTAGATCGCTGTTAATATTTAGCTTCGCTGTGAATTCCCTGTAGTGGGTTGAGCAAGTCACGACTGTTTAATTATCTGCGAAGTTGTATGTGAATGAATGGTAAAGCTTTATAAGTATTGATTAATAAGGTTATTAAAGGCTAAGGTACAGTAATCCCCCGCTCTGCTTGCAGAAACCTGATTCTGTGGCACCCCATAGTTGTTTCGGGTGAGACTGCAACCTGCGCGCAGGTTGTTACCGAAAGGGCCAACACTGTGGGTCTTTTGTTGGTGTGACACTAAAGGATTAAACCCGGGTCTACCCTATTGCCCAACAGCAGGTTACTACTGGCCTACGCTCTTTAGAGATGCACATGCACATGTCAGGAAGTGTGATATTTGCCAAAGGTGTAGTGGGAGACAGCCTAAAGCAGCAGCACCTCTAAATCCTGTGATGATCACTGAGCCATTTGAGCAATGGGGGTTGGACATTATTGGAGAAATAAAACCAAACTCCTCTTTGCAACACAAGTACATTCTGACTGCTACTGATTATTTCACTCGCTGGGTAGAATCTATCCCGCTGCGCAAGATAAACGAAGACGAAGTCATCAGTTTCCTGCAAGATCATATCATGACCAGGTTTGGAGTTCCAGTTTCGTTAGTCTTTGATAATTCTAAATACTTTTCATCAATTAAATTGACTGCTTTTGCTCATGATAAAGGAATAAAATTGCATTATTCTGCTAATTACTATCCACAAGGAAATGGCCTGGCTGAATCCTCCAACAAAAATCTGATTAGAATTTTAAAGAATACTGTAGTAGAAAACCAGAGGAGTTGGAACTCAGCATTACCCAATGCCCTTTGGGCCGATAGAGTCACCCCCAATTCTGCAATTGGAGTGTCTCCATATACCCTTGTCTATGGTAAAGAAGCCATCCCGCCTCCGAATATCATGCTACCATCTTCCATACTAGCTCAAGAGTCTAGAGGATCGGATGATGAAGTTTTGCAAATAAGAATATATAATCTTTTGAAAGCAGAAGAGGCTAGATCTAAAGACCGAGAACGCTTTAATCAACAACAAGAGCTAGTTAAGAGATGGTTCGACAAACATAAAGCTGGAACAAAAGACTTTGAAGTAGGAGACTTAGTCCTCAAATGGGATCACCCCCATGACGAGAAAGGAAAGCACACTAAATTTCAGTAGTTGTGGATAGGCCCTTTTCAAATTGCAGCAAAGCTTGGCCCTTCTACTTACAAGTTGCAGGATCTACAGGGGTGGGAAGAGAACTTGCCAATAAATGGTTTGGTTCTCAAGCCTTATTTTTCTTGAGTCTGTTGGATTTCTTCTGTCTTGTATATAAATAACCCGTCTGGCTGTCTGTTGAGTCATGTTTTTTAGTTTCTTTAGTTTAAGTTTTATTGATTTCAATAAAGGGAATGAACCCGCAGTCGTATGGAGAACATCAGAATGTTTGGGAAGGATAGACATTTTTGAATCTCAGACTGTAAGTTACTAAAAGAAATTCTTCCAGCTTAGCAGTTTTCTCGAATAAACTCTATGTGCATTGAAGTCCTGCTTAACCCCTGTGAAATAAACCGGATTCGAAGAGTCTAGGATACTATGTTGAGGCTCCATCCACGTCACAATTAAAATGTTCTAAGGAGCGACAGCAGAGGACCCATGGAAAGGAGCTAGGTGACATTATATTAAATATAAATGATCCCATGCCAAGAAACGAATGCAAAAAAGCAAATAAAGAGTTAAAAAACTCCTATGAAAGCATCATAAATCAAAGCAAGTGCTGAATCATAAGTATTAAATTGCCAAAATATCCTCTCCGTCCGTGAGCTGAAACTTGAAGTACACCACTCACACAAAAGGGCACTATGGGATAGAGGATCCTGAATTAAAATTCAGTAAGAAAGGCGTGTAGGAGGACTCATTTGAAAAGGGGACAAAAGTCCAAAAGCACAAAAAAGTGCTAAAATGGCATGGGAACGAGGAACAAATGAATATTTATGTTTACCATGTGCTACAATCCTGTGGTGTCCAATCTATTAGCTACCTGAAGACAAAGGTAATAATGAAACTCATCTTCTGGCCTCAACAGAGTTATCTAGACTTGAAAATATTGGTTTCCACTCTCCCAATTTGGACTATTATCAATGATTGAAGGTACGCACTTTTGGCATTCGAGAAATCCAGATAGCTGGAAGAATTCAATAGAATGGATTTGTTGTTAAACAGTCTATCACTCAAAGATGAATCACCCAGAGATCTAGGTTCACCAGGTAATCACCAATTGTTGCAACTGCAACTGTTTTTTCCCCAAATTTCTTAAATTTTGGGCCCCTCCTCATGATTTTGCTTTGATCGTTGGATCCTTTGAGTTGTTGGGCCGTGTTTTAATTTTAAATGATTGCAAAATCTTAACTCTTGACCAAGGTTCATATTTTGATTGCGTTGGAATTTATGGTGAGTCCCAGCTTCTAAGTTGTCTTCACTTGTTGATCGAAAAAATCGTTCTTTGTTGTGGGTCGCCGTTGCGGAGGTCTAATAGGTCGCTGCCCATTGCTGAGTTTAAAGCTGTCTGAACACTTAGTAATTTTCTCTTTTATCGGGAGTTTTTCCTGTTTGATTGGAAGCCAGAACCTTTTTACTCCCACAGTTACGGAACCTAAAGCAATTTAGCACCCGAAGTTCAAATCGTTTCGACTGCCGATAAGCGTTTTCCTTTCAATCGAGCACCCGAAGCTTTTTCTCTTCCGCCATTGTGGCTGAGAAAGCCATTTCGCGTCTGATGTCAAAGCCTTTCGATTCCCGACCAAATTTTTCCCGCCCGCGTCCCGTGTCTTCAGCCTTTTCCCTTCCGCCGTTGCGGCTCTCAAAGTCATTGAGCTTCTGAAAGGGAAAGCCGTCCGACTTCCGATTTTAAAAGTTTCCTGCCCTCCTGTCACATGCTTGGAGCCTTTACTTTTCCGCCGTTGCGGCCAGGAAAGCCTTTCGGCTTCGGATGTGGTTTTCCTCCCGCTTTCCGCCATAGGGATTGCTATCACGAGCCTGTAGGAGGACAAGGTAGTGGTCGGCACTTGTAAAATGACGGTGGTGCACTTGATCATTTCTTGTGGATGGGACGTTCAGTTAGTTTAATTTGCTGCTATGATTTAAATGCTTTTCCAACAAATGATGCTCGTCGTTTGATTGCAGGTAGTTTCCGGAGTTTGGTCAACGGAGGCGGATCGTTTGGTGAAAGTAGAGCGAAACCAGCAGGAGTGTAAGATGGACAAACCAAAGAGAAGAAAAATGAATGGTGATAACGGGGCAGCTCTGAAAGGTCCGACAGTTATGTAGCCAATCATGGGCATGCACCGGAAAGACAAAGGGATACGAAATGCTCGAGAAACCGAAAGGTCATGCGTTGGGGGGAAACCGAAACGATTTACTATTTTGTTTAAATACTGGAAAGTTAGAATTTACAAGGTTTTTTTTCCCTCGAAAATTTGTAAACCATTTTTCTTGTAAGAGGAACTATTTCATTTTACAATCAGAAACTACAACTTTTGCCTGCTGGAGAAAGCGGAATGTGGAATGTATCAATGTGACTAAATGAATAATGTTGAAGGGGAACTATTTCGTTTTTAGCTATGTTTCATTAACTGTGAGAGTATTTAACTTCCTGAGCCTATGTTCTTGTTGAATGTTCTTCAGTATCTTTTGGGATGTTTTTCCACTGTGAGTAATAAATGTTGTTCATAAAACAATTGGCTATCTGGTTGTTCAAATATATGTAATTGTTCGTGTGTCTTGAAAGAAGTGTCAGCTAACTGTAACTCTTCATAATGCATGTACAGAATGTATTACTCACCAATGAATGATAATTCTTCTCCCTAGGGATAGTTTAGGTAGTTAGTTTATTTTTCTTGTTGTATGCGATTTGGATGCTTGCGAGCCTTAAGACGAGAGGTAAGAACCTGCGCATCACATTGTGACTGTTCCTTGTATCTCTAATCACCCTGCATGTTAATTAGGCACTTTCATTTCATAATTTAAGTCAAAAAATACAAAAACTTGGTGGATCGGGCCGTAACCGATGAAGCCTTTGTTTTGTGCTTGACCTATGGTATCCGGACCGTAAACCGGACGGATTCCCTATACCAAATAGTCAACGGGATAGTTGGAAACATTGACTAGGGAGAATCCCTTACTATTTCTACCTACGAATTTCGGGGCCTCAACACCTTGATGATATTCCTACACATTCTCGTAAAAGAATCAATCATCTAGATCACTTGTGTATGATTTTTGAACGATGCAGATACTAAAAGATTCGCTTGAATCCCCACAAGTGTGTGTTCTGTGTCAAGTCAGGGAGACTAATCAGATTCATTGTCTCTAACAAAGGCATTCAGGTGGATCCTTGAAAAGTAGAGGCCATTGTAAATCTGCCTCCTCCTTGTTCTATCAGGCAACTTTAGATCCTGTAGGGGAAGTCCAATTTTCTTCAACGTTTCATTGTAAACTATGCCAAGATTACTAAGGGTTTCATGCGCCTATTAAAACATGCCACCTCATTTGTATGGGATGAAATTGCACAACTCGCATTCGAGGAATTGAAAAAATCTTTCTTGTCGACACCATTATTGCATCCACCATATTACTTTAGGGATTTTATATTGTATTTGTTCATGTCTAAGTTAACCATAGGGATAGTCCTAGTCTAGGAGGACGATAAGCTCCAAGAGCATGTCGTTTATTATCTTAGTTGTGCTTTAGCCGAACCTGCACTCAGGTACTCCCACATTGATAAGTTGGCCTTAGCAGTTGTTTATGCTGTCCAGAGGTTACGTCAGTACATTTTACTGAGGACTATAATGATAGTGGAAGATGTTAATCCTTTTCATTATGTTTTGTCCCAATGGATAGTTGGAGGAAAATTCAACAAATTGATAGTCATTCTCCAAGAGTTTGACTTAGATTTTTCAGTCCACCAAATCCAAAAAATCATTAGTTTTTGCTGAGCTTATCGTAGAATTTCCAACAGAAGAAGATGTAGTCATTGAAGAAGACTCATTCCCAGATGAGCATATCTTCTTGATATCCACCTCTCACCCTTGGTATGGAGATATACTTATCTATCTCCAGACTTTGAAGTATCCTGCAGCTTTCTCATAGGAGGAATGAACTAAACTACGCCTACATGCCAAGAACTACCTCATCATAGGAGATACTTTATATCGTAGAGGGGTAGATTTCGATTTGCATTGATTTCTTACCCATGAGGAAGTGGAGATTGTCCTGAATGATGCCCATAGTGGAGCGTGAGGGGGTCATTTATCTGGGTTAGCAATGGCCCAGAAGATATTATGTGTCGGTTATTTATGTCCCATGATCTTTAAGGATTATGTGGAAGCCGTGAAGTGCTGTCATCCTTGTCAGCTTTACACCAGAAAGATGCGGTCACATCCTGATCTGTTATTTCCCTTTATCTCGGTGGTCCCCTTCATGAAGTGGGAGATTGATTACATAATGTGTAACCCAGCCTCGGCCGGGGGGCACAAATATATCATTGTTGCTGTGGATTATTTTACAAAATGGACAGAGGAAATTCCCATCTTTAGAGCTGACGGGGAAACTGTAGCTTTTTTCGTGTTCAATCAAATTATAGCACGATTTGGTATACCCAAGGTGATTGTCACTGACCATGGCAGTAATTTTCAAAATAGCATGATGACGGAATTGACCACTATGCTAGGATTTAGACAAGAACATTCATCCTTGTTCTATCCTCAAGCCAATGGTCAGGTCGAGGCTATTAATAAAAATTTGAAAACTATCCTCAAACGTACTATTAATGCATCCCATTCAAACTAGCATATCAGTTTGCACCCTGCTCTTTGGGTGTATCGAACCAATGTAAAAACTGCTACGGGTTTCTCCCCCTTCCAACTCGTTCATGGAGTGGAACTCGTTACCCCGATTAAATGTGAAATCCTGTTCCTAAAAATAGCTATTCATGTGTTACCTGATACGACGGAGCTTGAAGAATGTTTAGTACATTTAGAACATCTTGATGAACAACATAGAGATCCACTGACAGTAAACTAAGCTCATAAAAATAGGGTCAAAATCCAATATGATAAGTCGGTCAAGCCTCGAATTTTCTCTAAAGGGGAGCTTGTATTGCTCTGGGACCAAGACAAAGAACCCCTAGGGGCAGGAAAGTGTAGGTATATGTAGTTGGGACCGTATGTCGTGTCAAAGGTATTAAATAAGGGTGCATATGAATTAATTGATTTTGATGGGAATAAGCTGCCTAAGCCTAGAAATGGGCTCTACCTAAAAAAGTAGTATGCTTAGGCTTAGCACTTTTTCTTGTATTTTATTGTATGTATTTTTATGTACACTAGTTCGTTGATTTGTTTTTTTTATACCATCTGCTCATTGTTTCAGATGTCTTCGGAGATGTTTGTAGGTTTCACTGATGGCACTTGTCCCCACACTTGTAATCTAGCTTCAGCTGCATGGGTCATTTATGCACCCTTAGGACAGTTAGTTGCCTCAGGAGGCGCTCACTTAGGTCCTTCTTCTAGTAATGTCACTGAGTATAGGGCTGTCATTGAGTTTCTATGGGATTCTTTTTCATGTGGTATCACTCAGCTGGAAGTCCGACTGGACTCTAACCTGGTGGTTTCCCAGCTCAATCGGGCTTACTAGGTGCAGAACCCTATTCTATTACGTCAATTTATGCAAGTTAGGTTATTGGAAAGAAATTTTGAGTTCATTACACTCAATCATATTCCAAGGAATCAAAATTCATTAACTGATGCATACGCTAATTACATCTTGGATTGGCATTTAACACATTTTTCATAAAAGTATACAGCAAACACATAAAAAACGTTTGTAAATAAACCGACAAAATATATATATGTGTGTGTGTGTGTGTGTGTGTGTGAATATCTATCCATATAGATACGTCAAGTCTCTGATCCTTAGATCTAGTCACAATTGTATAATATACAAAAAAGATACAAAATATGGATCAAAGTCCATCAAATGCCCCTAGATCTAAGCTGTACCACCCTAGTCCCCCCGGTCTCCCTGCGCTCTGGCTTCTTCATCCTCCTTGGCTTGAGCAGCCTCAACAACATCTATGTATACTAATACTGCTCTTGCTACCCGCCTCAAAAGGCGTATCCAGATAGGTGGTACACCAACCAAAAACTCCTGCATGATGGTTGGGATGTGCACAATCCGTAAGGTGGGTACTCTCTGGGTAAGCCTGGCTAGCTTCCCCTCAAGAACCCTAATCAGCCCCTGGTCTTCTCCCAAGACAGGATGCACATACATGCGTGGATGCCCTTCAGGGCGGACCGGTTCAATATCTGCATTTTGACATTTTAAAAGGATTAGAACTCTTATACATATGTATATATCTCTATATTTTAAAATTCATAAAAAATTTGAAATTTGAAAATAAAAAATTACCTAACTCTCCCCATGCTCCTCCTGGAGGGAGGACGAGGTCTGGATCACCATGGAATTCCATTCCACCATATGGAAACTGCTCCAGTGTTGGCAACTGTCACTCCCACCAAAAATAGAAGTCGTCATCATAGACACTCTGCACTAAGCCACCACCTCCTTGGCAGAGGAAGATATCTCCCCATCTACTCAGCCTAGGCTGACGAGCAGAATGAACTGGCAAGGGTAATGCAGGGATCAATCCTGACACTCTCTCAAAGAAGAAGGTTACTAGTGTGCTAGAATATCCAAAATTCTTCCTCCTGCCTCTCTTGCAGTCAGAGAGCTATTTTCTCATAATCAGGATCACTTCCGAGCACCAGTCATATAGGGCCCCCTGCATACAATCCACTGCTAGTCTCATCTGGTTCCATGTTGCAAGGTGAAGTGAATATGACCCTGCAAACCTCACTATAGTACTTGTTAATACCTATAGAGGAAGATCACGTATGTGCACAATAGGGATGCATATACCCCTCTTTTGTGTGCCTGGTGCGCAGTATATATCAATATAGTTTTGGACACTTAGAGAGTCACCGCCTCTGTCGGTGCCTTCCAAGTTTACCAAATCTCCCCATCGTGATAGACTAGCAATGAAATAGACATCCTCTGAAGTAATCTCCAAAGACTCACCTTGAAGGTCAAACATGCCCAAGTCATGATCCCAAAAATTTATCAAGAACTCTAAGAGGTGGACATTGGCCCGCATATGTGAGGTATACAAAAACTTTAACAACCCACTTGAAGGTAAAACATTCACGGTGGGGGCATCTTGGAGTGCTTCTTGGTCCATATCTTCATGTTCGCGCTCCCTCCACTCAAGCACCATCTTTCAACCTAGTAATCAAACAATTGCAAACCTTTAGTTTCATATAAAATTTCAAAATTTTGACCCTATATGCTTCTTTTCCACCTCACGGAGCGTATGCAACTGTCTATTAAGGCATGTCGCGTACTATACATGACTGTCCTTTGGGTAACCCGCGTACAAAACACGTGTACATGACTTTCACTATATCAAACCCACGTACACAACATTGCTTTGTTGAGGACGCTTAAAAACATGAAATTAGGGCTTAATTTTGATAATTCCTTGGATCAAATTGAAGAGCATTGAGTGTAGTATTACCTAACACTTGTGGATTTGGAAATGGTACAACGGATTGTCCACACTGAGCAATTGAAGGTAGAGGTGAAAACTTATCTTTTATGGCTAAAAATCCAAATGGTGAGTTTTTATTTATGTTTTGAAGTATTTATAGAAAATTTATTTTTCAAGTGGGTCTTTTCCCTATAGTTCATAATTTATAAAACTAATACCATATTATTTTTTCCTTGTAACAGGTTTATCATTGTTTTAAGGTGTTTTTTGCTCATATAGGATGGTTTTTTGTCGTTTCACATGCATTCTGCATTTATACCTACTCCATCTTAAACCTAGCAATTAACATTCTGACCACGGAATATGGTATTTTTAACCATTCTCTCCTTGTCTTTACCATTGTTCTTCCGTGGATAGGGCTTTCCTGTCATGAGTATCCCTATTTAGAACCCCATTTTGTCTTTCGATACTCATGCTGTAGCTGTTTTAGGTACAGGGGAATCTTTTTAGCTATTTTTCACACAAAATTGAGCCTCATTTTGGTCTCCTTTTACAAGCTATCCCTTTATAGGACTCCACGCCCTTATGGAGTTTCTTTAGGCCTAGGTCTGACTCCTTAAAACAGACTTGACTGTCGAGTTAACTTGTCCATTCAACCTCGTTAAGAATACGTGAATGGGCATCCACATTGGTGGTAGGTTATCTCTTTCTCGGACCATGTGGAATAATACGAGAAAGGATCACTCTCTTTTCTATGGAATTGAGAAGAGTATTCTTAGGTATAGCTTTATCACTTTTCCGGACCCGAGGTACTAAATTTACAAAAAAGGAACAGCCGGTATGAGCTCAGTTTTCTCTTTTTCGTGCTCTGGACCTAAACATGAAAAAGATTTCGAGTGTACTTTATGTCTTTGTCATGCTTGTTAAACACTAAGAACAAAGCATCGAGTTTATTTTTGTAAACCCCATTTCTCGTACTCAAATGGATCTTTCCGAGTGATCTTGATTTCCTTCACACTCATAAAACGCAAGCTATATGCTGCTCTCGAAGGAGCGTTGGGTAGGAGGTAATTTAACCTTTTTCGGACCTCCCTGACTAAGTACGAAAAAGGTTCACCTTTTCTTCTACGGAAGTTAAGAGAGTTCTTCTGTGGTATGTTTTATACTTTTTCGGCCTCAAGAGACTAAATTGGATGAAAAAGGACCCCCCTGGAGTCTTCTTCGGAGTTTTCAGACTCTCTAAACATGAAAACACCAACTGAGCATGTACTAGTTCGGGATCATAAAATCCATGAATCAATGACACTATCAAGCATTATTCCCTCTTCTCTTCAAGCTTGTCAAAAATGAAGAGAGACTCGAGTTGACTTTCCTATACTCGTTAAAATTCAACAGGGAAGGTAAGGAAGAAGTTTTCTTTTGGGTTTTAGTTAGTGGCAGCATGTCATCCTTGAACATAGCACTCTCTATTTTTTCTGATACTTATGTCTCAGTGTTTACTTTAAGTTCAGCTATTACTTCGAGTTTCTTACTCCTCCTTTTGTCAGTTCTACCTGGGGAATATGATCATGTCTGCTACATGACAGATAAGTTTAGTTGTTATATCTATAAAGTTAAAAGCTGCCTTGGGTTATCTTTATGTCATGCTCACTGTTCAAGGATTTAACCCCATGTCTGATCTATATCTTGATCCCATCATTGTCGTATATGTTATCATTTGTGTCTCCCTTCCTTTACCCTGTTCCTAGTCACTCTTGTGATCCGTTGGAGGATCTATTGCCTTCCTTATCATAGTATGGTTCCGCGTTAGCACTTACCGACGACGAGGACCTATAGTTTTGATGATCGTACCTCAGGATTCACTTTCATTATGGGTGACTTCCTTTGCTTCAGTTGTCAATTATCACCTATTGATTGACAATCTGTTGAATCGGCTCCATGTTCAACTTCAATAACATCTATTCACATGGATTGGATTGTACTAGTTCTTTGGGATTGTTTATGAAGACCTTAGTTTCCTATCTATGGACTAAGTTGCGCAAGATTATGTTGTACCTATTTACACAACTTCCAGATCTTTGAAGACTCATCATTATTGTATATTGTGGCTTCGATCCACCTTTTAATATACGTGGTCTTGTACCCGTACTATATGATGTACTCAAATATTGTAAAGGAGCTAGTGTTCCAATGTATTGAACATAGCATCCTCAGATATGACTTTGTATATGACATTATTATGTATTTGTTTCTGGTACTACCTCTACTCCATTGGAATTCTGAGTTCTCCAAAGATAATGATTATAATGTATTTCGGCCATCACTTCCCTCTGACCTCACACATTAGGGGACATCTGTTATCAACCCAAATGGTACTTGTTTGTTCGAGTGCCGACTTTCCATATGTTGGTACACAAAAGGACACTATAGGATTGAAGTTTGCCTAAACACTATAGATGGGCAGGACATGAGATGCATTTACCCTTTAACCAACTTGCCATTTTAATTTTCTATGTGTTGATTGATGTATGCAACTATCTCCACTGAAACTTGCGTACATATGTGACTATATCTGTTGACAACCTGTGTACTGTACATGACTATTCTCATTGCAACCCGCGTACAGATCTGTATGCAGGTTTCCTTTAAAGCAACTCGCATGTCATACGCGAGTTTCCAGTATCAATAGTCACATACACATCCATTCGACATTAAAAAATATAAATCACAATTAATGGATATTAGTTGAGCCCTAATCATTAACCATCTCAACTGTCTCAACCTCCTCAACCTTCGAAACGGCTCTATTTCCCAAAGTATAAATAGAGGCCTTGGGGAGGGCATTAGTCAATCAATCTTGGAGATAAAAGTTATGCTGGTGGTATATATATCTTCAAAAGTCTTTGAAGCAACAAAACTCAGAGTCCTTTGGTTGCAGAGGAGTCCTTGTCTCAAGCGTTGGGTTGTACACTTATCTCATTCACTGATTGTTAATAAAGAGAATTCTTCTTCCAACTTTGTATTGTGTCTCTTTCATGTATCTAACCTATCATATATACATGTATAAGATTGTACTTGGAGAGTTTTCTCTTTGCAGGTGAAGGAGGTGCATCCCTGAAAGCTTTGGAGAGAAGAAGAGTAGGAGAAGACAAAGCTTGGATCAACCGTCGCTAATCAGGTGTGTCCAACATCTCTTCCTATTTCCTTTCTATACTTTAAAGCTGATTGTCTGCAAGTTTTAGAAGTAAGTTGGTAACCCCATACCCTAGGTTATTAAGGGTGTTTATTCCTAAACAATAGTTAGACAATCAAGAGGGTTTAGTATTTATAGTTTACATATATAACCAACTACCTAAACGTAAGGAATATCTGGTCCATAAATAAGGGTCTTTGGTTCAAATCATTTCCATAGAATCTGCAACATTTTAAATTTTAGTTGTCTATTGTATTCATGTTGTCTACGGTTCTGCCAACCATTCATTTGTCTATCCAACCAACTGTCCAGTCGCTCTTCTGACTCCACTCGAATTCTCTGATAGTCACCTGTCGTCTAATGACTGATTTTCTCTAGAATATGTTTAGGTATGATGAACCATCAATACTGTTGGTTTTTTACACAATTATTTATTCCACAAAATTATCACAAAACCCTTATGCATACATTAATCATAACCATGGCCACCCACAAAACCAATACAATGAAGTTAATTAATGTTTAAATGACCTTAGAAACTTAATTAGGGAGCTTAATAACATAAGAGTACAATCTAACATTTCATTATCCACTTCACTTGACGTCATCATTGTTTCCATTGAGCATTTTCATGGATAGTTATTTGATATATCCAAATATAGGGATAAGATGAGTGAGTTTTACTCAACTGGAATTAATAAGAGGTCAAGAAATTAATAGAACCAAAGGATCCATTGTTCAATTGTTTCTTGACCCTAGTTTGAATGGATTGGTCCACATTCCAACCATGAATAAACCACTAGATGTATCGATAGTTTGTCATTAGATAAACCTTCTTGCAATAAGACAAAGGTTCCCTTGTATTTTCTTTGGAAATCATGGGTCTAGTTCAGTCTTGGTTACCATGTTGATTACTTTGAAATTGGTGAATTCCAGCGAGTTGGTATTTCCTTTGATCATGATTGAGAAACCATAATATTTAATGCATTGATAGGATTTCTTGCTCCTAGGCATATGAATAAAACCTCCCCAATCCACTTCAACTCAAAGATAGTATTCAAGTCACTAGTAGTGTGATATTATCCCTAACACATAATCTAATTCAACATAGCTTATTTTTACTTCTTGTTAAGAGCCATTATTTGATGATTTTATACCACTAGGTGTAGGGACTTCATTTGGAAGGCCATCCATTATGGTTTTGGGCTATTTTTTCCTCATCGATTTTCTCACCGTAGGAATAATTGAAATGTCCTAAAAGAGAATCATATTCATGACAATTTCTTAAATGATGGTAGTATGAAATTAATTTTATATTTTTATTTATTTTGTATTTAGTGTTGCATTTGACAATAATATTTGATAGACATAACTTTAAAATATTTGTAAATGTCTTTCTTTTTGCATGTACTCCCATTGTGAGAAAACACATCTGCATCCAAGCCATATTAAACCTCATCTCCTAGAATTAATGTAGTGGTTTCTATGGCATTTTCTATTGGGCTCCTCACACCTTGGTATATAGGTGACTTTATCAGTTTTTTTCCAAAGAATGTTGAACTAAAGTTATAATGGTGTAAAGATCTTTTTTTTCAAACTCTATATAAACAATATCAATCCATCATCTTTTTTATCGTCATAGAAATCTACGATGGTATATTTTCTTACATGTTGATAGGTAATTGTGTTATTACTTTGTTGCAAATTAGTTATATGTTTCTAATGGAATGCATTCTCTAGCCAAATAATGTGTGTTTGAAAGTGCTACTGATAATGATATGTGTGTTTTATGTGCTTTATAAATATTTATAACATGACTTAAATTCCAAGCCTAACTAAAAATTCAAACTTAGTATTTTATATAACTTTCTAACTAGCATAATACATTATAAAATTAGTTATATAATAATAATAGATAGTGGAACGGTATCAAGGTTAAGAGTATTCTTGGGAAAGTTTACTACTTTTCCTTAACTTTACCTAATCCTTCCTTTGATTGTGGAAAGGTGTCTTTACCTTTTTTATTTATCCAAGACCTTGCATACACATGAAAAAGATTCATAGACAACTAAACTTTTCATTTTGGAATCACTCTTATATGCTATTCTCATCATGGGGAGAGTTACAATTCACCCATCATCCCATTGAAATGCATGCATCTAGATTGCTACTATAGATAAACATATACTAAATTTTGGCTACAAAATAGAATGGATGCTTGAAAATCAAGTGGATTCCCCAGCTGTAAGATTATATAACCTTTATAACCATTAATTATGTATTTCATAGGGAGACTACAATTTCTTAGAATCTTATTGCATAGTACATTATAAAATTAGATATATAATAATAATAAAGTGTAGATGGTGGAAAAGTATCCAAGGTTAAGGGTACTCTTGGGAAAATTTATTAATCTTCTTGCTTCTTAGAATTTTATAAATCTTCGTGTTGGTTGTGGAGCCCGATTTTCCATATTCACAGATGTACCTTCTTGCTACATAGAATGTTATTAATATTCTTGTTGATTTTGGAGCCTGATCTTCTAGTTTCAGAGATGTTAATGTTCAGCTATGTTTGTACCCTAGTTTTACTGTGCACTTTTCCCAGCAGGGGGTCCCCCTCTGGGGGTCCGGGGGGGACCATTCCCCTAACTGGGGGGTCCAGGGGCTAGCGGGCCCCTATTTGGGGTTTAGGGGAGAATCCCCCGAAAGAAATTTTTGGGATGTTTGTTGTCCAATAGTTTACAGGCCCATGGTATTTTCCCATGATAATTCCCCTGTAAAAGGAAAGCATTGTAATACGACTGTGTATTGTATTGTACCATTGTAAAAACAATCTCTATGATTGTGTGAGAGAGATTGTGAGAGAGAGAAGAGGAAGTGAAACGGGGTCGTTGTAGATTGTATGGGCCTTCATTTTGTTGGATGATATAATAATAAAGGATTGGCAATTTCTGTGTGGATGTATCCCATATTGGGTGAACCATGTTATATTAGTGTCTCTCTTGTAATTTGTTTTAATATTTGCATCTCGTTTATTGTGTATTGTTATTTCCCTGTGATCCTGTTTTTCTAACAATTGGTATCATATATAAAAGGTCTATTTGGCTAGTAAACTCGTAGGAAAGAAGGGTTCCTAGTTTGAGTGGGAGCAATGGAAAAAGAAGGAAAGTTTAGGGTCAAGAAAGTTAATGACCAAAAATACCAGTTATGTGTAGAAATTCAGGCCTGCAGTAGATTAATTTCATCCACAACAATTAACAATTGATCATGCAAAATTATCAACAATGGAGACTGAATATGGAGCTGTAACACAAAATTATATTAACTGAGTGTAAAGTAGCCAACCCTGTAATAAAATAGGATGCTGAATATATAGAATACATGAGAAAATCGAATGCATAAGGAAGCATCCAAATCTAGCATAAAGCAGGCTTACCCAAAATAGGCAAATCCCCCATAGGTGTAAAAAGCTGATCCCAAATCTATCAAGGACCCCACGAATTGGCAAGGGCGCATAGGAAAGCTAAAGAGTGTTCAAATGGGAGCTCATACATGCTTTTTCATGGAGGAAAGAGTGGAGGAGGAAGAGGCAACAAAGCTGATTCACCTCACCTAGTCTTGCTTTCCTATGTGCCTTAAAACACTGAAAAAGCAGGCAATAAAGCAGAAAAAGCAGAAGGGTGCCTAGGAGGCCAGGAATAAAGCAGATTTGATTCCTAAGGCTTTCCCAAGCGCTACATGAGTCAATAATGGCAAGTTTGACCTCTATGGATAGGCAATTAGCAACTTGCACATGGTGGGACTCATGGACTAGGCAAATAAGACAAAAATAAATGAATTAATGTCTAAGTGGGTAAATACTATGGGTTGATTATTCTAACATTATGGAAGATGCAAACAGAGGACTATCTGTACCAGAAGTATCTATACCTACAATTGGGCAGAAAAACAAAACAGTCGAAGACTATGACATAAAAAGAATGGGAGGTTCTTGACAGAAAGGTAGTGGGAAAATATAGTTGTGTCTGGATTCATCGATGGATTTCAATATGTCAAAAGAAAAGAAAACAAAGGGTGTGATAAGCGCATTGGCTAAGCTCTATGAAAAAACCTCGGCTTCCAACAAAGTATTTTTAATGAAGCGTTTATTTAATATGAATATGTCAGAAGGTGGATCTGTTGTTGATCATTTAAATGAATTTAATACGATTACTAGTCAGCTAAAGTTTGTAAAAATGAAATTTGATGATGAGGTTAGGGATATTCTAATCATGTGCTCATTGCCAGAAAGATGGAATGAGTTATTCATCGTTGTAAGAAACTATGTCCCTACTTCAAACACTCTTAGATTTGATGATGTTTTTGGTGTTATTCTTAGCAAGGAAATGTGAAAAGAAATCAGAGGTGAGACATCAGGTAATGCGCTTAACATGGAGAGCAAGGGAAGACAAAGGGAGAGAGGAAGGAGCCCAGGTAATCACAGCAAGTTTGGAAATGGAAAATCTAAGTCCATACTGGGAAATATAGAGTACTAGATTTGTGGTAAGAGAGGACATTTGAAGAATGACTGCAGATCTCCAAAGAAGAAAGGAGACATGCAACATGAGACTACTTAGGAAGCAAATGTAACAGGTTATGTGTTACAAGATGATTTTATTATTTCATTAGATAATAATCGTGATTACTGGGTAGTAGATTCAGGGTCTTCATGTCATGCTACACCCCATAGGAAATTATTTCATGATATGATTTAGGTGATTTTGGACATGTTTTATTGGGGGATGATGAATGATGTAAAATTATTGGAATAGGTAAGGCACATATTAAGTTAAATAATGGAAATGAATGGATGATAAAATATGTAAGGCATTTTCATGCTATGAAAATAAATATGATCTCAACAGGGAAGTTGGGAGATAACAATTGTTTGTCTATGTTTGAAAAACATGGTGGAAGCTCACTAAAGTAGCACTCGTAATAGAGAAAGGAGATATGATAGGTGCGTTGTATTTATGTCCTCATAATACTTATTATTATATCTCTGTAGCTTCCACAGAAACAGGTGCAACATTGTGGCATCATAGGATTGGCCACATGAGTGAGAAGGGGATGCAGATTCTCCACTCAAGGAAATTTCTTCCAGATATGAAGCAGGTAAGTTTGGAATTATGTGAAAATCGTGTTTATAGAAAACAAAAGGGAGTTAGATTTGTCAGGGTTGGGAAATAGAAGAAGAGTAAAAATTTAGATCTTGTGCATACAGATGTATGGGGATCGGATCAGGTACAATCTCTCGATGGATCTTGTCATTATGTTAATTTTATTGATGATGCAACTAGAAAAACTTGGGTTTGTTGCATTAGACAAAAATATGATGTGTTTTATACTTTTAAGAAGTGGAAATATTTGGTTCAGAATGAGACATGAAAAAATTTGAAATGACTCAGATCGGATAATAGAGGTGAATACAGCAACAAGGAGTTTGATATTTATTGTTCATACCATGGGATCCGTAGAGAGAAGACAGTCCCAATAATTGTTATATTTTTATCATTAAAGCTATCATTATCAAGCATAAAGGAGACAATCGACATAAATATTTTCCTCGGGGAAACCATAAAGGAGAAAACCCCACAACTTCCTCAAAGACAAAATCAGCACCAAAAGTAAAACCCCAAAACAATAAGATGATATCCCCACAATTGTAGTCTCTCTCTTTCTTGTCCCAGCAACTTCTTCTCTCTAAGTTATGTGCTACAACTGAGTGTGTGATAAATAGAGAGGCTCACTCTCTATTTATACCAATTCCCTACTTGACAATAACTCACTAGGGCCAACTTCTCTAGGAGAGTCTAATAACCCTAGGGCCCCACAACTATGGGGACTTTAACCCTTGATCAATAAGGAGGGTTACCCACAATGACTTTACATGACTTATTTACATCTCCCCATAGGAACATCGGGGTATGACATGACTCAATTACATTACAGATACTTCCTGGAATAAACATCGGGATACAATACATAAAATATACAAGTGAATAAATTCTGAAGTTACAAATACATCAACACTCCCTCTTAACTAGGAAGGTATTCTCTCGACACAATTTATCAGCACAATTTCTCGTCATCTTCATCTTCAAGTCATCTTCATTACTAGATCTGGATCATCACTCGATCTGGATCATCTCTGGATCTAGATCATCACTCGATCTGGATCATCTCTAGATCTAGATCATCACTCAATCTGGATCATCTCTGGATCTGGATCATCACTCGATCTGGATCATCTCTGGATCTGGAACATCTCTGTTGGATCATCATCACGGGTGCTATCTCTCGATTCTTCTCATCATAGGAATTTCTACAGATCTAGCCCTTTTCCATGCTAGTTGTAGGCCTAGCCTCCATGTAGGTCTTCTTCAGTAGCCTTCTTCTGCACTTATATCTAACCCTAATTCTGAATGGCCCACCCAGCACTTACATCTAACCATGTGAGGAACACATCCAACATACATGTCAAAAAGGCATGACCAACACTCACATATGACCATGAGAGGAACCAATCTAGTCATCTATTTCAGAAAGGCCTAGCACTCACATCTGACCATGAGAGGAACCAATCCAGCACTCATGTTAGAAAGGCTCTGCACTTACATTCAACCATGCGAGGAACTAAGCCAACCTACATGTCGAAAGGGATTTGCACTTACATTCGACCATGCGAGGAACCAAGCCAACCTACATGTCGAAAGGGCTCTGCACTTACATATGCCCATGCAAGGAACCAATCCAACATACATGTTGGAAGGGCTCTGCACTTACATCTGCCCATGCAAGGAACCAATCCAACATACATGTCATAAGGGCTCTGCACTTACATCCGATCATGTGGGAACACATCCCACAATCACATCAGAATGGCTCTACACTTACATCTGATCATGTGGGAACACATAAAACAGTCATATCATAATGGCCCTACACTTATATCTGATCATGTGGGAACACATCCCACAGTCATATCAGAATGGCCCTTAGCTCTAGGCTGAGTATTCCTAGTAACTGACCAGGTGCCTCCATTCTCCCAAAGAATGGCCTTTAGCACTTATATCTGATCATGTGGGAATAGATCCCACAATCACGGCCTTAGAATGGCTCAGCACTTACATCTAACCATGGAAGGAACCAATCCTCTCACCATGTCAGAATGGCTCATGGACTCATCACTTCCCCTTGGAGGGAACCTTGATCTAGAGAACACCAAGCTTCTCCCTGAAGTACTCAAAATTCACTCTAGATAATGGCTTGTTCAACACATCAGCTATCTGTTCATTCATCGCAACATACTGGAGCTTCACTGCTCCTCTCTACACCATATCCTTGATATATTGATATTTGATCTCGATATGCTTCGACTTGTCATGGAACACCGGGTTCTCTGACAACTTCACACAACTCTGGTTGTTGCAATATATACAAGTAGCATCTAACTGGATATCAAAGAAATTGGACAGTAGCTTCCTCAGCCATACTGCCTCACAACTAGTTGAACAAGTTGTGACATACTCTGCTTTAGCTGTACTCAGTGCCACTCATGACTGCTTCCTGCTAAACCAATAGATCACACCTGATCCCATATTGAAGCAACACCCTGAGGTGCTCTTTCTATCAATGACACTGCCTTCCCAATCTGAATCAACATAACCTTCTAGGTTAATCTTTTTATCAGCCTTATACTTGATCCCATAATCAACTCTAGGAGTATCACTGGTTTCCCTTCTTCAACCTTGTAGTAAAGGTTGGAATCTACTTTACTTTTGGTAAAGCCCGAACTAGGTAGAAATCCATCAATTCTACCGTACCATGTCCTGGATTCCTGTTTCAAACTGTATAGGGATTTCTTCAACTTACACACATGAGACTCCCTATCATGTGTCTCAAAACCGAGTGGCTGCTCCACATACACTTCCTCTTCCACTACACCATTCAAGAAAGCAGTCTTGACATCCATCTGGTGTATCTTCCATTTCATCACTGCAGCCAGAGAAAGTATTAATCTGATGGAAGTGCATCTGGCTATAGGTGCAAAAGTTTCTTCATAATCTATTCCTTCTTTGTGGGAGAAGCCACAAGCCACAATTCTTGCCTTATATTTTTCTATGCTACCGTCTGCAGCATGCTTGATCTTGTAGATCCATTTGGAAGTTACAATAGACTTCCCCTTTGGTCTAGGGACAACATCCCAGGTGTCATTCTTCATGATTGATTGATACTCTTCGATCATAACATCCTTCCATTCTTTCCTTTATGCCGCTTCTTCATAGTTGGAAGGTTCTTTATCGATGAAGTCACATAATAAGGCTACATAACCAGAGCAGGACCTGGTTCTTTTCCTTTCTCTGTGATTTTCTTATGGATCCCCATATATTTCTGCACCTTGGATAGCTTCACGTACCCAATCTTGTGAAGATTCTTCTCTGGAGGTGGATTTACAGGTTCTTGAGGTTCTTCTATTTCTCGATCTTCTTCTTAAATTTCTTCATTCATGGTTGTGTCATGAATTCTGGGTACTTCTGTTTCTTTAGGTTCTTCAGCAGGTCTCTTTCTAGATTTGTTGTAAGCTGAGTTTTCATCAAACGTTACGTCTCTACTGATGTTGATATTCTTGAATCCTGGGAATTATATTCTGTAAGCCTTTGAGATTTCAAAGTATCCTAGAAATATATCCTTCTTTCTTGAAGGATCTAACTTTGTCCTCTTTTCTTTTGGAATATGTATGTACACTGGACAGTCGAATATTCTGAGATGGCTGAATTTTGGTTTCTTATCGGAGAAGACTTATTCAGGTGTTTTGTTCTCGAGTACTTTATCGGAGTACGGTTCTGTACATACATAGCCATTCTAGCCACTTCTGCCCATAGATGCATAGGATGATCTTGATCATGAAGCATTTCCCTTGCATCTTCCATAATCGTTCTATTCTTTCTTTCTACAACCCCATTCTGTTGTGGATTATATGGATTGGTTAAATCCCTCTTAATCCCTGAATCTCTGCATAATTCTTTGAATTCATTTGATGTGAATTCTCCTCCATTGTCTGATTGAAAGATCTTGATTTTATTTTCTGTATGATTCTCGATCAAAGCTTTGAACTCTTTGAACTTGTTGAATACTTCATCCTTGTTTTTCATGAAGTATATCCATGTCTTCCTATAAAAATCATCAATGAAAGAAGCATAGTATACATACCCACTTAATGAGATGGATGACATCAGATCGCAAACATCGGAGTGAATGATTTCCAAGATTCCTTTTGCTTTGCTTTCGCTACTTGGAAATATCTTCTTTCTGTTCTTTCCTTTCACACATCCTTTGCAAACTCCTTCATGTTTTGTCTGCATTTCTGGAAGTCCTTCAATAGATTTTCTTACAAGTGGTAGTGCTCTGTAGTGTACATGTGCAAGCCTTCTATGCCAAATTTCATTTGGCTCTATCGAGTCATGAACCAAAGCTTGTTCTGGTTGGCCCTTGAATTTGTATAATCCTCCCTCTTGTTCTCCAATTACTATTGCATCGTCAATAGTCTTTCCTTTTGGCCACATGAGGACTTGGCCATCTACAAATGCAACCCTCATGCCTTTTTCATCCAATGTTGATATGGAGAGAATATTCTTCTTTAGTCCTGGTACAAACAATACATCCTTCGTTTTCATAAACTCTCCAGAGTCTAGCTTGTAGGAGGATTCACCACTACCTTTTATTGGATATTGGTAGTCATCCCCAAGTTTCACCTTATGGGGTGAATTATGTTCGGATAATTTCTCAAAATATTCCTTGAATCCTGTCATGTGCTTGGAATCCCCACTGTCAATAAGCCAATCTTTGCTTCCATGTGTGACAGTTCCCGTGAGAGTAGAGATCAGAACATATTCTTCATCACTTGAAGAGTCTTCACTTTCTTGTTTGACTCTTTTTTTGGGAGGATCATCATCCTCATTAGTGTGAGAATGATGTCTTCTTTTGGATTTTTTCTTATTCTTAGAACTACTCTTATTCATGGGACAATTTCTAGAAAAATGTCCTCTTTCATCACATGTATAGAATCTGAGTTTGGATAGATCCTTGTTTGTTCTTACAAAATTATCTTTTTGGTGAGAATGCTTACCTTGGTGATGATGATTATCCCTTCTTCTTTTCTTGGAGTGTACTGTGAGAGCTTGATCTTTATTTCCCATATTTTCTTCTCAAGCTACTATTCGAGCTTCTTCTTGTGAGCATTCTTCTCACATCCTACTGAACTTGATTAGCTTATTTCTAGCACAGAGTCCTTGGATGAAAGAATCCCATGACCTAGGGAGACCATTCAAGATGGTCATCACAATTTCTACATTCTCCACTTCTTCATCCACTGCTTCAATTTGTTCTTTGATATGGGAAACTCTTGTAAAGTATGACTGTATGGTCTCCTCATTCTGGATCTTTACATTCTTCAATTGGTTCCTCAAAGTCATCTTCTAGTTTATGTTCTTCCCTTCAAACAGTTTGGTCAGGGAATCAAACATAGCTTTAGGTGTCTTTAGGGAGGACACCTGTGGTATGAGGTGATCCTTGATTGAATCAGCAATAATCCTCTTAGCCATGACCAATTTCTTCTTGTGTAATGCCTTAGCCTCATCTCCCTCTGGAATTGGAACCTCTTCAGTGATGTAAGAGTCTCCAACTCATTTTCTTTCAAGATCAGGGAGATCCTATACTTCCAAGCTCGAAAGTTATCAACTCCTTAAATATTTTCATCAAGCTTGGTATGATGAGAAATCTTAACAGAGAACCTCAAATGGAAATACAAAATATTTAGATCTTACTAGGTCAAGATGTCGGAACTGAATCTGGAGCTGAATTTCTGCAGTGCTGGTCCAGGAGCAGATTAGGGTTTTACTTTCCCAGAGTTATACCCAACCAAAAACTTTGATCTTGATCTCTAAAATTTGATTTTGAGGAGGAGATAAATCCAAGGCCTGGGCTCACTAAAAAATTCCACTTCTGTGGAAAGCCCTAATTTTCAGCAATAGTGTCGGGTCAAAAACTAAAAATGCTCATAATCAGATTTTGCTTTGATAGAAAGATGCACCCTAGAGAGGAGAGTCATCCCAACCTTCTTTTGCTGAAAATATGTGGAGAGAGATCCAAAAAGTAGGAATCTCTAGTTTCCTCAGCTACACAATGTCTTCTTCTCAGGTTAGCTCTGATACCATGTTAGATTTTTATCATTCAAGCTAGCATTATCTTAGGATCTTTAACTGATAGAATAACAAGCACATCAATCAAACATAAGAGAAAATGGACACAAAGATTTTCCTCGGGGAAACCATAAAGGATAAAACATTGCAACTTCCTCAGAGACATAATCAACACCAAAAGTAAAACCCCAAAACAGTAAGATGATCTCCCGACAGTAGTAGTCTCTCTCTTTCTTGTCCTAGCAACTTCTTCTCTCTCAGTTATGCGCTACAACTAAGTGTGAGTGAGTGTGTGATAAATAGAGAGGCTCACTCTCTACTTATAATAATTCCCGACTTGACAATAACTCACTAGGGCTGACTTCTCTAGGAGAGTCTAATAACCCTAGGGCCCCACAACTGCGGGGACTTTAACCCTCGATCAATAAGGAGGGTTACCCATAATGAATTTACATGACTTGTTTACATCTCCTGATAGGAACATCGGGGTATGACATGACTCAATTACATTACAGATACTTCTTGGAATAAACATCGGGGTACATTACATAAAATATACAAGTGAATACATTCTGAAGTTACAAATACATCAACAAGAACACCACAAGAAAATGGTGTGTCGAAAAGGATGAATAGAATGATCATGGAGAGTGCAATGTGTATGAGATTGCAAGTACGAGTTCCCTTACAGTTTTGGGATGATGTTGTAGATATTGTTTTTTGTTTAATAAACAGAGGGCATTCAAACACTTTGGATGGTGGAATTATAGAGGAGGCATGGAAAGGTAAAAAGGTAAACTACTCATTTCTGATAACTTTTGCTTGTGCAACATTTTTCCATATTCATAAAGAAAATAGAACAAAGATTGAGGGTAAATCCAAGAAATTTACCTTTATTGGATACAGGGTTGATGATTTTGGTTATCGCTTACGGGATTATGAAAATCACAAAATCATTAGGAGTAGAGATATAGTATTCAATTAAAAGGTTATGTATGAAGATCAGTTGCAAGGAAAGAAAGAAAAAAATGAAAACACAAAGTACATAGTGTTTAATGAAATCAAAGAAAATGAAGTTCAAAAGGCACCAAAAAATCAAGAGCAGTATCAAGTATCTCAAACTCCTACAAATGTAAGAAGATATACCAAGTTAAGTAGACCCCTTGAATGATTCTCTCCTTCACTATATTATTGATGAGTGATTCTGCTGAACCAGAATGTTATGAAGAGGCAATGCAGGTAGAAACTAGAAAGAAGTGGGAGCAAGGAATGAATGAGGAGATTGGCTCATTGGTAAGAAACCAGACTTGGGATTTGGTTGAGTTACTTGCAAGAAAAAGGACATTGAAGAATAAATGGGTTTACTAGTTGAAGGATGAAGATGGAGGAAAGAAGTGGTACAAGGATAAACTTGTTGTAAAGGGGTTTGCACAAAAGAAAGGTATAGACTTTGATGAAATATTTTTTCATGTTGTTAAAATGACTTCAATTATGACTATTTTAAGTCTAGTGGTGGTAGAATATTTGCATCTTGAACAGTTAGATGTAAAAACAACCTTTCTCCATGGGGATTTGGAGGAAGATATTTATATGTAGCAACCAGAAGGGTATGAGGTCAAAGGAGGGAGAATTTGGTTTACAAGTTGAAAAAGAGCTTGTATGGCCTGAAGCAAGCTCCAAGGACGTTGTATTTAAAATTTGATAAGTTTGTGACAAAACAGGGTAATAGTAGATGTTATTCTGACCACTATGTGTATTTCAAGAGGCTAGATAATGGAAGATATATTATCTTTTTATTGTATGTGGATGCCATGCTTGTTGCAGGGTCTAACATATAGGATATAAATGTACTCAAAAGGAAACTAGATAAATCATTTGCGATGAATGATTTGGGTGTTGCAAAGTTGTTGGGCCTAGGGAAAGGAAAGCAGAATTCACTTAGAATTCTACTTAAGTATGTGAAGAGCGAAGGAAGAAGAAGAGAAAGGAGATGCAACAAAGGAAGTTAAAGAAGGAAGGAATAGTAGATGAAGGAAAAGAAGGAAAATGAGGCATGACAAAAGCAGATAAAGAAGAAAAAGTTAAGGAAAGAAGTTGTTCAAGAGGAAACTATGAAAGTTGTGATAGAAGAAGATGTGTGATAGAAGAAGAGGTGCAAAAAAAGGAATATGTGCAATAGAAGAAGAGGTGCGATAGAAGGAAGGAATGCGACAAGGAAAGGTGCGACGGAATAATGGTACCAGAAGGCGTGTAGCGGTATAACGGATGGAAAAGGATAGTAGGGCATAATGTCTAGAAAGCGACAACTCAAAAATATCATGGGTCAGAAGTCAGATAGATTCGGTAGGATCCGCACGTAGGAAAGAATATTTGTAATTAAGGTCATTAGTCCCTACTGTCATGTATCAATAGAATAGGAAATAAAACATGTTGGCTAATTGTATGAAGTTGGATGAAAGAGACATGTAGGAACCTATAAAAGGAGGAACCCAAGTTGTATGTGGGTTATCTTCTTCATTGTTAGCTTCTCCATTGTTACACTCTCCCCTATTATTGTTGTCTATTAGTTTTCTATGTGCATGGAATCAAGTATCTGCAGCTAAGTGCACTGAAGTGTAGGAGAAGTTGAGTTGATCCAGGCTGTGTGTGGATCGTCAGTAGATTCAAGTAGGGAGGGAATAGAAGAGAAGATCAAAGAGCATGAGAGGAAGAAAGAGTCTGTGTAAATAAAGAAGAATATATATAACAAATTTTGTAGCTTAGTGCATAGACAGAAGGTGCATACATTTCTCATGCCAAATGAAGAGCACCGGTGTGGTTTTTTCCCAGATGGGTTTCCATGTTAACTGTTGTGTCGAATGTATGAATGATGAATGTGTTTAAGATGCATGTATATATGTTGTTGTGATTGAATGTCTATATATTTTCTTATAAAGAGTATATTGATATATGTTGCATTGTTATTGTGAATGTGTGATTGTACTTATGCTGCATTGGGTTGTTGATATAATACTTGCACAAGGAGGAATTTTGTCGTGGGTTGGCTGTGTAGACTAATTGTCAAAAATACACCCATCAGCCTTAGTTGAGCGCCTTGGCATGTCTCCTAGGGACAGGAAATACCCCACCAAATTGCAAAATCCTGGTTATGGCAGTTACCCATAAGGAAGATATATTGGGTGAGACTACATCTGCACTATAGGTGCTATTGATTGAGCCTTTCTCTATCGAACTGATATCTTGGGATTTGTTTCTCTAAGCAGAAGGGGTTGAACCTAGATCAAAGGGAGTCGAAAATCCAATAAAATAAAATCCTTTGTATGAGAATACTAAGAGACAAGAAAAATCACAAATTGACAATCTCAAGGTGGGTACATAGAAAAGGTGTTGGAGAGGTTTAGAATGTAGAATGAAAAACTAGTTAGTACACCTTTGGACAACCATTACAAACTAAGGAGATGTGTCCCAAGAAATGGGAAGAGATATAATACATTTCCAAGGTTCCCTATTCATCAACAATTGGCAGCTTTATGTATGCCATGGTGTGCACAAGACCAGATATTGCACATGGAGTGGAAGTTGTGAGTAGGTATATGAACAATCTAGGTAAAGAGCATTGGAAGGAAATACAGTGGATCCTTAGGTATTTGAGAGGTACCACTTCTCAAGAATTATGTTTTGGAGGTTTAGACACTGTTCTACAATGATATGTTGATGCAGATATGGATGGTGATAAAGACGGACGGAGGATAACCATAGGGTATGTTTTTACTATAGGTGGAACAACAATAAGTTTGATTTCAAAACTGCAAATGGTTGTTGCACTTTCAACAACGAAAACAAAGTATGTTGCTACTATAGAGGCTAGTAAAGAGATGATTTGGTTGCAGAGGTTCATGGAGGAATTGGGTAAGAAACAGGAGAATAGCAGGTTGTACAGTGATATCCAAAGTGTCATTAATATTGAAAAGAACTCATCTTTTCATTTGAGGACTAAACATATACAACTCAAGAACCATTTCATAATATTTGTTCTAGAAGATGGATTGTCAAAGTTGGAAAAGACACATACTAACCAGAATCCTATAGACATGTTAACAAAGGTATTAACTAGAGAGAAACTGAGTTCCTGATCGGTTTAAGTTGGCCTTTAAGTATGAAGATGAAGAATATAAATTTTACAAGTCCAAGGTTTAGAGCATATTCTATCAAGTGCAACAACAATGGAGTTGTTGTGATTCGTCTCCAAGTGGGATAATATTGTTGGTTGTGGAGCCTAATCTTCCAGATTCTGAGATGTTATTGTTCAATCATGTTTGTACCCTAGTTTTAATATACATTTTTCCTAAAAAAGGGTGGGGGGGGGAATCGTCCCGTCGTGGGGGTTCAAGGGCACCATCCCCCCCCGGTTGGGGGGTCCAGGGGCCATTGGGCCCCCAACAGGGATTCAATGGTAGCACCCCCAAGAAAGGGGGTTTGGGAGAAAATCCCTCAAAAGGAAATTTTGGGATGTTTGTTTTCCAACAGTTTACGAGCCAATGGTATTGGGTGACCCGTGGTATTTTCCCATGGTAATTCTCCTATAAAAGGAAATCGTTGAAAAATGACTATGTATTGTATTGTAGCATTGTAAAAATGATCTCTCTGATTGTGTGAGAGAGACTATGAGAGAGTAAACAGGAAGTGCAGTGGGGTTACTGGAGATTTTATCTCATCATTTTTTTGGATGGTATAATAGTAAAGTACTGAAAATTTTTGTGTGGACGTATCCCATCTTCGGTGAACCACGTTATATCTATGTCTCTCTTGTAATGTGTTTTAAAATTTGCATCATGTTTATTGTGTATTGTTATTGCTACGTGATCATGTTTTTCTAACACATAGTACATTATAAAATTAGTTATATAATAATAATAAATTGAAATGGTGGAAAGGTAACTAAGGTTAACGGTATTCTTGGGAAAATTTATTACTTTTCCTTAACTTTTCCTAATCCTCCTTCCGATTGTAGAAAGGTGTCTTTACCTTTTGTCATTTCTCCAAGACCTCGCATACACATGAAAAATATTCATACACAACTAAAATTTTCATTTTGAAATCACTCTTATAGGCTATTCTCATCATGGGGAGAGTTGTAGTCCATCCATCATCCCATTGAAATGCATGCAGCTAGATTGCTACTATAGATAAACATATGCTATTTTTTTTCTAAAAAATGGAATGGATGCTTGAAAATCAAGTGGATGCCCCAGATGTAAGATTATATATCCTTTATAACCATTAATTATATATTTCATAGGGAGACTGCATTTTCTTAGAATCTTCTTGCATGCATTCATTGATCACATTATCGAGTCGATTTCTTGATGGACTGTGTAGTAGAGAATGAAAATGTTGAATTTGTGACATGTTTAGTTGAGAGGAAACTATCCATAACACTATTTTGATTTCTAGTAGAGTAATTATAATAGTTTAAGTGCATTTTCATTGGAATTTAAATCTAATTGAAAACTACCAAAATATCAACTTTGCAAACAAAGCGAGGTTATCAACCAACATTGGTTAAAAGTGCAACAAATTTTTGAGAAGCAAGTACCACATGTTAAAATTGCAATTATTCTTTCCCATTCCAATTAAACTAAAAAAACATCATATTTACATCAAATGTTAAAAAACTATGGGATTGAAAAATACCAGCATGCAAAGGTTGAATTGTGAGCATCATTTCAAGCAATTGTACCAATTGCATGCCTAAAGAAAGAGAACACTGCATACACAAGTTGCAATCTAGCATATATCCTTGGAGGAAATATATAAACAACTACTAGTGACGACTAATAAGATAGTAGGTGTAGGAGTAATATTAGCATGTTTCTTGTCCACATTATGCACGAGATTTATTTTGACACAATAGACAAAGAAAATGAAACACTCAAAGGATTTTTTATGGAAATGACTTAACTTGTAAAGAAAATTGTTACAATGTATGGGTTATTGTTACAATGTATGGGTTATCGTATAGAAGGGGTGGAATGTAATACAAAATTTTATATGCAACAACCTATTACTTGGATCCTTGATTATTAAAGAGTGGTCAAGAAGGTAATGTAAAGATTATAGAATGTGTCTTTATCCATCATATATGAGGTGGGCTTGCTAAATTCTTATACAAATAGATAATAAGAGACAATTATAGAAAATCATGCTTTACATGAATATAATCATTAAAAACACGCAAGTTCAAGTCCAGTTTTACAAAGTTATAGGTATGCACAAGACATAGCTATGAAAGAAACTAGAGTATATTCAAATATATTCATTTAAACATGAAAAAATATTATGATCTCAATGATCATCAAATAACAGAATGCAAGACATATAACACAATATTGCAAAGCATAAACGCTATTTTATTTCTAGTTTAAAATCTTCAAGTTCCAATTTAAATTACAAATTATGTAAATAATTAAATAAAGTTAGCCAATGATGAAGATAAAAGTTTAAATGACATAGAATATGCATTGTTGATATTCAATCTGGTTTTTTAAATGGGTTAAGAGTCTCTATAGAATGGATCCTCTTGGTATAAAGAGTTTGTTAGGAATTATTCCCTTGTTGTTTTACATCCTAGATTGGGGTTGGTATCTGCATTTGGTGCCTAGAAATGTGTGTTGGTATACTAGTTAATACTGAGAGGGGAGGGTAAATCAGTATTAAGGAATTTTATTACTTTTTACTTCATCAAACATATTCATTCATTACCTATGTTAACCATAAACAATTGAGAAATACATGAAACCCAAAGATTTGAAGTGGAAACCCAAATGGGAAAAAACCTCAGTGTAAATGTTTACTATCACAAACACCAATTTGTCACAACTTTACATGAAACCACCTATGAGGGACATCAATCCATTTTTCATCCACCCATTTACAATCTTAAGGAACCAACCTTCCATGAACCCACCTATCAAGATGTGGAGGACACCAATCCTCTATGTAAGCACCCACTTATACACTCTAAGAACCAACAAGCAAGGAACCCACCTGTTGATTTATTGAAGACACTAATGTTATATCTTGCACAACCAAGCCACCATGAAGACACCTTCACATCACACTCTCACATAGAGTTGTATCCTTGCTCCACTTTGAATTATCTAGTCAACTTACTTGCAAACTTGATCTTAAATCTTTCTCTATACGTTGGATCTTCAAAACATCATACTCTAACTCTGTCAATGTTTGGCCTACTAAATAATAGTAATAGTAGTAACAACAATGGTTCTTGTTTGTTTGTTTGTTAATGCTTGCCTACTAAATAATAGTAATAGTAGTAACAACAACACCATATGTGCTTGCGTGTTTGTTTTATATGCTTTATAAATATTTATAACATAATTTAAAGACCAAACCAAACTAAAGAATGCAAAGTTAATATTTTATATGAATTTCTAGTACATTACAAAATTAGTTATATAATAATAATAAGGTGCAGATGGCGGCAAGGTCTCCAAGATTAAGGATATGCTTAAGAAAATATATTACTTTCCCTTAAACTTAGCTAATCCTCCCTTGGATTGTGGAAAGGTACCTTTACCTTTTGGCATTTCTTCGAGACCTTGCATACATATGCAAAGGATCCATACACAAGGGAACTTTTCATTTTGGAATCACTCTTACACGCTATTCTCATCACGGGGCGAGCTACAGTTCATCCATCATCCCATTGAAATGCAATGCATGCATGTAGATTAATAGTATAGATAAGCATATGCTAAATATTGGATATCAAATAGAATGGATGCTTGAAAATCAAGTGGATGCCCTAGATGTAAAATTGGATATCCTTTTATAATTAAATATTATAAGAATAAATAGAGTGCTTGAAAATCAAGTGGATTCCCTAGATGTAAGATTGTATATCCTTTATAATTAAATATTATAATAATATTTAATTATATATTTATTAAAGAGATTCGAGTTTCTTAGAATATCTATGCATTGCATCATGTTATTGAGCCGAATTATTGATGAATTGTGTAGTAAAGAAAGAAAAAGTTGGATTTGTTATATGTTTAGTTATTGACCGTTATTTTTATTGTTAGTTGAGAAATTGTAATAGTTTAAGTGTATCATTGTGATAATTTAAATTTATTTGACAACTACTAAAATATCCAATTTGGAGCCAAAGAAAGGATATCAACTAATATTGGTTGAAAATGCAATAAAATTTAGAGAAACCAGCACCACATATTAAGACTGATATTGTTCTTTTCTATTCCAATTAAACTAAAAACACACCATGTTGACATCAAACATTAGAGAACTATGGAATAGAAAATTCTTGCCACATGAAGGTTGAATTGTAAGCATCAACCAATCATGGAATGCATGCCTAAAGAAAGAGAAAATTGCATACACAAGTTGTAACCTATCATATCTTCCAAGAAGATATATAAACAATTACTAATGAATGCTAATAAAATAGTTGGTGTAGGAGTGTGGAAATTGAACCCAGTGATAGATTAATTTTACTCACAACAATTAACAATTGATCATGCAAAATCACTCACAAAAGAGACTGAAATTGGAGCTGAACACTAAATTGTATTAACTCAGTGTACAATAGCCAATCCTGTAACATAATAGGTTGCTGAATAAATAAAATACATCAAGGATTCGAATGCATGAGGAGCAATTCGAATCTAGCATAAAGCAGGCTTACTAAAATTAAGCAAATCCCCCATAGGTGTAAAAAGTTGATCCCAAATCTATCATGGAGCTCACGAATTAGCAAAATGGCTTAGGCAAGCTAAAGAGTGATGGAATGACAACTCATACATGCTTTTCCAAGGAAAAAAGAGTGGAGGATGAAGAGGACAAAAAACTAGTTCACCTCACCTAGTCAAACTTTCCCTATTGCCTTAAAACACTGAAAAAGCAGGCAATTAAGCAGAAAAAGCAGAAGGGCGCCTAGGAGACCAGGAATAAAGCAGAATTGATTCCTTGAGGTTTCCCAAGCACTACATGGGTCAAATTATAATCCGGATTTATGCAGGAACGAAATGTAAGAAGCAAATAACAGCGTATGCACAATAATATTGCAGAGGACACAGTGATACAGTAAACACACACTTCTAT
>LPNX010745902.1:5637-79107 GCA_001517045.1 Pseudotsuga menziesii
GATCTCGGAGCCACCGACATCGGATCAGCACAACGGACTCGACCAACCTCCTCATTGGAGGTAATATTAATAAAAATTACCATTATACATTTCTTTACTGTTTTCGCTTCACGTTATTTACTTTTTACTGCTTTAGCTTAGTCTTTATTCCAGTTTATTTTTGTTTACATCATTGAACTGCTACTAAGGATTCCAGATTCCTTAGTAGGTGCTCATCAGCACAAGCTAGGGTGAAAATCCTAGCTACAGTAAGCTGAGATGTTCCCTAGTGATAGTAGAATTGCACTAGAGGGTGGATGTCTAAGAAGTGGAAGGATATTTTGGTTGGGAAAAATAAGAAGAGCCATGACAAGAAGATGAAGTTGTAGTACGATCAAAGGAGAAGACTACGAGTTGAAACCGCACTTTGATGAAGGTTCTTGCGATCAGGAAGAGGGATACTATCCTGTCCCTAAAAGGGAAGAAGAAGAAGAAGAAGCCCCAGATCCAGAATACGAATACAGAACACCTATGAACTTGCGTATGTCTTCGGAGGTAAGGTCCATAAACTCATCTCCTAGTGGGTTTGTCAATACAAGTAATACTTACCCCGATAATAGTGGATAAGGGAGTCATACTAGCCAAAAAAATTATCGATTTGTACAAAAAACCAATATAATGGTTGGGAATGATATTAAGTTGTCAATTTTCAATGGAATTGGGTTAGAAGATCTAAAGCAATATTGGTTTCTATGTGAATCCGTATGGACTATGCATCCAATATGAAGCAATAAAGAAGGCACATATGATCACAACCTTGAGGGGTCATGTGCTGGATTGGTATACGAAGTTCTATGTGGTTCTGATAGGATTCGCACAAAGATTGCTCAACAAAATTTGATCGAGACTAATAGATGAATTCAAAAAGCCCAAATCTAAATCTCAGTGTATTACATAGATTGAAGAGATTAAGCAATTGGATATGGAGTCTGTGTGGGACTTTGACAAAAGATTTAAGACGCTGATGGCTAAAGTAATCTTCCAGATGTTGGACATACAACACAAAGAGTGGTTCATTGTAGCATTGTTACCGCACATCTAAATTTCGCTGATGCAACATAAAATTTTGTCGCGGACCGAAGCTATGGAGTTAGCGATGACATTGGAATGATGCAAATTCAGTCACAGCTAGACAATATTACAATCAAAATTCAAGATATTAAGAAAGGGAAGTAAGTCTAAGAAGAAATTTGGTGTACCAGATGGAGAACCTAAGGACACCATAGGAAAATTGCCCGGTGTTCATGAACTATGTCACATCGGGAGCGTTGAACACGATAAATACAAAAGGGATGCCTTGGTGTAGAATATTCCAGACTAGAGGCCATCAGTTGGAAGAGTGTTTGTACTTACAGAATATTGTAAGTGCATCGACTAGTTTATATTGTAAGTTTTGTAAATCAGTAGGACATGAATATAAGGACTGCAAAGCATTCCAACTGCTACAGGAGAAAACGATAAGCACCTATTTAATGAAGAATGAAGAGCAGATGCAAGCTAAGTGAGATCAAGCTCATCATCCACAATATCAGTATGCTCATCCCCAGTATCCATAGAATCAATACCCGCAACAATAATACCCTCAACCTAGGGGGGATGCAAATTTTTTAGGCCGAGGACAAGGAGGAGGATTTGGTTGTGGAAGAGGAAAAATAATATGTTATAATTGTGGGAAACCAGGACATTTTTCTAGAGATTGTGCGAGCCCCACAAATACATGTTCATATTGAAAATATTTAATCATGCCATCAAAAAATTTCCGCAGTTGATTGCGAAGTCCCAGGCTAGAAATGTGGGAAATTCAAACCCTTTGCAGAACCCCAATCCAAACCCCAACCAGAATATTCAAAAGATATATGTTGAGCCGAGGGAACCAAATATTGTTGTCATAAGAAGGGGAGGTGTTCTGACTAGAGCATACCAAGTACCAAAAGAGTTTTTTCTTCAAAAGTATCGGCCTGTATTCTATCTCATAAAGTTGTTCAAGATGAAGAAGAAGCAAAATCTTCAACACATTCAATTTGAATTGAAGAAAGTCTCCTTGGAGTGACTCATTCTCTTGCTATTCTGGAAGTTAATGAGATATATGATATATAATATTCTCATATAGATGATCTAGAAGAATAACTTGAATCTTTGTTATTGAATAAAAAATCTCCTTCCATTCTACTCAGACAATCTCCAATGATTCTTCTATTTTAATTTATGTGCATAGTTTTCCAGTGATTGCTTCAGAAAATGAAGAGGAATTCAATTTCTCTCTCTCTCTAATGTTGTTGCTGGTGTGCAGAAAAGTAATACTTCAGATTTTTTTGAAGAAATATCATATTTTATGAGTGATCCATTCACTCTCATTTATCTAGAGATTCCAACAAATTCCTACATGATTGATTGCACCAATAGTCAAAGTTTTGTTGAAGAAGGAGAAAATTGTGCATCTACCATCTTAGTGGAGCACTTGGAACCTTTTATCCACACTCTTGGATCTGATATGACCTTACTTGGATCTGATGTGACCTTATTTGGTTCTAATTGTAATTTTTAAGAGCCTCCAGTCATGCTTGTATCCGTTCTCATCAATTTTGGTGTGAAAAAACAAGTACCTCAAGTCTCTTTCAAAATTGTTGTTGGGGATTAGTTGTTAGTTTCTCTCATGAGTTTATTGATATTATATTTTGAAAATCACTGGATATTTTAGAATATATATCATATTATGGAGCTCAAACATTCACTCTCCATGATCCTAGTACTTCTCTACCTTTCTACTTGATCACATGCTCATCTCCTCACAATACTAGTAAAGAAAAAGGCATCCTGCATTCACCTAGACTCTTGCTCCTAACACTCAGAGCTGATTTTACCTCAAATGGTTCGATGTGCAAGGATGAAACATATAATTTGCTTGGGTTTACCTCACATGGTTCGAATTCTCAAGCACTTTTGATCTCTCATCAGTTGATCTCAGTTTCTCTATATGGGTCCAATTTTCATCTTACAGTTGTCTATGTTCTTGATTGAGTTGAGCATATTCCTCTTCTTCTAAAGAGGAAAATTCATCCAGAAATAAATATTTAGTTTTGATAGGTTCACATGCATAGTCCCAGGATGCTGATGCACAAAAGAACCAATATTCTGCATTATTGCTCCACAGAGTTGCAGATTGCAACAAAATTGCTTGATTCCTGTTTATTTTGAGGGGGGGGGGGGTTCCCATGAGGTTTTCCTGATTTTCATTATTTTATTAAGCACTATTTTATGCCATTTATATTGTATGGGCGAATTTTGTCCTAGTTGATAGAGGCCAAGTTGTCCAGAGTTATGATTAATTAATCCTCCTTTGTCCAATATAGTTTATTTGGTCATTTTGCCTAACATAGGGAGTTATTATTATTGTACTAGAGTGTTGGGGACACACCTAGAGGTTATCTTCCACTTACTGCATGTGCATGCATGAGTTTATGTGCCTATGGGAGAAATCCCTACATTATAGGAGCCCACTCTGAGTGCCACCAGTAGCCTCCATCAGTCGGTTGTGGTAGGTAAGTGATTATGCTGAGTTAACCTCCAGTTACAATCAGTTAGATCACTTTCAATTAACCTAGAGCCAGTTTTGCATGCATGTAGAGAGAGTAGCACCTTTTTCCCACCTACCTCATCAATTAACTTATTGTAGACTGATTTAGACATCCATAGTTATACTGGTGAGCTCCAATAGTGATTTAGACACACTGAGTTAGCTAATCAGTCAGTTAGAACTGATAGATTCAAATCCTATCTTTAGCATTTGAATTCTATTTATTGTATAGTCATTGTGTTATTAATTAATTAATGAATATTAATGTTGTGATTATCTGAGCAATTCTTGTTCTATTTTGATGAAATTTGTAGCATGAATTTCATGTTTAGTGTACATTCTCTTTGGTTATTCCACTGCATAATTCCCTTCCTACAACTTTCATATTTTCATGTAGATCAATGGTTAACAAATTTAACATCATGTGCTTTCTAGGATCGTCTAGGCGATTGATAATCAGATCTCATCAATTTGAAGAAAAGAATATTAACATTTGAAGATTTAGATCTAAGGGTGGTTGCACCAATTGATCTTATAGAAGTTCAGATATATGCCGAGACAAGGAGATTATTTGGACCATACTTATAACATCACATATGCAAGGGATGATTATGTAAATACAACAACTAACGAAAAGCTTAGTTGGTGGAGTATTAGTTCCTGCACATGATATTCTGGTGAAGCATTGGAAAATTGGCAAAATAGGATGCACAAAGTATCCATGAGAAGGTGCACAAGAATTACACGGTCTATGTGACGGGTAGGAATCGAGGTAAGTGATATATCCACATCTCAAGGTTTGCCTAACCTTTCACATTTCCGGACATAGTTTGAAGAAAAAGTCACAGAACATCAACGCTTGTCCGCCGTAGACTTTGCACTAAAAGCTACACCCACTAGATGGTGGGTCACACATAAAGAATCTATCTCTGAATGGCCACAATGTCAAAGATTGATTGAGATAATATTCAGAGAAGAGATCAGCTATATTGGTTGAAAATATATAGGATTGAATAATCACATCGAACATATTGAGTATTGTCGTGCGACATGGGAGGCATGTTTGCGACAGGAATGGGTTCATCAGTTCATACACACATTTGACATGATACCAAGGAATTCATATACATCAGTCAAAATAAGACGAGGTACTATTGAATGGGATGAATTAGATACTAGCTTCATACACAAATTTGAATTTTTTGATGATCATCCATCAATTGATGTTGCATTGCAAGTAATTAAAACAAAGTAATTTGAAGATATCCCTATCGCAATGGAAAACTTCAATCAACGTAGAGCAACAATACAACATTGGATGGAGTGCTATAATGTGATAGGAGAACCTGATTATGATGAACCAAACATACTTGATTTTAATGGTATGCGCACAACGGAAGTATTCGGTATTTCTAGTGATCGGTTTCTAAATCCACTAAAAGTCAAGAAAATCAACATTGGCTCCCCAGAGAATAAAATTTTTTCTAGTATCGAAGATTACTAGGATGATGAGACTATTGGGAAGATCACATACCTATTGCATGATTTTTAGGATCTTTTCCCTATGAAATTCTTAGAGATGAAAGGGATTGTCAGAGACCTTGGAGAAATGAATATACCTTTAAATCTCGACGAAAACCTATCAAGCAATGACCGTACCGATTGAATTCGTAGTATAAAGAAAAATTCAAGGCGGAGTTGGACTGAATGTTGGATGTAGGTATCATAGAACCTGTAGAAGAATCATAGAGGATCCCTCCAATAGTAGTGAAAGACAAAAAGACTACTGGCGAAGTATGGATTTGTATCGACCTAAGAAAATTGAGCGATGCTTGTTTACATGACCCATTTCTGACTCAATTTATAGTTGAGCTATTGGAGAGTGTAGGGGGTCAAGAGATTTACTTATTCAGTGATGCATTCTCTAGCTACCATCAGATTAGAATCACAAAGAAATAATGACACAACACAACCTTTGGGATGGAGTGGGGTTATTTCCAATACACGGTAATTCCCTTTGGACTTAAGAAATCTCGTGTTATCATATCTAGGATAGTTGTGGATTCCTTCAAATATTTTATTCATAAATTTATTGAGGTATACTTCGATGATTGGACGGTATTTAGGATCATTAGGGATCATATTGAGAGCCTTAGGATGATTTTGGAAAGGTGTTTCCAGTATCAAATTTCACCGAACATAAAGAAATGTATCTTTTGTGCCCCATTTGGAATTCTGTTGGGCCATGTGGTTTGCCATGATGGAATCTTGGTCAACCTTGCCAAAATTTTGATTATCATTGACCTACCACTACCTACTATAGTTAATCAATTGAGAGAAACATTGGGACATACATGATACTATCGAAAATTTATCAAAGGATATACAGAGGTGACTGCTCTGATGGAGAAGTTATTGAAGAAAGATGTTAAGTTCCAATGCACATAAATTTTCCAAGAAATTTTGGACACTTTAAAGAACAAGATGGTTACAACATTTATACTTGTATTTCCAGACTAGAAAAAGGAATTTCATGTACATGTCGATGCGTCCTTTGTCGTGCTCGACGTGCAACTAGCACAACCTGGTGAAGGGTCATATGATCATCCTATTTCCTTCGCTAGCAAAAAATTATCAACAACAAAGACGAACTATACCACAAAGGAAAGAGAAGGACTAGCTATAGTATACACTCTACATCTGAAAATGTATAAAGATCATTCAACATTGAAATACCTAGTTAATAAGCCAGTGTTAGGGGGGAAGATTTTCTGGTGGCATCTCTTTTTCCAGGAATTTGACTTTGAATTCATTGTTAAACCAAGTCGTCTGAATTCAGGGAAACACCATCTATCAAGGATCAAAAGTGGCAAAGAATATGGTAACCTCGATGATAGTCTCCCTGATGCGCAAATATTTGTGATAACAATGTTTGATGATAATTATAGAGACATCATACAACTTTTTAGTATGGGCTATGCACCAACTGAATTTACTGTTGCACATAAGAAGTAGTTAGTGTGCGAGCTGCAGATTTCTAGTTGATAACTGGATAGTTCTATAAAAAGGGCCCTGATGAGATTTTTTGTTGTTGCATCTTGGAACACGAGCGGAAAATTATACTAAATGAAGCACATGATGGTGTTGCGAGAGGCCATTTTTATGGAAAAGCTATAGTGTGAAAGATATTGCAAGAAGGATTGTGGATTCCAACCATGCATTTGGATGCCTGAGAATAATATCGCAGTTGTGATGTCTGTCAAAGAACTAGAAAGACGTTGCGACGAGATGAAATTTCATTAGTACCCCAAATAACTTTGCAGGAATTTTCCAAATGGGCTATTGATTTTGTGGGCCCTATTAGTCCAACAAGGAAGAGCATAGGTGCAACATATATAATTACTGCAATAGACTACTTGACCATATGGGTCGAAGTAGTGCCAGTAAAAGATTACACTACTATGACTACTGCTAAGTTTTTGTTTGAAAATGTCGTGACTAGATTTTGATGCCCAAAAATTTTGATAAGCAACTAAGGAAAAAAATTTGTCAATCATTTGATAAAGGAACCGATGGAAGAATTCTAGATCTACATACAAAGACATCACCATATCGCCCTGAAGCGATGTTTTTATCAAAGCATTTAAAAAAACATTGGAGAATTCATTGACAAAGATATGCAATGTCAATTAAGATGATTGGGATCAGAAAATTTCCATAGTACTGTGGGCATATCGCATGACCTAAGAAGTTGACTAGTCGAACTCCATTTTGTTTGGTGTATGGAAAATAATTTGTGATGTCGATAGAAAACATTGTACCCAGGGTAAGGATTGTTGTGATCAAGGAGATGACATATGTTGGTGCTGTCGAGGAAAGATTGTCGCAACTGATATAGTTAGAAGAGGATTGTTTTGTTGTGGGATATCATAAAAATGTTGAGAAAGAACGATAGAAAGTATGCCAAGATCACCACATCAAGAATAAATGATTTCAGGTCGAAGGACTTGTTCTTCTGTATGATAGAAAATTCATCAACCATTTGAGAAAGCTAAAAACACACTAGATAGGAATGTATATTGTAATTTATATCATTGACGGAGGCACAGTGCAAATGCAGAAGTTAGATTGAACACCTATCAGAGGATTGGTAAATGAAATTCGTCTAAAGCCTTATCAGGATAGCCACAACTTGGTCGACTAAAATTTAAAAGAGAGAGAGAGAGAGAAAGAAAAAAAAGAGAAAAGAAAGAAAAAGAGAAATTTTGTTTTGATTGCAAGATATGAGTTGTCGCAAGTATAAGCAAAATGCATTACAGACTACTAGTATACCGGAGAGAGAGGAAAACTATCGCAAAATCTTTGTTTGTTGCAAGAGCAGAAATGACGGCGAAGACAAACCATCTGTCGCACTGAAAGAAATTTGTCGAAGTTTGAATACAAGTCACAAAATTGTAGGTAGAGGAAAAAAGTGTTACAACCATTATTCTTCCTGTAAGCCAGAAAGTGCGACAAGTAGTAGATTCAACAGGACTTACAATGTCAGAACACATCAGTTCTAGCCTTGTGGATAATTTGCAGAAGGTAGAAGAAGAGGTGTGATCGAAAATATAGTAGATAGAGAAAATCTTCCAATATTTTCAAAGTAAGGTCATCACAACAGAAGATTCGGATTAGCGTGGCTCGGGATGAGCCACAGGTGATTTTTGGGGGCTTGTTGGCCCCAATGAAAGATAGGAAGAATTCATCTAGAATTATGCTTAGGAATATGAAGATACCGGTCGCTTGAAGAAGGCAGTTGTGACAGAGGAGAATTTGCGACAAGTAGTTGTGGGAGAAAGAGCTACAATAAAAGAAGTAGTTGTAGAGGGATTTGCGACAGAAGCAATAATGAGGGAAGAGTTCACGACATAAGGGAAGTTTTGATGATATCAACTGCAACGGAAGGAACCACAATATAAGAAGACATGTATTTTGGGGAATAATCATATTTGTATTTTGGTTCGATAGTTCCTACTGACAGTTGTAAATGAATGTACGAGAATAGGAATGACATCATGTCAAATAACAAAATGAATTCGGTTGACTACGATGTGTAAGAGGCTATAAAAGGGAGAACCCAAGCTATGCACGGGTTAGAAACATACACTCTCAGTTGGTCTATGATAGTCTTTGTTGTCTGTTTGTATACTTGTAGAGTTGTAGAGAAGAGAGAGTCAATCCATGTTGTGCGTTTATCAACAGTAGGGTGAAGGAGAGGAAAATTTAGAGACCTGAGACTAGAGAGCATGAGAGGAGAGAGATATTTGTATATATTGTAGAGAAGATCTAGAATAGAGTTTGCAAATTGAGTGTGCAAATGAAAGGTTGCATATATTTCTCATGCCAGATGAAGAGCGCCTTTGTGGTTTTTCTCGGATGGGTTTCCATGTTAAATGTTGTTTATTTGTATATTTGATTAATGTTCTTATGTGGAGTGATTGTATGCGTGAATAAATGTATGTGTATTTTCTTATGAATGAGTCCTTATATGCATATGTCGCACTGTTGTTAGTTGGAATCGCTAATAAGGAATTACATTAAATTTTGCAACCTCTGTCGATGGATAAGTAGAGTAATATATTGAATTCATGCAATAAGAGTAAGAAATATAACCGTTGACTTCAGTTAAGAAAGCTAGTAAGGTTCCAAGGAAGAGGAAATTCCTACACAACTACATAAACCTGTTTCTAGGAGTTACCCATAAGAGATATCTTGAGTGATACTACATATTTGTCGCAGGTGTTGCCGACTGAGTCGTGCTCTGTTGGTATGATATCTTGGGCTTTGTTGATGGAAAAACAAGGGTCTGAACCTGGGACGAAGGGAGAAACACAAATAGGGATAACCATTGATTTTTCTCAGAGAAGATGGATAGGTATTTCCATTTTCTAAATATTTATGGTCCTTACTATGAAAGGGAAAGCGTATGGAATGATATGTTGTAAATTTTTTTTACAAATACTAGATTTCTAATAATTGGGGGAGATTTAAATTTTACGTTGGGTGTGTTGGAAATTCGGAGTCTAGGAGAGGGAGTGGATCCATTAGAATTTTTTTTCAAGAAAAATGAGATGAGAAAGGCCTCATTGATATTGAACTGGTAAGGTTGAAGCCAAACTGGAGGAATAAACGAGTGGGTGGACATCGAATTTCCAAATGTCTGGAACATGTTTTGGTTTCAAGCATGTTAGTTTAGGAGATTTACATTTTAAGACAATGGGTGGGGGGAGGAAGTGATTCACATCACTACCTGGTGGTTTTAGATATGGGTGGAAGACGGAAAAAAGCACCAATTCCTTTCAAGTTCAATTTGAGATGGTTTAAGGAGGAGGAATTTCAAGAGTTATTGAGAGACACTTGGATAAACTTTGACTCATCCTCTAATCTAAATGGTGTGGATTAATTTGCTCAAAATTAAAAAAAAATGAAATAATCTATGGTGAGGTGGGATGCTCCAAAGAGGGTAGAAGATGCCCACGATTTGAACAATGATGAAGGGGATATTCAATCCATTTATGACTCTAGAGGTGGATGATTCCTTTCTAATGAATCAAAAGAGGGACTTGTTCAGCTAGAGAAAGAACATAGGAAGTTGCTTGTAGATTAGAAAGAAGAATATAGATTAAAGAGAAAGGTGATTTGGTTGAAAAGTGGATATGAAAATACGATTTTTTTCAAGATTATGTTAAGGGAATAATAATCAAGAATACAATTTGAATTTGGAGAAACGAGGAGGGGAAGGATTTATATTATTTTCAATGTTTGGCATAAATGGGAAAGGATCAACCTCCATTAGTTGGTTGTGGTAGGTAAGCAGTTATGCTGAGTTAACCTCTAGTTACAATCAATTAGATCACTTTCACTTAGCCTAGCGCCAGTTTTGCATGCATGCAGGGAGGGTGGCTCCTTTTTCCTACCTACCTCATAAGTTAATTTATTGTAGGCTGATTTAGACATCCGGAGTTAGACTAGTGAGATCCAATAGTGATTTAGACACACTAAGTTAGCTAATCAAATAGTTAGAACTGATATATTCGTATCATATATTTAGCATTCAAATTTGATTTATTGTATAATCATTGTATTATTGATTAATGAATGCAGATTAATGTTGTGATTATCTAAGCGTTTCTTGTCTGATTTATTTGAAATTTGTGGAATGAATTTCCTTTTCAGTGTACATTCTCTTTGACTATTCCACTGCATAATTCCCTTCCTACAACTTTCATATTTTCTTGTAGATCAATGGTTCAAAAATTTAATATGGTATCGGATCCTTTTTCATGCTAGAATCAAACCTTGTCTGAACTCCATTGTGCACCAAAAGCAGCTGAGTTTCCACATAATTCCTGTAATTATTTCCTTGCTAACTCTGGATTATGTTCAGAGAACTCTCTACAGGTGTGACAGACTCTGAAAAAGTGCACATGTCGAGGTGGAAAGGTTTGAACTGACATATGATTGGTTTTTGGTTTGTTTTAAAGTTATATTTTACATGTACAACTTCAATATGGATTTGAGAGTATCAGTTCCTCTTCTTACTCCATTCACAAGATATTCAGAGTGGAAATTGAAGATAATTTCATCTCTAAAGAGACAAGTTCTCTATGAGGTATCTATTGGAATTGGTAAATATTCTTATGAAGATGACAATGAATAGATAAATAACGGTGATAGATGTTTTGGAAGGATATGTCTGGCATTTTCTCCAAGCTTGCACTACCTTATTGATAATGTTGAATACCCAAAGGATCTCTACATAGAATTGGATAGAACCTTTGGAAAGAACAATGAGTATCATTCTAGCGATTTGGAGAGCACACCAAGCACCACAAGAGTTATTTATTCAAAATTTTTGGTCTGTATTCTATTTGATAAAGTTGTTCAAGATGAAGAAGAAGCAGAATCTTCAACACATTCAATTCGAATTGAAGAAAGTCTCCTTGGAGTGACTCATTCTCTTGCTACTCTGGAAGTTTATGAGATATATGATATCTAATATTCTCATATAGATGATCCAGAAGGAGAAATTCAAATCTATGTTATTGAATAAAAAAATCCTTCCATTCTACTTAGACATTCTCCAGTGATTCTTCTATTTTTATTTATGTGCATAGTTTACGAGTGATTGATTTAGAAAATGAAGAGTAATTCAATTTCTCTTTCTCTAATGTTGTTGCTGGTGTGCATAAAAGTAATACTTTGGATTTTTTTGAAGAAATATCATATTTTATTAGCGAACCATTCACTCTCATTTATATAGATCTTCCAACAAATTCCTACATGATTGATTGCACCAATAGTCAAAATTTTGTTGAAGAAGGAGAAAATTGTGCATCTACCATCCTAGTGGAGCACTTGGAAACTTTGCTCCACACTCTTGGATCTGATATGACCTTAATTGGATCTGATATGACCTTATTTGGTTCTAATTTTAAGTTTGAAGAGCCTCCAGTCATGCTTGTAGCTGTTCTCATCAATTTTGGTGTGAAAAAACAAGTACCTCAAGTCTCTTTCAAAATTGTTATTGGGGATTAGATGTTAGTTTTCTCTCATGAGTTTGTTGATATTATATTTTTTGAATCATTGGATATTTTAGAATATATATCAGATTATGGATCTCAAGCATTCACTCTCCATGATCCCAATACTTCTCTACCTTTCTACTTGATCACATGCTCATCTCCTCACAATACTAGTAAAGACAAAGGCATCCTGCATTCGCTTAGACTCTTGCTCCTAACACTCGGAGCTGATTTTACCTCAAATGGTTCAATGTACAAGGATGAAACATATAATTTTCTTGGGTTTATCGTCACATGGTTCGAATTCTCAAGCAGTTTTGATCTCTCATTAGTTGATCTACATGGGTCCAGTTTTCATCTTGCAGTTGTCTATGTTCTTGATTGAGTTGAGCATATTCCTCTTCTTCCAAAGAGAAAATTTCCTCCAGAAATAAACATTTAGTTTGGATGGGTTCACATGCATAGTCCCAGTATGCTGATGCACAAAAGAACCAATATTCTGCATTATTGCTCCACATAATTGTAGATTGCAGGGTGCAGGGGGTTCCCGTGAGGTTTTCCCTATTTTCCTTATTTTATTAAGCATGATTTTATGTCATTTATATTGTATGGGTGACTTTTGTCCTAGTTGACAGGGCCCAAGTTGTCCAAAGTTAGGATTGAGGGGGGCTGTGAGGATTAATTAATCCTCCTTTGTCTAATATAGTTTATTTGGTCATTTGTCCTAACTTAGGGAGTTATTATTATTGTACAAGAGTGTTGGGGACACACCTAGAGGTTATATTCCACTTAACATATGTGCATGCTTGATTTTATGTGCATAAGGGAGAGATCCCTAGATTATAGGAGCCCAATCTGAGTGCCACTAGCAGCCTCCATCAGTTGGTTGCGGTAGGTAAGTGGTTATGCCGATTTAGCCTCCAATTACAATCAGTTAGATCACTTTCAATTATCCTAGAACTAGTTTTGCATGCATGTAGAGAGAGTAGCAAATTTTCCCACCTACCTCATCATTTAACTAATTGTAGACTAATTTAGACATCCATAGTTAGACTAGTGAGCTCTAGTAGTGATTTAAACACACTGAGTTAGCTAATCAGTCAGTTTGAATTAGTAGATTTGAATCCTATCTTTATCATTCGAATTCTATTTATTGTATAATAATTTTATTATTGATTAATTAATTAAGATTAATGTTGTGATTATTTGATCAATTCTTGTTCGATTTAGATGAAATTTGTAGCATGAATTTCATGTTTAGTGTACACTCTCTTTGATTATTCCACTACATAATTCCCTTCCTACAACTTTCATATTTTCATGTATATCAATGGTTCACAAATTTAACATACTGCACTTTTCAGGATCAACTGGGGGATTGATAATCAGATCTCATCAATTTGAAGAAAAGCATATTAACATTTGAAGATTTAGAGCTAAGGGTGGTTGCACCAATTGATCTTATAGAAGTTTAGAGATACACCGAGACAAGGAGATTATCTAGACCATATTTATAACATCACATATGTAAGGTATGATTATGTAAATCCAAGAGTTAATGAAAAGCTTAGTTGGTGGAGTATTAGTTCCTGCACATCATATTCTGGTGTAGCATTGGAAAATTGGCAGAATAGGATGCACAAAGTATCCATGAGAAGGTGCACAAGAATTACACGGTCTATGTGACGGGTAGGAATCAAGGCAAGTGATATATCCACATATCAAGGTTTACCTAACCTTGCATATTTCCTGACAGATTTTGAATAAAAATTCACATAACATCCACGCTTTTTCGCCCTATACTTTGCACTAAAAGATACAACCACTAGATGGTGGGTCACACATAAATAATCTATCTTTGAATGGCCACAATGTCGAAGATTGATTGAGATAATATTCAAAGAAGATATCAGCTATACTGGTCGAAAATATACAGGATTGACTAATCATGTCGAATATATTGAGTATTGTCGTGCGACATGGGAGGCATGTCTACGACAAGAATGGGTTCATCAGTTCATACACACATTAGACATGATACCAAGGAATTGGTATACATCGGTCAAAATGAGACGAGGGACTATCGAATGGGATGAATTAGATACTAGTTTCATATACACATTTGAATTTTTTCATGATCATCCATCGATTGATTTTGCATTTCAAGTAATCAAAACAAAGTAATTTGAAGATATCCCTATCGCAATGGAAAACTTCAATCAGCGTAGCGCAACAATCCAACATTGGATGGAGTGCTATAATGTGACATGAGAACCTGATGATGATGACACACTAGAAGTAAACATACTTGATTCTAATTTTATGCGTGCAGTGGAAGTATTCGGTATTTCTAGTGATCAGTTTATGAATCCATTAAAAGTCAAAAAAATCAACATTGGCTCCCCAGAGAATCCGAAATTTTCCAGTATCGAAGATTAATTGGATGATGAGACTGTTGGGAAGGTCACATACCTATTCAATTATTTTCAGGATATTTTCCCTATGAAATTCTTAGAGATGAAAGGGACTGTCAGAGACCTTGGAGAAATGAAGATACCTTTAAATCTTGACGAAAACTTGTCAAGTAGTGACCATACCGATTGAATTCGTAGTATAAAGAAAAATTCAAGGAAAAGTTGGACCGAATGTTGGATGAAGGTATCATATAACCTATAGAAGAATCATAGTGGATCATTCCAATAGTAGTGAAAGGAAAAAAGACTACTGGCGGCGTGCAGATTTGTGTTGACCTAAGAAAATTGAGCGATTGTTGTTTACATGACCCATTTCTGACTCAATTAATAGATGAGCTATTAGAGAGTGTAGGGGGTCAAGATATTTAATTATTCACTGATGGGTTCTCTAGCTAACATCATATTATAATCACAAAGAAATAATGACACAAAACAACCTTTGCGACGGAGTGGGGTTGTTTCCAATACATGGTAATTCCCTTTGGACTCAATAAAGTTCTTGTTATCGTATCTAGGATAGTTTTGGCTTCCTTCAAATATTTTATTCATAAATTTATTGAGGTATACTTCGATGATTGAATGGTATTTAGGATCATTAAGGATCATATTGAGAGCCTCAGGATGATTCTGGAATGCTGTTTCCAGTATCAAATTTCACTGAACTTAAAGAAATGTATCTTTTGTGCCTCATTTGGAATTCTGTTGGGCCATGTGGTTTGCCATGATGGAATCTTGGTCGACCCTGCGAAAATTTTGATTATCATCGACCTACCACCACCTACCACAGTTAATAAATTGAGATAAACAATGGGACATATAGGATACTATCGAAAATTTATCAAAGGATATATGGAGGTGACTGTTCGAATGGAGAAGTTATTGAAGAAAGATGTTAAGTTTCAATGGACAAAAATTTTCCAAGAAAATTTGGAAACTTTAAAGAATAAGATGGTTACATCTCCTATACTTGTATTTCCAGAATGGAAAAAGGAATTTCATGTACATGTCGACGGGTCCTTTGTTGCTCTCGGCGTGGTACTAGCACAACCTGGCGAAGGGTTAATTGATCATCTTATTTTCTTCACTAGCAAAAAATTATCAACAAAAAGAAGAACTATACCACAAAGGAAAGATAAGGACTAGCTATGGTATACACTCTACATATCAAAATGTATAAAGATCATTCAACATTGAAATACCTAGTTAATAAGCCAGTGTTAGGGGGGGAGATTTTCTGGTGGCTTCTCCTTTTTAAGGAATTTGACTTTGAAGTCATTGTTAAACCAAGTCGACTGAATTCAGGGAAATACCATCTATCGAGGATTGAAAGTGGTAAAGAATATGGTAACCTCGATGATAGTCTCCCTGATGTGCAACTATTTGTGATAACAATGTTTGATGATCATTACAGAGACATCATACAATTTTTTAGTACGGGCTATGCACCAGCTGAATTTACTGTTGCATGGAAGAAGTAGTTAGTGTGTGAGCTGCAGACTTCTAGTTGATTGCTGGACAATTATATAAAATGGGTCCTGATGAGATTTTTCATCGTTGCATCTTGGAACATGAGCAAACAATGATACTAAATGAAGCACATGATGGTGTTGCGAAAGTCCATTTTGATGGAAAAGCTACAGTGTGAAAGATATTGCAAGAAGGATTGTGGAATCCAACCATGCATGTGGATGCCTGAGAATATTGTCGCAGTTGTGATGTCTGTCAAAGAACTAGAAAGTCATTGTGACGAGATGAAATTCCATTAGTACCCCAAATAAATTTGCAGGAATTTTCCAAATGGGCTATTGATTTTGTGGGCCCTATTAGTCCAACAGGGAAGAGCACAGGTGCAACATATATAATTACTGTGACGGACTACTTGACCATATGGGTCGAAGCAGTTCCAGTAAAAGATTGCACTACTGCGATTGCTGCTAAGTTTTTGTTTGAAAATGTCATGACTAGATTTTGATGCCCAAAAATTTTGATAAGCGACTAAGGAACAAAATTTGTCAATCATTTGATAGAGGAACCAATGGAAGAATTCTAGATCCAGCATAGAAAGACAATGCCATATCACCCTCAATCGAATGTTGTTATCAAAGAATTTAACAAAATATTGGAGAATTCATTGACAGATATATGCAATGTCCATTAAGATGTCTGGGATCAGAAAATTTCCACAGTACTGTGGGAATATCGCACGACCGAAGAAGTTGTCTAGTTGATCTCCATTTTTCTTGGTGTATGGACAAGAAGTTGTGATGCCGATGGAAAACGTTGTACCCAGCCTAAGGATTGTTGTGATCACATAGATGACATATGTTGGTGCTATTGAGGAAAGACTGTTGCAAATGATACAGTTAGAATAAGACTGTTTTGTTGTGGGATATCATAAAAGCGTTGAGAAAGAACGAGAAAAAGTATGGCAAGATCACCACATCAAGAATAAATGATTTCAGGTCGAAGGACTTGTTTTCTGTATGATAGAAAATTCATCAAGCATCCGAGTGAGGTAAAAACACACTTGATAGGACTGTATATTGTAATTCATATCATTTATGGAGGCACAATGCAACTACAAAATTTAGATTGAACACCTGTCAGGGGATTGGTATATGAAAGTCATCTAAAGCCTTATCAGGATAGCCATGACTTGGTCAACTAAAATTTTAAAAGAGAGAGAGAGAGAGAAAGAAAAAAAGAGAAAAGAAAGAAAAAGATAATTTTTATTTTGATTGCAGGATATGAGTTGTCGCAAGAATAAGCAAAATGCATTGCAGACTGGTAGTATGCCTGAGAGAGAGGAAAACAGTTGCAGAATCTTTGTCTCTTGCAAGGGAAGAAATGATGGAGAAGACAAACCATCTGTCACACCCAAAGAAATCTACTGAAGTTTGAATACATGTCACAAAATTGTAGGTAGAGGAAAAAAGAGTTACAACCATTATTCTTCATGTACACCAGAAAGTGTGACAAGTAGTAGAGTCAGCATGACTTACAATGTCAGAACACATCAGTTCCAGTGATAATTTAGGGGCGAATTTTATCCCAGTGGGCTATTTTTCCATGTTTTTCTCCGAAAAAAGATTCGCCATTTTGCATTTTTTGAAGCCCGGTTTCGCCCAATTTTGACGGGGTAAAATTTTTTCACCCTAAAAATCGCCAAATTATTATATAAACGAAATAAAATCCTTGGAAATTAAAATATTTTTTGAAAAATATCACCAATCATTTTATAGTTGGTGTTTTAAGAATTGGTAATATTCGCCAACATTTATACACTNTTGATCAGTTCCAACCTTGTGGATAATTTCGAGAAAGTAGAATAAGAGGTGTGACGGGTTATATAGTAGATAGTGAAAATCTTCCAATATTTTCAAATTAAGGTCGTCACAACAGAAGATTCAGATTAGCATGGCTCGGGATGAGCCACAAGTGAGTGTTGGGGGCCTGTTGGCCCCAGGGAAGGATAGGAAGAATTCATCCAGAATTCTTCTAGGGAATATGAAGATACCACTCGCATGAAGAAAGAATTTTTGATAGAGGAGAATTTGCTTTAGAAGTAGTTGTGGGAGAAAGAGCTACAATAAAAGAAGTAGTTGTAGAGGAAGTTGCGATAGAAGCAATCATGAGGGAAGAGTTCACGAAAGAAGGGAATTTGTGATGAGATCAACCGTAAAGGAAGGAACCACGGTAGAAGACGACATGTGTTTTGGGGAATAATCATATTTGTATTTTGGTCTGATCGTGCCTACTGACAGTTGTAAATGAATGTACGGGAATAGGAATGACATCATGTCAAATAATAGAATGAATTCGGTTGACTATGACGTGTAAGAGACTATAAAAGGGAGAAACCAAGCTATGTGTGGGTTATACACATACACTCTTAGTTGGTCTCTATTAGTTTATGTTGTCTGTTTGTAGACTTGTAGAGTTGTAGAGAAGAGAGAGTAGATCCATGTTGTGTGTGGATCGATAGTAGGGTGAAGGAGAGGAAACTTTAGAGAATTGAGACTAGAGAGCATGAGAGGAGAGAGAAGTTTGTATATATTGTAGAGAAGATCTAGAGCAGAGTTTGCAAACTGAGTGTGCATACGAAAGGTTCCATATATTTCTCATGCCATATGAAGAGAGCCTTTGTGGTTTTTCCCAGATGGGTTTCCACGTTAAATGTTGTTTATGTGTATATTTGATTAATGTTCTTATGTGGAGTGATTGTATGCGTGAATAAATGTATGTGTATTTTCTTATGAATGAGTCCTTATATGCATATTCCACACTGTTGTTAGTTGGAATCGCTAATAAGGAATTTCATTAAATGTTGCAATCTCTTTCGATGGATAAGTAGAGTAATATATTGAATTCATGCAATGAGAGTAAGGAATATAACCATCGACTTCAGTTAAGAAAGCTAGTAAGGTGCCAAGGAAGAGGAAATCCCCACACAACTATAGAAACCTGTTTCTGGCAGTTACCCATAAGAGATATCTCGAGTGAGACTACATATGTGTCACAGGTGTTTCCTACTAAGCCTTTCTATGCCGATCTGATATCTTGGGCTTTGTTGATGAAAAAACAAGAGTCTGAACATGGGTTGAAGGGAGAAACACCAATAGGGATAACCATTGATTTTTTCTCAGAGAAGATAGATAGGTATTTTCATTTGCTAAATATTTATGGTCCTTACTATGAAAGGGAAAACATATGGAAAGATATGTTGTAAAAAACATTTACAAATACTGGATTTCTAATAATTGGGGGAGATTTAAATTTTACGTTGGGTGTGTTGGAAATTCGAAGTCCAAGAGAGGTAGTCAATCCATTAGATTTTTTTTTTCAAGAAAAATGAGATGAGAAAGGCCTCATTGATATTGAAATGGTAAGGTTGAAGCCAACTGGAGGAATAAACAAGTGGGTGAACATTGAATTTCCAAATGTTTGGATCATGTTTTGGTTTCAAGCATGTTGATTTAGGAGATTTACATTTTAAGACAATGGGTGGGGGGAGGAAGTTATTCAGATCACTACCTGGTGGTTTTAGAGATGGATGGAAGATGGAAAAAAGCACCAATTCCTTTCAAGTTCAATTTGAGATGGTTTAAGGATGAGGACTTTCAAGAGTTATTAATAGACACTTGGATAAACTTTGACCCATCCTCTAATCTGAATGGTGTGGATTAGTTTGCTGAAAATTAAAAAAAATTGAAATAAGCTATGGCGAGGTGGGATGCTCAAAAGAAGGTAGAAGATGCCCACGATTTGAACAATGTTTAAGGGGATATTCAATCCATTTACGACTCTGAAGGTGGATGATTCCTTTCTAATGAATCAAAAGAGGAACTTGTTTAGCTGGAGAAACAACATAGGAAGTTGCTTGTAGATTAAAAAGAAGCATATAGATTAAAGAGCAGGGCGATTTGGTTGAAAAGTGGAGATGAAAATACGATTTTTTTCAATATTATGTTAAGGGAATAATAATAAGGAATACAATTTGAATTTGGAGAAATGAGGAGGGGAAGGATTTATATTCTTTTGAAGGTTTAGCATAAATGAGAAAGGATAATTTCCAAGGTTTTTAAAGTCTTAGGAAAGGTCATCCATTACTAAATTCTTGAGGTTCTCACAGTTCTTTCGTAGTTTTGTTATTGAAGAAGACAATGAAGAGAAAATGGTTGAAGTGTTCAATGCAGAGTTGCAGCCTGTCCTTCATAGTTTCCAGAGGGACCAAATCCTTGGACTATATGGATGGCCAATTGAATTATTTTTAGATGCATATGAATTAATTGGGATTTATCTTCTAATAGTAGTGAATGAATCAAGATAAGAGGGGGATATTTGGTATTCTTTCAATTCAACTTTCATTTCCTTAATTCTTAAAGTTGACGTGCCTTCCACTTTTGATGATTTTCGACCCATCTCTCTATGCAATGGTATTTATAAAATCATCGCCAAGATTATTCCTAGAAGAATCAAAGCGGTTCTTTCGAGAGATATCAATAAAGAGAAGTTTGGTTTCCAAAAAGTAAGGTATATCCATGAAGATATTGGGGTGGCATGGGAGGTCATGCACAACATCAAGACCAAAAATGCTAAGGGGGCAATTATTAAGTTGGATTTATCAAAATACTATGGCAGAGTGAACTGGTTATATCTAAGGTTTATGGTATATCACATTTCTTTTGAAATTAATTTCATCGATTGGATCATGAATCGCATTTGCTTGGCTTCCTTTGTAGTGTTAATAAACAGTTCCTTGTCCCAATTTTTCCATGTAGAAAGAGGGTTGAGACAAGGGTTCCCTTTTTCACCCCTGCCTTTTCTACTGATAGATGAAGGGATTATCAGGACTCTCTCAAATTCAAAACACGATGGGAACTTCAAAGGAATCATGATCTCTCAGGTCTTGTTTACCTCTAATTTGTTATTTTTCGATGATATTCTTATGTTTTGTGATGAATCCTTGAGAGATAATGTATTTCGGGTGAAGTCCCTAGATTTGTTTTCATGCACAACATGCATGCATATTAATGAAAGGAAGTCATCCATTTCTTGTTATAACATGTCAAAAAATGAAATTTGTTTCTAACAAGATTTCTTTGCCTTCCCAATTATGGAATTTGAAGCAGGATTTAAGTATCTCTATTTCCATTTGAAACTGAATCATTACAAGAAAAAATATTGGTAGTGGTTGATTGTGAAGCTATAAAAATGACTTTAGCTATGGATTTTGTCATGTCTCCTCCCATCATTCTAACCCATGGAGGGAACATGAACGATGTGCGGGGTGATAGAATTAACCCCCATGACCATATTACAAATTTATTAACATTTAAATGCGTGTGCAAATTGATATTAAACATACACAATAGAATTAAACTCTATCAATGCAAACACACATCATGCTTATACCAACATACTCATAACAGGCATAACAATAAAACCATGCACAATAATAAATTCATTTTCATGCTAATCACAGGCATCTAATTGAGTAATTAATGTTGTGTCATCTCATTCAATTTAGCACAATGAGCAGTAATTCAAATTTTTTTTTGGCATAATCAGAGACATCAATAAACACTTATCTTTTAATTGAAATTGCATGAGCAATTGGCTATGGAAGAGAAATGTTCCACCCAACCGTAGGTCTTTGTCTAGACTACATTATTTCAACTGATATTCCACCCCCAAGATGGGATATGTATCCACTAAGTATGAATTAATCATACTCACTCACAACTATAAGTATAAATACTCATGCTAATCCAACACACAGTTGGGTCTATCAAGCAAGGAGACATGGGAGGAGATAGCTAAGCCAATGAGATCAACCAAAAATATACATACATCTCAATTTGGATTCATATAGTATTGGTACCCACATTACCTACCACACCCAACAAAATGAAGGTCCCCTTCTCTGCTATGAAGTACCTTAGGCGCCCCTTCCCTCATGTGCTCTTCAAGGTGGGCATAGAAAGGTCCAAGTTTCTAAACCTCGAGATATTGTTTCCTTAACTGGGTTTATCAAGCAATCCTGACCTCTGATGTAATGATTTGAAGTATTATATACATATCAGATCACTAATATTTCTGTAACTTTAATTAAATTTCTGATCTAAAACTTGCAGACGCTCAGTAAAATTTCAGACTAGGCAAATGAGGTATTTTGTTGAGAAATTCATAAGTATGGAAGAAGGTAGAGGGAATAAACCAAGGAAAGTTTCAAAACATAGAATTCATTTTCCCTAGGACATTTATATCAGAGACCATTTATTTTTCAGATTCAGCTATGTTGAAACTTACTCCCACGCTTCTGGGTCACCCAACCATGAAACTAGGAAGACTTATTCAGTTCCTTTCAACCAGAGGCTTGGGGAAATGCACAGAGAGGTTATCATACATTTATATAGCATCACATAATTTTTGGAATAGTTTGGAATAGTTCTAGAAGTTTTTGTGGATTTTAGGAGTGATTTGGGAAAATTGGGCAATTTTGGCTTGGGGAAGTCATGCGCAGTTGAGGCCGCCCAAAAAGTGTACAAACTAAAATAATTTTTAGTATGAAAGTATGTATGGATAGAGGGGTCAATAAACAACATGCATCAATTTTTAGAATCAAAATTGAGTGAACATAACTCACGTAATTGACGAAACAATGAGATTAGTTAATTTAGCCTAGCAATCTAGCTAGGGTGTACAAAAACACATGAAATTTGCAGCAGAAATGAATCATACCAGAGAAATGAAATTAATAGAGAATAATATATCTTATATAAACATATTACAACACTCGTAATTACAACACTCGTACTCATGCTCATGGACTTGAATCCTTTATTATTGCATTTACTTGATAAAAAACTCTCATTTAAGCATGAATTGAAGCTCATTGATAGAAGATTGAAATATGAGATAATTGGAAAGTATGATTACATAAATATAGAGATATTTATAATATTTATTTGAATGGTTCAACAAAAGGGAAGTGGAGGACTAACCACTCCAAAATGGGGCTCAAATCAATGGGCAAGAGGCCTAAAATATGCCAACAACATGGATGGGAGCATAGGTGAAGCTTGGGATTAACTGGAGCTCAATTTCACTAATGATTATGGATAAAATAAGTGACTGATTGGATCTCATGGGATGATCAATGCGCTCCACACTTGCAATGAAGAATGAAAGGGAATGGAAGAGTAGGGAAGGAAGGATTTGAGGCACATCTCCCAAATGCTGAGGCACAACACTTAGTAGAATACACTTCACATAAGCATGAATCAATTAGTTCATCAACCAAACTAGTAAATTGAGCTCGAATCCCCTTTAAATATATTTCTGGGTGACTTGTTTAGCAGTTGTAGGTGATAGGTGACCTATGAGAGTAGGTTGTCCACATACAAACACTAACCTTAGCCAATTCATGTGCCCTCCTTGAGTAATTGGAAAATAGGGGCCATGTGAATATGTTTCCCTATCCAAGTCATCCATACAACTTATAAATTGCGCCCTCCTTAGGCCAAGAGTTGTTTCTTTTATCTTATGACATATGTTCTGGTTTCTTTGCCTTTGATACCGAGTCTCCAAAAGGAAACTACAACCTCCTTTGTAAAATGTTTCTTACTATTCCTATGACAACTTTTCTGAGTCTCCAAAAGGAAACTGTGCCCTCCTTTGTCAAATTTTTCTTGCTTTTGTCTTTGACTGCTTTTCTATGGATTTTGGGTACTTTCCCTTTTCCTACCGGACTTATTTTGCCATAAAGTTTCCAATTCTTCCTCTCGGGGCAACTTGGATTTCCCAAGTGCACCCGCATGACATAGAAAGCTTATTTCCACATAATTAAATTGCAAAATAAGTAATCATGATAAATAAAAACCAAGTACATTTCCTCATTAATAATTATTTATCAAAATTTCCCTAAGTTAGTTAGTTAATGCAACTTAGTCCCCCTAGATGTTTAGCATGGTCCACAATTTTATTGGTTAATTAGGTGGAGACATGACAGTCCTCCCATCCCATATCTTCTTGTCCCCAAGCAGAAGCAAAACAGGGTGCTGCAAGATCTAACCCCCCTCCCAAGTAGCATCTTCATTGGGTAATCCTTTCCATTGTATCAAATATTATTTGATGGTTATGTTCCTCAATTTCCTTTATCTTCCCATATCACTTTCTCTGGTATCACGACCAAATGAACTTCATCATCCAAGGGTGGCAACTCTTCTGATGCCACTATCTGTTACGCAACTTCCTTATTCAAACATGACACATGGAAAACATTATGAATCTTACTTTCGATTGGTAATTCCAACTCGTAAGCCACTTCACCAACTTTTCTTAGATTTTTTTAGAGGCCATAGAATCCTGGATGAAGTTTTTCATCCCCCTTATTCTTTAAAGAAGACTATCTATATGGTTTCATCGTTAGGTAGACTAAGTTCTACCTAGAATACTCTTTCAATTCTGTGCTTATTTGCATACACCTTTTGTTATTTCTGAGCCATCTACAAATTCTCCTTCAATGCCCTTAGAATGTCCTAGTTTTTCTACAACCAATGTTTATCCTTCTGGGCCTTGCAATTGTCACGTACCCATACCCCATTATCATGTAGAATTAAAAATTTCATCGAGAACCTTTACTGTTCATCGAAACACATGGCATGGCCGTGACCACATCTTGACATTTCCAACACTGTCACGCTCCCTCCCATCTTCCATTGATCAGATCGACGATATGCTAGGAAATATATCAGAGGGGATAGGACGATGGAGAGAAAATGCGACGAAAATCAATGATCATAAACAATCCCACAGCTGGAACCAAATCAATGGCTCATAATTCACCCACAAAGATCAACGGTGTAGAAAGATCGAGTTGCGGGGTTGAAAAGTTACAAAAATTGCAATCTCACTTTCCACATCCCACATCCTGCTTCCTGTATCGAAAATAGATTAATGGCAGAGAATCATCTCGCGAAGATCGACGACATAGAGATTTGAATGGTGGGATTGGGAATTATGGAAATCACGACACTGTGATCCCGCATCCTGCAAGTTACGGAAGGGAAATATGCAGAAACCAAAATCTGTGAAATGACATTCCACATCCTGCATCCTGCAATCTTGTAAATTTATGCAAAGGAGGATTTCTAGCAGGAACCTCAGCTTTTTGACTGAAGTCTTGGATTAATCTGATCATTTAGGCCATTACCAATCTGGCCAATCTACCTTGCAACTTAGATCAAAATGCATTGAGGGAAAAACATACATAGATGCCTATAGTTGCAGTTATTCAAAATAACAATGCATCAATTCAACACAACAACATGTTCATCACATTCCATCAAGCAATTGAAATGCAAGAAATACAGTTGCAGATAATTATGTAGACAAGAACATTTATCATGAACAGAACTTGTTCAGAAACCAACTATGTCACTGCAACATTCCACCCAACCATAGGCCAATGTGCTCCTTAGTCTCTCAGCAACACTGCCACCACCGAGGTGGACATGATTTCCTACAGGAATAAGGGAACACTAGTAGACTCATACATATCCAAGGGTGCCATACAAATCATCTAAGCCAACACAGTTGGGTTTATCAGGATGCGGGGTAAAACATTCCAACAGATGGGTTTCACAGGCCACTCAGCCAAGGCATCTCACAGTTGGGTATCACAGAATGAACACAACCAAGCAAACATTCACCTTTGAGGACCAACCAAGCCAACATATGGGTTTATCATAATTTACACAGTCAATCCATCTCATTGTTGGGTTTATCAGTATACCTAGCCAAAGGTTACCCATGAGGGCAAACACAACAAGACACAACCAAGCCAACAGATGGGTTTATCAGGCTACCATCCAAGCCATCTTTCCCATTGGGTTTATCAGGATTCCAAGGTAGTGGGCAGCAAGAGCTGCTAATTTAGTGAGCTCATCTATAGAGCTAAGAACACCTTCACAAGAACTATCTAGCCTGACTTCCCCACTGCCTACACACCCAACACAAGGAAGTGTCCCATTCTATGCTCCATAGTCCCTCGGACTACACCTTCCATTCCATTGCTCTTCAGGATGTGCATATAATGTTTACTAGCCACTCTTATCTTATCGTGAGGTTCCATAATAGGTTTATCAAGCACGTGCTACGTCTCTCCCACTCCCAAGTATTGTACATATACCTGAACCAGGGTGCACAACACAACAACCACAAGGAGACTCCACAACACCGGCTTTACTCTGGAACATGAGTAACAGGGTCTCATACACTTTGTAGTTTAAGAAAATGTTGCAACACAACAATCACAGTATTTCTGAGGGAAAGACACTCCCATAACGCGAAGGATACACACTGAAAAAGCTCTGTTGCTACCACAATGTAACTCTCTTGGGAAACGAAGATGGTGGTGAATAACTGAGTGAACCCAAACTTTTCACAGCTCTTAAAACATGAGAGTAAATCCAAAACGTGAATACATGGGTCCAAAATAGCATACGGTCCTGGTGTTTTCTTGTCCATGCAAGAAAAACACGACATTCCAAAACTAGGTGCTCTGCCCAATTCAAATTTTCCCATACTCTTCCCCTTCCAAACAATAACTACCTTAACCACCTTCTGGCAGAATAAATGGTTGGGAAGAGAAGACAAGAAAGAGGGTAGTTGACAGTTCTGATGGGTTCTCCCCATGACACATGGATTTTCCCCAAACTTGCTCAAAGTTAACATTCCCACCCCCTTACCCTTAGGAAAATCATGCCCTCATCTCATTATTCATTGCATTGACATAGCTGGCTATGGGTTTTTCATTAATTTGCATATTTACATGATGTTTACAAATGTGCTTGACTTAGCATAGAAACCATAGGCATCAACCTTGATCACCTATATACCAAACATTAATCAATGACAGGGCCTTGGCCTTGAGCTCCTTGTCATGATTTGATATAATATTTACATAATATACATTAATGCAACGGGGTAAAAAATGAGGTGTTACAACAATCTCCAAACATTAAATATGAAAAATTTAGAGCCTCATACCCATACAAGGCCATAAATGGAGTCATTCTGATAGAAAGATGAAAGGTAGTATTATAGCAGAACTCACCCAATTGGATCCAAGTTGCCCAAGCTTTTTGTTGTCCCGTAACATAATTACGAAGGTATCCTTCAAGCCATTGATTCACACTTTTAGTTCGTCCATTAGTTTGGGGATGATAGATTGTTCTCATGTTTTGGTTTGTTACAACCAACTCGGATAGTTCCTTCCAAAAGGAACTAGTGAACTTGCTATCTCTGTCACCGATTATAGTCCTGGGAAGTCCACGCAACCTGAAAATATCCTTGAAGAATAGAGAAGCAACCTCACTAGTAGAAATTGTGGATGTGACTGCAAAAAAATGTGCAAATTTTGTCAACCTATCAACCACTAGATAAATGTTGTCTTTTCCTTGAGACTTTGGAAGGCAGTGATAAAGTCCATGGAGACACTCTCCCATTTCCGTTATGGAATACGAAGAGGCTGGACAAGCCCAGTAGGGTGTGTGTGCTCCACTTTGTTCTATTGACATGCAGAACATTCCTTTACATGCATGAGAACATCATCTTTAAGGCCCTTCCAATTGAATCTCTCCCTTACCTTCCGGTAAGTCTTCAGAAAACCAGGGCGACCAACCACTGGTGCATCATGTGCAACTTCTAAAATATTCCTTTGTAGTGCAGATCGTGGCACTAAGAAAATTCTGTTTTTGTGGTAGATGAGGTCATCATGTACATTATACTATTGATTTTGGCTTAGCCCATCCAAAAATTCACAAGCAAACTGATCCTTATAATTTTAAGTGGTCAACTGGATATTCCACTCAGTTAACAATTGAAACAAAGAGAATGCGGGCTTACGGGAGAGGGCATCATCATTAACATTCATTTTTTCCTTTTTATACTCAATATCAAAATCATATGACTGAACTTTACTCACCCATTCTGCTTTCTCTCATTGAGTTCATTTTGGGTTAGGAAGTGTCTGAGACTGTTGTGATAAGTCTTCACAATGAATTTACCTCCAACCAAATATTGTCAGAATTTTTCCAATGGATGCATAATGGCCAACATCTCCTTATCATAGATTGAATATAGCCTTTCATGTTCTTGCAATGTTCTTCTATCGAATGCAATAGGGTGCCTAACTTGCATTAGAACATCTCCAATTCCTTCACCAGAAGCATCACATTCCAACAGAAAAGGTTTGGAAAAATCAGGCAAGGCAAGTACTAGACAACTACTCATTATCTCTTTCATATTATGGAAATATTTTTCAACCTCCACATTCCAACTAAATGCACCCTTCTTAGTTAGATTTGTCAAGGGTGCGTGTACTGGGAGTATCCTTTAACAAATCAGTGGTATTAGTTACAAAGTCCAATGAAGCCTCTTAGTCTGGTGAGGTTCTTTGGGCTTGGCTAACCCAAAATGGCCTCTATCTTTTCTTGGTGTACCTTGAATCCTTCTTGGTAGATCACATGTCTTAGATAGAGGATTTCGGTCATGCCAAAATCACATTTGGATATCTTAGCAAAGAAGGTCTGATTTGCAAGTATTTTGAGTACCGCATCCAAGTGGAGCAGGTGCTCCTCCCATGTCCTGTTATAAATAGGAATATCATCAAAGAATACAAGGAAATACTTATGAAGCTACTCATTGAACACCTTGTTCATGCATGACTAGAAGGTTGCAGGAGCATTAGTTAAGCCAAATGGCATGACCAAAAACTCAAAGTGACCAAAATGACAACAGAAAGTTGTCTTCTATGTGTCTTCCTCCCACATTCTGATTTGGTGGTACCCGGATCGGATATCTATCTTGGAGAAGAATTTTTCTCCATGCAATTCATCCATCAACACATCAATCCGAGAGATTGGGTATCGGTTCTTTATGTTCTTCTTGTTCAAGGCCTGGTAATCTATGCACATCCTTTCAGTCCCATCCTTCTTCTTCACCAGAACCACCGAAGAAGAAAAATTACTGGAACTTGGTTTAATGAGGCCCAACTCAAGGAGCTACTTGATGGAATTCTCAATCTCATCCTTGAACCTCTTTTGATGCTTGCAGGGGTGCATTTTTATGGGAAAAGTACCAACTTCCAACTCAATTATGTGCTCAATGCCATGGTCAGGTGGCCTGCCATGTGGAAGGTTTTCAAAAACACCCTTGTGCTTGTGCAACAAATTTTCGATGTCTTTGGGCTGGTAGGAAAAATTGGCAATCATTCCCTCATTAGTAATCTAGAATTATACATTCCATTCAATGTCTCCATGTCTTAGAATGGATCTCATACTGCTGGAAGAACTTACTTGGTTTGGGTAAGTGTTCATACCCTTCAGAACCATAGGTTTCCCTTTAGTATCCTTGAAAATTATCTGGGGTACTTTATAATTCATGGAATTTTCTCCAAAGGAGTAGAGCCATTGAACTCCCAACACCAGGTTGGTGTTAGCCACACTGGCAACATAAAAATTGTCCTTCACGGTGTAGTTTCCAAGACTCACTTGCAGGTTTGGAATCCACCGATTGCATTCCATGGTATGATTTCTGGAATAACCACAATGAATCCTTCAAAGGACTCAATCGACAGATTCCTTTTCTCTACTAGGGCTGCATCAATAAAATTATAGGCAGCACCCCCATCAACAAGGACTGTGATTCTTTGGCCTTGCAGTACTCCTTTCAGCCTTAATGTATGGTACTGGGGTACCCCATTGAGTATTGCAATTTTTCTCTTAGGTTGAGGAAGCTGCTCCTCTTTGTCAATTGTTTCATATTCTCCATCATTCATTTCAACTTCTTCCACTATATCCTCATCACTTTCGTAGGACACTTCGATGTAGTGTGCCTTCCCCTTCACACACTTGTGGCTTGGAACCCAAGGTTCTTGGTAGGAAAAACATAGCTTTTTCCTCCTTAGTTCATCCTGATCCTTGTAGGAGTAATATTTCTTGCCAAGGGCAGGAAATTTCCTCACTATAGGTATTTGATTGTACCATTTAAGAGGAATAGGAGGTCTAGGAGTATACTTGGTCCTCAGAATTGCATCTTGCATATCTCTAGTTCTGCTCACCGCTTCTTACAGAGTTGTGGGTCGATAAGCTTTCACCAGCCCCTTCAAAGGTTCATCCAGTCCTTATTTAAACAAAAGGATCAGCCTTTATTTTGATATGTCAATGAAAATTACAGCCACCTTTTGGAACTCTGATATGTATGCATATGGAGTTCCCACTTGTCTAATATGTGTCAAATCCCAGAAAGATATATCACGATCTCTCCAGTCTATCATTTCTATTAATCTCTTGGCGAATTCCTTGTAGGTGACTACTTGATCATGGACTAGGGTCTTCATTCCATGAAACCTCCATTCAATGGACTCCCCATCAAGATGTAAGGCTGCTAACTTGGTGGCATCCCTTTCTGCCATAGGATTCGATTGAAAATATGTGTCCATTTTCTGGATCCAAGAGCTCATTGAGAAATTGGAAGTGCCATCAAAATATGCAAAGATGATTTTTCCAATGGCATTATTTAATTTAGAATTCTGATATGGAAGCCTTGGAGTTCCTATTGTCTTCCCCCTATATTGATTCTCACTGAAATCTCTGAATGGCAGAGCCCTTCTGCATTCTTCACTCAAGGATTGATAAACATAAAACTTCTCCTCCCATGTAGGAATTGTTTCAGCCTGTGCTTCATGGACTTCCTTTTGGATTTCTACAAATTTGGGAATACTAAGTCAGGGTGCAAATTTTGTTCATCTCTATACTATACAGGACTATTATGAGGCCCGATCTTGGAGAAAATAGATCCATACATGATATTTTTGTCTTCATATTGGGAACCAATGTTGCACCCTTGTCCATCTTTAACTCTCATTTATTTAGCTAGGAATTATCTGGTCTATTAACCAGACTGTATGGTTTTAGTTGAAATTTATTTCATACCTTTCAACATGTTCATCACAAATTTTCACAACTCATCCTTCTCATATTTTCCATCATGGAATCTCCCTTCTACGAATTCAACTTCCTCTTCTTGGGGAATCTTTCATTTAGAATCAAAATTTTATTTTGGACCTGTCGATGATTATCAAGCATAGGTATAGAGGACCAATTTATGATACCATTTTAATAACCCAAAGTCTGATATCCATATCAGATTACTAATATTGCTTTAACTTTAATTAAATTTCTGATCTAAAACTTGCAGACACTTAGTAAAATTTTAGACTAGGAAAATGATGGTATTTTGTTGATAATTTCATAAGTATGGAAGTAGGCAGAGGGAATAAACCAAGGAAATTTTCAGAACATAGAAATCATATTCCCTAATTTTTTTTTATCATGGACCATTTAGGTTTCAGAGTCAGCTATGCTGAAACTTACTCCCACGCTTCTAGGTCACCTAACCGTGAAACTAAGAAGACTTATTTAGTTCATTTCAACCATAGGCTTGGGGAAACACTTAGAGAGGTTATCATACATTTATATAGATGTAATTAATTTTTGGAACCGTTCTGGAATGTTTTGTAGAGTTTAGGAGTGATTTGGGAAAATTGGGCAATTTTGGCCTGCGTAAGTCGTGCGCGGTGGAGGTTTCCCAAACAATGTACGTAATCAACCAATTTTGAGTATGAAAGTAGGTATGGATATAATATTCAATAAACAATAGGAAACAACTTTCAGTATCTAAATTTAATGAACATAACTCACATAATTGAAGAAAACAATGAGACTAGTCAATTTAACCTAGCATTCTAGCTAGGGTGTACAGAAACACATGAAATTCGTAGCAGAAATGCATAAGACCTAAGAAATGAAATTAAAAGAGACTAATACAGATTATATCAACATATTACACCGCTCATACTCATGCTCATTTCATTGACTCCTTTATTATTGCATTTACTTGATCAAAAACTCCCATTTAAGCATCAATTGAAGCTCATTGATGGAATATTTAACATAGGATCTAATTGGACAGTATGATTACATAAGTATAGAGATATTTATCAGATTTATTTGAATGGTACACATCAAAAGGGAAGTGGAGGACTGAACACTTCAAAATGGGGCTCAAAACAGTGGGCAGGAGGTCCAAAATATAATAACAGAATGGATGGGAGCGTAGGTGAAGCTTGGGCTTCATTGGAGCTCGATTTCACTGATGATGGTGGCTGAAATAAGTGACTGATATGATCTCATGGGCTGATCAATGGGCTGTACACATACAATGAAGAATGAAATGGAATGGAAGAGTAGGAAAGGAAGGATTCAGGGCACATCTCCCAAAGGTTGAGGCACAACACTTAGTAGACTATGATTCACATAAGAATGAATCAATTAATTAATCAACCAAACTACTAAATGGAGCTTGAATCCCATTTAAATAGATTCTTGGGTGACTTGTTTAACAGGTGTATGTGATAGGTGACCTGTGAGAGAAATTCATCCACATAGCAACCCTAACCTTGGTCAAGTCATGCGCCCTCCTCGAGTAATTGGAAAGTAGGAGCCATGTGAAGATGTGTCCCTGTCCAAGTCATCCATACAAATTAGCAACTGCACCTTCCTTAGGCCAAGATTTTCTTTTTTTATCTTATGACAACTTTTTTGCTTTCCCTTCTTTTGAGACTGAGTCTCCAAAAGGAAACTGCGCCCTCCTTTGTCAAATGTTTCCTACTTTTCCTATGACATCTTGTCTGAGTCTCCAAAAGGAAAATGCACCCTTCTTTATCAAATGTTTCCTGCTTTTGTCTCTGACTTATTTTTTGTGGATTTTGGGCACTTTCCCTTTTCCTACCTGACTGATTTCGTCATAAAGTTTCCAATTCTTCCTCCTTGGCAAGTTGGATTTCCCAAGTGTGCCCCCCTGACATGGAAAGCTTATTTCCACATAATTAATTTTCAAAATAAATAATCATGATAAATAAAAACCAACTACATGCCTCAATAATAATTATTTATCAAAATTTCCCTAAGCTAGTTAATTAATGCAACTTAGTCCCCCTATGTGTTTAGCATGGTCCACACTTTTTTTGGCCAATTAGGTGGGGAAATGATAGTCCTCCCCTCCCAGGTCTACTTGTCCCCAAGTAGAAGCAAACCAAGGTGCTGCAAAATCTGCTCCCCCTCCCAAGTAGCTTCTTCACTGGGTAATCCTTTCCATTGTACCAAATATTCTTTGATGGTTTTGTTCCTCAATTTCCTTTATCTTCCCAGTAACACTTTCTTTGGTATCAAGACCAAATGGCCTTCATCATCTAGGGGAAGAGCTCTTATGATTCCACTATATGTTTTTTAACTACCTTATTCAAACATGACACATGGAAAAAATTATGGATCTTACTTTTTGTTGGTAGTTTCAACTCATAGGCCACTTACACCAATTTTTCTTAGAATTTTGTACGCCCCATAGAATCTTGGCTGAAATTTTTTAGCACCTTTATTCTTCAAAGAAGACTGTCTATAGGGTTGCACCCTTAGGTGGAATAAGTCTTCTACCTGGAATACTATGTCAATTATGTGCTTATCTGCATACACCTTTTTCTAGTTCTGAGTCATCTGCAAATTCTCCTTCAATGCCCTTAGAATGTCTTGGTTTTGATCCATTAAGTCTTTATCCTTCTGGGCTCTGCAATCTCCAAACATTAAATATCAAAAATTCAGATCCTCATACCCATACAAGGACATAAATGGGGTCATTCTGATAGAAAGATGAAAGGTAGTATTATAAAATAACTCATCCAATTGGAGCCAAGTTTCCCGAGCTTTTTGCTATCCTGTAAAATAATTATGGAGGTATCCTTCAAGCCATTGATTCACCCTTTCAGTTTTTCCACCAATATGGGGGTGATAACTTGTGATCATGTTCAATTTTGTTCCAACGAGCTTGAACAGTTCCTACCAAAAGGCGCTAGTGAACTTGCTATATATGTCACTCATTATAGTAATGGGAAGTCCATGTAGCTTGAAAATATCCTTGAAGAATAGAGCAACAACCTCACTAGCAGAAATTGTGGATGTGACTACAAAAAAATGTGCAAATTTTTTCAACCTGTCAACCAACACATAAATTTTGTCTTTTCCTTGATACTTTGACAGCCTGGTGATAAAATCCATGGAGACACTCTCCCATTTATGTTCTAGAATATGAAGAGGTTGGAGGAGTCTAGCAGGGTGTGTGTACTCCACTTTGTTCTGTTGACATGCAGAAAATTCCTTCACATGCATGATAACATCATCTTGAAGGCCCTTCCAAGTGAATATCTCCCTTACCTTCCTGTAAGTCTTCAGAAAACTAGGGTGGCCATCCATTGGTGCATCATGTACAACTTCCAAAATATTCCTTTTTAGTGTAGATCCCGACACTAAGAGAATTTTGTTTTTGAAGTAGAAGAGGTCATCATGTACCTTGTACTCTTAATTATGGCTTACCCCATCCAAAAATTCACAAGCAAGCCGATCCTTAGAATATTCATTAGTCAACTGGATCTTCCACTCATTTAACATCTGCAACACAGACAATGTGGGCTTACGGGAGAGGGGATCATCCACAACATTCATTTTTCCCTTTCGTACTTAATATCCAAAATCATATGACTGAAATTTACTCACTCGTTTCTACTTGTTGTCATTGAGTTCCTTCTGTGTTAGGAAGTGTATAAGTCTGTTAAGAATCTTCTACTCAGATGACATCTGCAGCAAAGAGAATGTGGGGGAGAGGGAATCAACCAAAACATTCATTTTTTCCCTTTCATACTCAATATCAAAGTCATATGACTGAACTGTATATTTGCTTCTTGTCATTGAGTTCATTTTGGGTTAGGAAGTGTCTAAGACTATTATGATCAATCTTCACAATGAATTTACCTCCCACTAAATACTATCGGAATTTGGCCAATGCATGCATAATGGCCAGTATCTCCTTGCCATAGATTGAATACAACATTTCATGTGGCTGCATTTTTCTGCTCTTGAATGCAATATGGTGCCTATATTGCATTAGAATAGCTCGAATGCTCTCACTAGAAGCATCACATTCCATCACAAAAGGTTTGGAAAAATCAGGAAAGGAAAGTACTAGACAACTACTCATTATCTCTTTCACCTTCTGGAAAGCTTTCTTAGCCTCCTCATTCCAACTAAATGTACCATTCTTAGTCAGATATGTCAAGGGTGCAGTGTACCGAGAGTATCCTTTGACAAATCCGTGGTAGTAGTTAAAAAGGAGAATGAGGCCTCTTAGTTTGGTGAGGTTCTTTGGGCTTGGCCAACCCAAAATGGCCTCTATCTTTTCTTGGTGTACCTTGAATCCTTCTTGGAAAATCACATTTGGACATCTTAGCAAAGAAGTTCTGATATGCAATTATTTTGAGTACCACGTCCAAGTGGAGCAGGTGCTCCTCCCATGTCGTGCTATAAATCATAATATCATCAAAGAATACAAGGACATACTTACGGAGCCACTCAATGAACACCTTGTTCATGCATGACTAGAGGTTGCAGGAGCATTAGTCAAGATAAATGGCATGGCCAAAAACTCAAAGGGACCAAAATGACAACAAAAGGTTGTCTTTTGTATGTCTTCCTCCCTCATTCTGATTTGGTGGTACCCGAAACAGAGATCTATCTTGGAGAAGAATTTTTCTCGATGTAGTTCATCCATCAGCTCATCAATATGATTGATTGGTTACCGGTTCTTTATGGTATTCTTGTTCAATGCCCAGTAATATGTGCACATCCTGAGAGTCCCATCCTTCTTCTTCACTAGAACCATTGAAGAAGCAAAAGGACTGGAACTTGGTCTAATGAGGCCCAACTCAAGGAGCTCCTGCAATGGTCAAGTGGCCTGCCATTGGAAGGTTTTAAAAAACACCCTTTTGCTTGTGCAAAATATTTTTGATGTCTTTGGACGGGTAGGAAACTTTGGCAGTAGTTCCCTCATTAGTAATCTGGCATTCTGTAGCTCATTCAATGTCTCCATGTGTCAGAATGTATCTCATACTGCGGGTAGAAATTACTTGGTTTGGGTAAGTTTTTATACCCTTCAGAACCATAGGTTTCCCTTCAACATCCTTGAAACTTATTTGGGATAGTTTATAATTCATGGAATTTTATCCAATGGAGTACATCCATTGAAATTCCAACACCAAGTTGGCGTCTGCCAAACTGAAAACATAAAAATTTTCCTTCACAGTGTAGTCTCCAAGACTCACTTGCAAGTTTGGAATCCACTGATTACATTCCATCAGTATCCTTGAAAATTATTTGGCATACTTTATAATTCATGGAATTTTATCCAAAGGAGTAGAGCCATTGAACTCCCAACACCAGGTTGGTGTTAACCACACTAAAAATTGTCCTTTATGGTGTAGTCTCCAAGATTCACTTGTAGGTTTGGAATCCACCGATTGCATTCCATGGTATGATTTTTAGGAACAACCACAGTGAATCCTTCAAAGAACTCCATCGACGAATTCCTTTTCTCCACTAGGGATGCATCAATAAAATTATGAGCGACACCTCCATCAACAAGGACTGTGATTCTTTGTCCTTGTATTGTTCCTTTCATCCTTAATGTATGGTACCGGGGTACCCCTTTGAGTACTGCAATTTTGTTGTTGGGTTGAGGGAGTCACTCCTCTTCCTTAGTTGTTTCATATTCTCCATAATCCATGTCAGCTTATTCCACTATCTCCTCATCACTTTCAGAGAACACTTCGATGTAGTGTGCCTTCCCCTTCACACATTTGTGGCCTGGAGCCCAAGGTTCTTCGCATGAAAAACAAAGACTTTTCCTCCTTAGTTCATCCCGATCCTTATAGGAGTAATATTTCTTTCTAGGAGAAGGAAAATTCGTCACCATAGGTCTTTGATTCTTCCATTTAAGATGCATAGGATGTCTGTGAGGAAACTTGGTCCTCAAAATTACATCTTGCAGATCTCTAGTTCTACTCACTACTTCTTGCAGAGTTGTGGGTCGGTAAGCTTTCACAAGCCCCTTCATATTTTCAGCCAATCCTTCTGTAAAAAAAGGATCATCCTTGCTTCTGATATTTCAGTGACCATTATATCCACCTTTTGGAACTCTAAGATGCATTCTTCTGGAGTTCTCGCTTGTCTAATATGTGTCAAATCCCGGAAAGAGATATCAGGATCTCTCCGATCAAACCTTTTTGTTAATATCCTTGCAAATTCCTCGTAGGTGACTACTTGATCATGGCATAGGGTCTTCATTCCATGAAACCACTAGTCAATGGCCTCCCCATCAAGATGTAAGGCTTCCAACTTGATGGAATCCCTTTCTACCATAGGATTCAGTTTAAAATATGTGTTCATTTTCTGGATCCAAGAGTTCACTGAGCAATTGGAAGTGCCATCAAAATATGGCAAGGTGATTTTTCCAATGGAATTATTTCATTCAAAATTATGATATGGAAGCCTTGTATTTCCTCTTGGCTGCCCCCTATATTGATTCTCACAGAAATCTATGAATGGAAGAGGCCTTCTGCATTCTCCACTCAAGGATTGATAAACAAAAAACTTCTCCTCCCATGTAGCAATTGTTTCAGCTTGTGCTTCATGGTATTCCTTTGGGATCTCTAAAAATTTGGGCATAGTAGGTTAGGGATGAAAATTGTTCATATATATAATGTAGAGGCCTATTCTAAGGCCCAGTCTTGGAGAAAATAGATCCACCTATGATCTTTCTCTCTTCATATTAGGAACCAATGTTGCTCCCTTCTCCATCTTTAACTCCCAGTTGTTTGGCTAGGAATTCTCCGGTTTCTTGAACATAATATATGAAGTTAGTTGAAATGTATTGAAGACCTTTCAACATGTTCCCCAAAATTTTTAGAACTCATCCTTCTCATATTTTTCATCATGGAATATCCCTTCCACGGATTCAACTTCCTCTTCTTGGGGAATCTTTCTTTTAGAATCAGAATTGTATTTTGGACCCATCGATGATTATCAAGAGCAGGTATGGAGTACCATTCTCTGATACCACTATAATTATCTGAATTCTTATATATATATATCATATCACTAATATTTCTGCAACTTTAATTAAATTTCTGATCTAAAACTTGCAGACACAGTAAAATTTCAGACTAGGCAAATGAAGGTATTTTGCTGATAAATTCATAAGTATGGAAGCAGGAAGAGGGAGTCAACTAAGTAAAGTTTCATAAAATAGAATTCTTCTTCCCTAACACATTTAGATCAGGGACCATTTAGGTTTCAGAGTCGGCCATGTTGAAACTTACTGCCACGCTTCTGGGTCATCCAACCGTGAAAATAGGAAGACTTATTTAGTTCCTTTCAACCAAAGGATTGGGGAAAAGAACAGAGAGGTTATCAGAAATTTATATAGAAGCATATAAGTTTTGGAATATTTCGAAATAGTTCTGGAAGGTTTTGTGGATTTTAGGAGTGATTTGGGAAAATTGGGCAATTTTGGCATGGGGAAGTCCTGCGTAATGGAGGCTACCCAAAAAATGCACGGTCTCAAATAATTTTCAGTATGAAAATATATATGGATATAGGGTTCCATAAACAACAGGAATCAACTTTCAGAATCTAAAATGAGTGAACACAACTCACATAATTGAAGAAACAGTGAGACTCGTCAATTTAGCCTAGCAATATAGCTAGGATGTACAGAAACACATGAAATTCGTAGAAGAAATGAATAATACCTGAGAAATGAAATTAGAAGAGCCTAATATAGATTATATAAACATATTACACCACTTAGACTCATGCTCATGGCCTTGAATCCTTTATTATTACATTTGCTTGATCAAAAAATCTCATTTAAGCATGAATTGAATCTCATTGATAGAAGATTTGACATATGAGATAATTGGACAGTATGCTTATAGAAATATAGAGATATTTATCAGAGTTATTTTACTGGTGCACATAAAAAGGGAAGTGGAGGACTGACCACTCCAAAATGGGGATCAAAACAGTGGGTAGGAGGCCCAAAATCTGACAACGAAATGGATGGGAGCATAGGTGAAGCTTAGGATTCACTGGAGCTCAATTTCACTGATGATGATGGATGCAATAAGTAACTGATCTGATCTCATGGGTTTATCAATGTGCTCCACACCTACAATGAATAATGAAAGGGAATGGAAGAGTATGGAAGGAAGGATTCAGGGCACATATCCCAAAGGATGAGGCACAACACTCAATAGAGTATGCTTCACGTAAGCATGAATAAATTAATTCATCAACCAAACTAGTAAATGGAGCTCTAATACTCTTTAAATAGATTCATGGGTAACTTTTTTAGAAGGTGTAGGTGATAGGTGAACTGTGAGAGCAAGTCATCCACATATAAACCCTAGCCTTGGCCAAGTCATGGGACCTCCTTGAGTAATTGGAAAGTAGGGGCCATGTGAAGATTTTCCTTGTCCAAGTCATACATACAAATTAGAAACTGTGCCCTCCTCAGTCCAAGATTTGTTGTTTTTATCTTATGACAGATTTTATGCTTTCCTTGCTTTTTAGACCGAGTCTCCAAAAGGAAACTGCACCCTCCTTTGTCAAATGTTTCCTGCTTTTCCTATGACATATTTTCCAAGTCTCCAAAAGGAAACCGTGCTCTCCTTTGTCAAATGTTTCCTGATTTTGTCTCTGACTTCTTTTTTTTTTGCTTTTGGGAACTTTTCCTTTTCCTACCTGACTGTTTTTGTCATAAAGTTTCCAATTCTTCCTCCTTTGAAAGTTGGCTTGCCCAAGTGCGCCCCCCTAACATGAAAATATTATTTCCACATAATTGAATTGCAAAATAAATAATCATGATAAATAAAAACCAAGTACATGCCTCAATAATAATTATTTATCAAAATTTCCCTAGGCTACTTAATTAATGAAAATTAGTCCCCCTAGGTGTTTAGCATGGTCCACACTTTTGTTGGTCAATTCGGCGGGGACATGACATCTGATCTCACTCCCACTACAATCCACTCTTAGTTTTGTTCCCAATTCTAGCCACGTGACTATCAATCATGAAATTTTACTTTTGAGCTTCCAAATTTGGGTCTTCCTATGTATCTTTGGGATTTTGTTACTCTCAATTTCTCCCTAGGGTTTATGTCTATGGATTTCCCACTGGATTTCACTCACATGAATTTCTGGGCATTTTTGGCACTTCAAAACGTCTTTCCAAGTTGTGATTTCTGGTTTTTCCACAGCTAAGGATGCATAACAAGCTCAAAATTGAATTCGGGTTATTCAACAATGGATTGGAGAGGATGGAAAATGAATTCTATGAGGAAAAATTACTTATGGGTCCAATAAACCATGCCGATACTCAACCGTATGAATTTATGAGTTTTTTCCATGCTCCATTAATTCATGAGTTGATTTATAAGCTACCATCTTACAACAAAAATAAATGTCAGCATAGCTAGTCAAGATGGGTTCTCAAGATGAAAGTTGGAAACAAAAGATTCAATCCGACAACTTGTAATATCTCCCTAGTGGATACACACATCCTCTTCATTTTAGTCTCTTCCATAGCCATCTCTTGGTATTTTCTTTGCATTAAAAATATTTACATGCTTCCACAATTTCACATGGCTTACTAGCACATGGCTAATAAAATATAAAATAATTTCCTTTTAAAATAGAGAATTCATTGGTAGGGACTTGGCCTTGAGATCAGTGCTTTGAATCATACATCCCATATACACAATATCTACATATAAAGCCAATGCATTCTAAGGGTCAAAATGGGGGTTTTACAAAGTCTGAAATGGTTGTTAAGGGAATGAAGAATAATGATGGTTAAGTTAGTCTTGGAGGCTATTCCCATATTTTGGAAGTCTATCTTATGGATTCCTAAAGGGATATTAGAGGAATATCGCCATCTCTATTTTTTTTATTTGTGGAAAGGAAACAAGGACCAATTTTTTATGCCTTGGGTTCGATGGGAAATAACCGCCATCCCAAACCATTGGGGGAATGGGGATTGAAAACATATTTCATTTATCAAAAGCATTGGAAGCAAAGTGTTCCTAGAGATTAATCAAGAAAAATAGCGTTTGGACAGAAATGATGATTTATAAATATATAGATCCAAGTTTTTTATTCGACTCAATCCGAAGTCCAGTTAAAAGGAACTCAAATGGTTTGGATTTTTGGAAGGTCCTTATCAAATCCTTTGATTTAATTGGTGCAGGTTTAGCATGGCATGTTGGAAATGGAATACATGTGAGGATAGGTGTCAATCCATGGGCAGGAAGTAATCATCGACATATATTTCCAAATGAACTAGTAAATGATTTACATGAGAAGGGGGTTTTCCATCTAAATCATATTGCCAATCCTCTTTCAACTTCTCTTTTTTCCTAAGTTTGGCAGACATGTAATGATTTAGATCTAGGGTGAAATCATGAATCTGGATGTCTATTCCGTGCGAATAATTTTTCCGAATTCATATTCTGTAATATTTTGGTCAAACTAATTTATGTTTTTGATTGAAAACATAGAACTGACTTCCGGCCAAAAAAATAGTTCGGTCGAAAGTTACTTTTAACAGATACCGTTAACTTTAAAGTTAGAAAGAACTAACTTTCTAACTTTCTAAATTTAAAATTAACGATATCCGTTAAAAGTAACTTTCAGCCGAAATATTTGTTGGACCGAAAACCTGTAAATTTTCGGAAATGGAATTCCATTTTAGTTTTTACTCTTCTTCCAATTTCAGATAGATACTTACAATTTCTCTTCACAAATAATACCACTAGTTGGGTAATTCAATCTACTTTCTATAGATGCGAATTTTGTTGAATTTGGTGTGATCCACTAATTTTGTTTATTATATTTCTTAGAAGGTGTCTAGATTGCTTCAAAATTTAATAGAATTCATTGAAATGAAAATTCAATAACTTCTTAAAGACACGATAAATGTTTTTGAAAAAATCATGGTGCCCAACATTGATGTGTTGTCTTCAAAAGGGCACTTTTAGTTTTTTTTTTTAAATTGAAAATTAGGGAAGATGTTGTGTCAAACTAAACATGTTAGTTTTATGCTAGTTTTTCAGATTGGTCCACTTCAAAAAATTCTAATAATTATTGCATGCGGTTGTTGGATACAAACTTATAGACATCCTTTAGTACAATCTGTCTAGATCATCATAACATATTTTGTTTTTAATGAACAATAGTTGAATAATGAATAAACCAGTGTCAAAAAAATGCTTATTTAGCATAATTTCATTAATTAATAACATACTATCAAACACTTGCAAAAATGACATATCAAATTCCAATAAAAAAAATCTAAAAAATAACTAATAGAAAGTCAAAACGATTCTCTACAACTTTTGTTTTTACTACAAAATGAAATTCTAAATACAAACCTTATTTTTCTTTGCTCGAAGTTGAGAAATTTGGAAAAACAACACTGTTTTTCTCATTACCCCCCCCAAAAAATAGACACCCAGTTCCATGATTTAACCTTCTATCTGTTGGAGACATTTACCACCATACACACTAATTTTTGTCAATTTGTCCTAGTTAAACCAGTATCCTAAGTTTTATTGACTTAATTGACATCAGAGGAGCACTGGATGACATCAGCATGAGCACACCCACGTCTACCTTTAGTCAAGGAGGCTAACTTAGCCTTCTCCTACATTTGGGGAGGATAACTGGAGTATTCTGGGGGTGATCTGAGTGTCATTAATGCCCCATATTGATAACTGATGGTTAAAATAAGTTAAATAGAGCAGTAAAGGTGTCTTCCTTCATTAAATTGATTATTTAATGAACTAGAGTCAACAGGGGTGCCTCCAACCACTTCTTATGTTCAGTTACACTTCAGTTAACCTCATCGGGGTTCATTGGAGTCATTGATGCGCTACCACTTGTTGGTTGGTTTGTTGTGACATGTGTCTGACCTACTTTCAGTTAGACTTAGTCATTTATTGCACTCTGACTTTAGTTAGGGCTTAGTTGAGTCAATTAAGGTTTTGATCAGTGGTTAACTTGAGTGTTGAATGTGACTTACATTCAGTTAAGCTAGACTCACTCATTCAATTTGAGCGACCTCCTTGGGAATTCGAATTGTCTTGGCATTCATGCTTCCAGCATGATCATTTAATTGTATTACTCATCCTTTATGTGAATATACAAAGCGGCTACTCATTTGGTAGCACTATTACACCATTTTCATGCCTTATTGTTATTAATCTCTTATGCGACTGTGTTTTAGTCCCTAGATTACTATGATAGATTAATATGGTATTAGAGCTCACGGCATGACGAAGCTCAAATCTCTCAAAAATAAGGTTTTTGACAGATCTTGCATGAAAATTGAGCAATAGCTCAAAAATCCAGCACTGCACCAGAAGCCAAGGCTTACCACTTAATACCCCAAGTAGGGAAATTGTTGATCAAGCTTGCTTGATCAATTATGCTGGGTGTGATGAAAGCCTAAAATGTGCAACATGTCCGACATTACGGTGCCCCTTTTGTTGTGATTTGTAGGTTTTAATAGGTACAACTTCGAATGGACTCATCAATCCCTCTTCTCACCCCATTCACAAGCTATTAAAAATGGAAGTTGAAGATGATTGCATCTCTAAAGAGACGAGGTGTCTATGAGGTGTCTATTGGACTTGGAAAAGATTTTTATGAGAATGAGAATGACTGACTAAATAACGGTGATAGATTTTTTGGAGCAATATGTCTGGCCGTTTCTCCTAGCTTGCACTACCTTATTGGTTCTGCTGAATACCCAAAGGATCTCTGGACAAAATTGGACAGGACCTTTGGCAAGCACGATGAGGATCATAATAGCACTTTGGACATCACATCCAGCACCACAAGAGTTCTTTACTCAAAATTCTCGGCCTCTACTCTCTCTGATGAAGTTGTTCAATATGAAGAAGAAGCAAAATCTTCTACACAGTCAATTCAAATTAAAGAAAGTCTCCATGCAGTGACTCCTTCTCCTGATGCTCCGGAAGTTCATGAGATCTCTCATATCTCATCTCCTCATATTGATGAAACAAAAGAAGACATTTGAATCTCTGATATTGAAGAAAAATACTACTGCACTTCCATGCAAACATTCACCGGTGATTTTCCTTTGAATTCTGTGCAAAATTTACGAGTAATTGCTTCCAAAAGTGAAGAGAAATTTGATTTTTATTCCTCTAATGTTGCTGCTGGTGTGAAAATATGTGAAACCTTGGATATTTTGGAAGAAATATCGGATTAACAGAGTGATCCATTCACTCCCCATGATCTAGATCTTCCAGCGAAATCCTGCAGGATTGCATGCACCAAAATTCAGAATTTTGAAGAAAAAGACAACTGTGCATCCATCGTCTTGGTTGACCATACTTTTGGATCTGATATGAACCTTATTGGATATGATATGATATTATTTGGATATGATGTTATTTGGATATGATATGATATTTCTTGGTTCAATATTTCAGGTTCATAAGCTTTCAGTACTGCTTGTAGCTGTTCTCATTAATTTTGTGAAGAAACAAGTACCGCAAGTCTCCTTCGAAACTGTTGCTGGGGATTTGATTTCATTTCACATTTTTGGATCTGTTGTGAACCTATTTGGATCTGATTTACTTTATCATCTGATATTATTTGGTTCAAATTTTAAAATCCAAGAGCTTTCAGTACTGCTTGAAGCTACTCTCACTAATTTCAGTGTGAAAAATCAAGTACCGCAATTCTTCTTCAAATTTGCTTTTGGGGATTTGGTGTTAGTTTCCTCTTATGAGGTTGCTGATATTTTATTTTGTGAATCATTAGATATTTATGAATCTATATCAGATTATGGAGCTCAAGCATTCGCTCTCCATAGTCCCAAGGCTTCTCTACCTTTGGTCACATGCTCATCTCCTCATAGAACTAGTAAAGAGGAAGACATTCTGCATCCGCTTGGACACACGCTCCTAAGAATTGGGGCTGATTTTACCACTCATGGTTTTCTGTTAAAGGCTGCAACATATCCGTTTCTTGAGTGTTCCACACATGGTTCGAATCCTCAAGAACCTTTTCTCTCTCTTTAGATGATTTCAGCTGCTCTACATGGGTCCAATTTTCACCATGCAGTTGTTTATATTTCTGATTCAGTTGAGTGCATTGTTCTTCTTCCAAAGTGGAAGATTCCTCCAGAAATATTCATTTAGTTTGGATTCAGAGGTTCGCATGCACAGTCTTAGGATGCTGCTGCATAGAAGAACCAATTCTTGATTTACTGCTTAGTTTGAGGGGGGGTATTTTTCCCATGAGGTTTTCCCTGTTTCCTTGGTTATATTAAGCAGTTACTTTATTATACAGGGTGACCTATGGCCTTTGTTTCTGGGGCCCTATCATTTTTATGTTTTCTACTCCTCCTGAGTATAGCTTAAGGGGGGGTGTTGGAGACATTTACCACCATACACACTCATTTTTGTCAATTTGGCCTAGTTAAACCACTATCCTAAGTTTTATTGACTTAATTGACATCAGAGGAGCACTGGATGACATAAACATGAGAACACCCATGCCTACCTTCATTCAAGGAGGATAAATTAGCTTTCTCCTACATTCGGGGAGGCTAAATGGAGCACTCTGAGGGTGATCTGAGTGTCATTAATGCCCCATATTGCTAACTGATGGTTACAATCAGTTAAACAGAGCAGTGAAGGCACCTTCCTTCATTAAATTTATTATTTAATGAACTAGAGTCAACAGGGGTGCCTCCAACCACTTCTGATGTTGAGTTACACTTCAGTTAACCTCATCGGGGTTCATTGCAGTCATTGATGCACTACCACTTGTTGGTTGGTTTCCTGTGACATGTGTCTGACCTACTTTTAGTTAGACTCAGTCATTTATTGCACTCCAACTTCAGTTAGGGCTCAGTTGAATCAATTAGGGGTTTGATTAGTGGTTAACTTGAGTGTTGACTGTCACTTACATTCAGTTAAGCTAGACTCACTCATTCAATTCGAATGACCTCCTTGGGAATTCGAATTGTCTTGGAATTCATGCTTCCGGCATGATCATTGAATTGTATTACTCATTCTTTGTGTGAATATACAGAGCGACTACTCATTTGGTAGCACTATTACACCATTTCGTGCCTTATTGTTATTAATCTCTTATAAGCCTGTGTTTTAGTCCCTAGGTTACTGTGACAGATTAACACTATTGCTTTAGATGGAGGTTTCTTGGTATGCTTATATAAATTCCCTAAAAGATTCACATATTTGATTGATTGATCGATAGAATGAATTAGTTTGAGATCATGACAAAGCTGGAATTTACTCTCCAAAGTTGGATTATTTGAATCTAAATGAGGATTTTTTTAACAGACCGGTTAGCTAGTGGTGGAAGCGGGTGTGGAAATTAAAATGCCTAGCGAAGACTAAATTCTTCATGTGGTGTGTACTTGAAAGAAAAGATCCAACTTGGGATAAGTTGTAGAATCGTGGGTGGCATGGTCTTGGGTGGTGCACATTATGTAAGAACGATAAAGAGTCATTGCCTCATCTTTTTCTTAGGTGTCCTTATGTTGTTTAGGCTTGGGAAGAGGCTAGGAACATTATGGGTGTGCCACTAAATTGGAAACGTAATTCCATTGTAAACATATTTCAATAGGGGATAGAATCTATAAAAAAACCTTATTTAGCTCTGTCGCTTTTGATTATTTGGGGTTTTTGGATTGCTCGGAACAGTTCATTCTTTTAGGAAATGGTGTTGAGTGTAGATGTTGTGGAAATTAACAGTCTTAGAATTCTTTCTTTCTTTCCTCAAGAGAAAGAATCCCACCCTATTCGAGTTTCTGGTGAACCTTGGATATAAAATATAAGGCCATGGGAGATATTTAATGAGGTGTCTCAAAACAATCAAACAAGATGCGGAGGGGGAACATTATTGTTTCTTAAAGAAACCCATTTTTATAGAATTTCCATGGGCCTAGGGGAGAGAACAAATAATTTTGTGAAGCTTCTTGCTTTAAAAATGCTGCTAGATTTTGCAGCTAAAAATAACTACCGATCCATTCAAGTTATGGGAGACTCTATGCTAATTATAAGTTGGGTTAATGGTGCTCAGGGATGTGAGAACACCCATTTAGAGCCCGTTCTAAATGATGTATTTCTCATAAAATATTATTTTAATGATTTTTTGTGCTCTCACATTTATAGGGTAAAAAAAAGAGATGCGGATTCCATTTCTAAAGCGAGCCTTATTATGTATCCAAGGGTAATGAAAGTCAAAGCTCATGAAAATGACACTTTTTATCTGTTTTATCACTGGTCGTTCGAGGAGGGTTTTGGACCCCTTCCTCAAGATTAAAAGATTTCATAGAATGCTATTTATTTTTGGTTTTATTGATTCATGTCATGGAAGTCACTAATTTATATCTATATTAAGATCAGAGTAGTTCTCTGGGTTTTTGTTGAATATTTTTATGTGAAACACTTGACATTGTTGATAAATCATATTTTGTATTGAATATTGAAGGGTGGATCAACGCTTGAAATGGATTATATGTATTTATGTTTATCGACTGAATATATTGCTTTGATAAACATGGACAATCTATAATTTTGATTCTCCTTCGGGATTAATAAAATTGTGTTTTTTTCAACGAAAAAAAAAGATAAATCCACATATGCATCCTTACAATTAACCATTCCTTATTATACACCGGTCTTGGTTGTGAATTGGGTGAGATATTCTCCTTCGTGGGATTGAAAATTCCAACACACTATACTACATTGAATTCCTTTTGTTGACCCATGCGCAAGAACCCGGTTTCAATTTTGCGCCAAAAAATGGTTTTGTTGCTAGTACCTTGTTTCTAACAAGATATTTCTAACCGAATGGATGCATATGTGAAAATAGAGTAGGTCCAAATATGGCGAGAAAAGAAGATTGGCGATTTTGTGACACAGGAAGACGAACTATGAGGGTGGAAAGTATCAAAGCTCAGGAAATGCATTCTTTACGGAGGACCCCCACTAGATCAACATGAAATTAAGTGGGTTGAAATTCTAGTAGTACTTACAAAGTGGTTTAGAAGACTTGTAGAAGCACCTGACTATCGCCGTAGACAAAGAATGATGCTACAATGGACATGAAGGGATTTGATTGAATTGAGTATTTTGGATTCACCCCTGGCAAGATATATTGACTTCTGGGTAGAAAGTAAACTTCATTAGAGGAATTTTGAGGTCTAAAATGGGCCTCCTAGTTAAAATAATAAAATAATAGTTGAAATAATAAAATAATATTTATTAATTTTGGAGGAAGAAAGAAAAAAACTACTTTTTGTGTTCGTATTTTCGACATATCTACCTGTGTTTTTACTTAAATTTCAATATCGAGAGCTCGTTGGATGCGGAATTTGATTCTACATCCAATGAGTACCCACACTGCATACTGTTGACAAACCCCGCTTCCCCCAAAACAAGAAATGCATGAAAAAATGTGATGATGACATCATCATCACATTTTTTTAGCTATTTCTTGTTTTTGGGGTAGAGGGGTCCATCAAAAGTATTTAGTGTGGGTACTCGTTGGATGCAGAATCAAATTCTGCATCCAACGAGCTCTCTTGATCGAAGTTTGAGTAAAAACACAGGGAGATATGTCGAAAATACGAACAAAAAAAGTAGTTTTTTTGATGACAAATATGTCAATCCAACCATTATGGTTGACTCATTTTATTGAAATTCTATTGGTTCTTGAATTCCAACTCACAAGAACTTATTGTTGGCACATTTTCTTATAAGGCCCATTTTAGACCCCAAATTTCCTCTAATGATTGGTTGTATCTTAGAATTCACAGGAAAAAATAACCAATTAGTGTTTGAGGTTGAAGGCGAGCTTAGAAGTGGTCCTAGAAGAAGATCACTAAAATAATTTCCACTATGGATTAAGACCAGGATGGTTGAATTCAGGTTCTTACCACTGAATTGGATTATAATGGAGGCTTAAACCCCTTGTGCTAAGGGGTAAAAGTCAGGGTGATGATACTACATTATGGAAGGCAAGAACTACCGTCAATGGAGGGGGTTGACAATAATGAAGCCATGGATGAAAGAGTAGAGAGAAGGAAAAAAATCTGTGAATAATGGTGGAAAGTACAAATGTAAAGTAACGAAGAAGAAGCGTGCAATTGGAAAAAGAGACGAGGAACAAGGAAAAGAATGAAGAAATTCAAAATGATTTATGTTAGATGAACAAGAGAGGACCTTACTAGCTCAAGGTTAAGAGAGAGAGGGATAGAATTTATAGACATCCTATTAAGAGAAATTTTGGAGAAGGGCCAAGTTGAGAAGAGGAATGTGGAACTTAGGTACCAAGTAATGGATTACCAGATCAGTCACCAAAACCATCCTTGGGTGCAAATGCAGAACACCCAGAGCTATCAGGACATGCGAAAAATGGAAGTACCCCAAAAAGTGAACGTCTATTTTTTTAGGAAGTAGTTACATGAAGAAACATAAGCATCACTCATCTAACTGACCCCTAGGTGCCCTCATATAATTTGGTAAAAAACTCTCATAACGTTTTTTTATAATTACCTTGGAATAATAAAATGAGTAGTAGTATGAATAGTTTACAAACCAATTCTCTATTAGGAGGAAGTAGCACTAGTTCTTCCCAGATTAGTGGTAATATTATAGCACAACTCAGACACCAAGGATTTGTACTAGTAGGATCCCTAAATATCACAATGGATAGATTACCATCATGGCCACCCATGAAATATCCAAAATTTTGGGGGAAAGGAGGAGAATATGATGTAACACAACATTGGTTCCTATGTGAAGCAATATGGAATGCCAGGGCAATCCCAATGGTGTCCAAATTGTTTGAATTTCAGAAAAGATTATGAGGAAGGGACTTATAATGTACATGAAGTTAATTGAAACACGAGGACCACCAAATCATAATTTAGAAGAGACAAATCAATTATTCCTAGATGAGTTTTTGAAACCCAAGTCAGAATAACAAGGTATTGCAGAACTACGGGAGATTTGAGAGATATTGGGAGAATCTTCCTGGGAATATGCATGATGATTCAGAGACATACAAAATTAGATAAATTTCCATGTACGTGAGGTTCATAATAATGAATGATTTATATAAGGACTATTACCTCTCAACATAATTATGTTATCGTATCGCAACAAGTGATAGATTGGCTAAGTAGAACAAGCACTGAAGATTGATGCGTTGTCAAACTATCCAAATGCCACTTTAAGGAATTCTTCTTCATCTAGAGAACTTTCAAAATTACACAATAGGTTTATTGAGTTGAACAAGAAGCTCTAGGAGATAGCTATACAAAATCTAAACAAACTGCAAGTTTGGTGTACGATATTTATGACAAAATACCACCGTGTGTCAAAATGTCCTCATGCTTGGGGATGACCAATTTCACTAAGAGGAGTGCTTGGGGGAGGAATAAGTGTGACTATTGCACAAGTTTATGTAGAAAACCCCTTACACTCCATGGGATTACTAATGTATATAGATACACCTAGTTTCTCTCCAAATGACTACTGTGAAAATTGCAAGGCATATGACCATCCTTTGAGACTTTATCTGGTTTTGCAAAAGTATTCCTTAGTAACCAATATAATATATTGTGAAATCTATGGATCCATCATGCAAAATACCGAGAGAGGTAGAGAACTGGATGCATTAACGGAAAGGTTGGATCTCTACATATGTCGAGTAGGATATCAAACCTAAGAAAAGAGGATTTGGTGCTAGACAAGGACGAGGCCACACATGATTTCTTTGTTTCTACAACTGTAACGAAATTGGACACCTTGCTTGATATTTTCCATAGCCTAAGATAACTTGGTGCACATAGTTCCTAAAAAAAACTCGCATTGTTGAAGAATTCCCATATCTTATCACCAAATGGGAGGATCGCTCAAGAAGGAAAACTAAATTTTTTAACTCAAAACCATGAGAAAACCATAGTTTAACAAGATTTGTCATTACCCGGGGAGGGGTAGGAATTGGATCAGATTAGTGTAGAACAATATCACCAATGATAAGAAAATAAGATCCAAGGAAAACTAAAAAAATCCCAATCTAGATTTTTTTTTTCACGAGGATACTGAGATGTTCATATAGATTCCAACCCCACCACCTAGGGATGAGGCATGAACTTCTCAGTATTAAAAAATAGATGATATTCTAGAATTTGATATTGAGAAGATAAGGGACCCTATTTCTACATAACACTCCATAGGATACATGAAGATTTAACCCATACAACAATTTAAGAAGATGAAGATGTAACCCATAAGATGCACATAACACTCCATAGGATACATGAGATTGCAGAACCTGATAAAGATATATGTTCCCGTTTAATTGAAAGCATGGAAAATTTTAGGGGCTAATATTATCCCATGGGTAAATTTAGGGGTTTTAAATTTTTAATGCGATATTTTTTTTATTAAGAACTAGTTAGGTATGATCAACCCACATTTTATTTATTTATTTTTAATGAATAGGAGGTTAGCCCCAATGAATTTAGAAAGGGGAACCAAGATAAAACCATTTCGCCCTTATAAAAATTGATTTAAACATTTTTTTCCCACAAAAATCACTAGGCACCTCCCTTTTCCCCCCGATTTCTATAAATTAGAGTTGCTAGTGGCTCTTTCACCTTATATCGATCATGTAAATCGAAATTAGATTTACATTCTTAAATATTTTATGGGTTGAATTTCATTTTGTAAGTTGATTAATGTCCACATGAGAAGGGCAATTGATATTTTCTATCAATTCTTATAGATATCCTTTTGCATTTATGAGAGTTTGGAATCCTGTTGTCTCATATCCAATTGTTTCCTCAAGAAACATGGGGATTGTAAAGCACATGATCGAGGATGAAACGATAAAATTTATGTTGGTGTTTGGAGAATCATGTCCAAGGGGTGGGACATTGTTTATAGTCATGTATTTGGGTGTGCAAGGGGCCAGGATGTTGCTAAAAACCACTACTCTTTTGTTTCTACTCGTGTTGGTGTTCTCCTTTCTGGGACAGGCCATGGGTGGAACAACCTGGAATCCCATTGTATTTGTTGAGTCTTTTTCTTTGGTTGTTGTCAAGTATTTTGACATGTTTCTTGTTTTGTTTATTGAATTTTATGTTTCTCAAAGGAGTTTTGTAGTAGTTTGTAGAAACTTGATTTCAACTCACATGTTTCCAGTAGTTTTTAGAAACCTTAGAAAAGAAGGGAGTCTTTGCTTGAAGCCTGGAACTTTTTTTACTATGTTTATTCTATTTGTAAAAGCAATCCTATATTCAACCAAATATGCTTCATTACTCTTTTACTATCTTTGTCATAGTTTTACAACCTTCCTTTCATGGATTTAAATACTTGAACCAATGCCTTGACATCACCACATTCTCAGCGACCTGCATTTTTTAATTTTTGCATGGAAATATATCATGCATAGTAGGGTTGTTTTTTAGTTATGTTTGGAAGCATGTGGATCATATTTGGTTGAATAAAAATTTGTTAACCAACTTGGAACACACATTTGATTTCCATATAGAGTGGAAAATAGTTCTAAGTGCTTTGAAATGTGATTGAAATAAATAATACACATAGAGAGTTTATAACCCTTTAATTTGGTAAGGTGTGTGCATAAATTAGGTGTTGGTGGGCCCTTGTAAAAACATGGAGAGCTAAATCAAGATCAAGGTGTTGGTGGGACCTCATATTATTATTGATTCTATATGTCGCGACGATGAAAAAATTCATTATTTGATCTGTATCTTGGGGGCTAAGACCCATAAGGATAGGGTGCCAAGAGAGGAGGAGAGTAAACCTGCAAATTTTCTATCATTTGATCCAAAAATGAGATTGGAGATCCTCACCTCTTAGAAAAATAACTTAAAACGAATTAGCCAAGATTAACTCAGAAATATTAACACAAACTAATAAAACCCAAGGTAGGATGCCAAACATCCTTGCATGCTTTATTGAGAAGGAATAGAGCCTTTTTATAACATTATTACAATGTGCCTTGGGGCCATACCATGGGCCAAAACCATGGGATACCATGGATGGGAGAGGTACATTGTGTCTTGAAGCCATACGATGGAAAAAACCATGGGTTGTCAAATACCATGGATGTGAGAGGGTGGCCTCTCCATTTAATGCTTTTATGATGAATGGGAGAGGGTAGCCTCTCGATTTAATTCTTTTCTTTCTTACAGTTCCAAATTTAGACCATATGCCCCATGAAACTCGGATCATTGTTGTTTTGCAAGAATATTCGTAGAGTATGGTGAATTTCTGTGTACTATGATAGTTAGAGTGATGTACCAAACTACAACCGAAAGAGGACTTGTCATGTGATAATTTATTAATATTTATCTCTTATTTAATATTTTTGTATATTTTTTCCTTTTAATATATATGGATTTATAATTTATCAAAAAATTCACCAAGAATCCTAATATTTCTTAATTTAGTAAAAGATTTGCCAAGACTTTACAAGGTTGTAATATAATGAAAGATTCACCAAGATTTTACAAGATTTTATAATTTAGTGAAATATTTGCCAAGATTTTACAAGATTATATAATTCAATGATATGTTCATGAAAAAATTATATATACATAATACAACATTGATAACATAGCCTTCATATTTTCCTATATATCATGGGGATTCACCCATTTATTATACATAGAAATTTAGGGAGGGTTCTTAAATTTTTCCCTTCTTGAAAGAAACATTCAAATGATACAAAAGAGAAGAAGGAAGAGGTCTTGAAAAGAATTTCGACTAGATGCACAAGTGCATGGTTACGACATCAAGAATGTGATGTTGGACTTGGGGTTTGATGTGAATATACTTCCAAAAAAATATTGGGAATCACTAGGGAACCCACCTCTGGTATGTACTCCTATCTAGTTGAGAATAGAAAACCAGTATCACATTTTTCCAATCGGTCACTTAGAGAATGCTGAATTTGACCTAGGAGGCGTCAAGACCACCACAGATTTTGAAGTAATTGAGATCATGGGAGGAACTTATCCTAATCAAGCACTATTAAGAATAGAGAGGGATTATGAAAATTATGGGGTAATTGATTCAAAGAATCAATTAATGACTTTTGAGCAGGGTAATTTTTAGGGGCGAAATTTCCCCAATTGGTGATTTTTGGGGTTTTTAAAAAAAAATAAATTCGCCATTTGGTCGTTTTTAGTGTCTAATATCGCCTATATTTACATAGAATTTTTTTTATCATAATATTTTCCAAAATTTACATATTTCAGTGTTAATTATATGTTTCATATTTAATATTCACCTACCTATCTATAAATATGTTTTTTTCAATCCAAAACAATCGCCTAGAATACTAGGGGTGGCAGGCGCGGGTGGGATCTTGGTGGATCTCGGAGGACAAATAAAACAAAGATTCACCTGGGGTCTTGGCTCTAGAACCAACAATGAAGCTGAATGGATGGATCTACTCCAGGGTCTCCATCTCATTCGAGACAAAAATCTCCGGAAGGTCCTGATATTTGGAGACTCAAGGCATGTCATCTATAAGATGGTCAATGGGTATCCCTCAAGAGATATTAAATGCCGTCGATTATATAAAAAAGCTAAGCTTCTTCTGCCTCATTCTTTCGAGGTTTTTCACATTCTTCGTCATAATAATAAGGAAGCAGATATCATGGCTAACGTCGGAGCCGGTCTCCCTCAAGGCCACTTCAGCCAGGATGGCGAGCCTTCCTACCTCAAATACATTCCATGACGAGAAGCTTTAGTATTCTTTCTCGCACTCTCATCATGCAATTTTCTCAAGTGAAGCCCTTATCTCTTGGAGAACACATTAGGTATATTTTAGGCCTTTATCCTTTTCCCCTTCTCATCTTCTCCCCTCTCCCTTGCTTCTTTCTCCTCCCCCCCTTTTCCTTCTCCTTATCCCCTCCTTCGATCACCTTTCCTCTCACTTCACCCTCCCTCCAGCTGGCCCTCACCACCCCCCTCCTCTTGGCGGCTCCCTGCATTCAATGACATGTCCTGTTAGCCCTCCTTCGAAGGCCGCATGGCTTGTTCCTCCCTCCTTGGCAGCAGCTAAATTAAAACACCTCAGGCCTTCAAATTATTGCCATTCCTTCTTGCATGATCGGTGGCCCTTCATCCCTATCTCTATGCCACCTCCTTGCTTCGACTCGCTCCATTGTAATGTTCTGGATTTTAGTCTCGGCTCTCCCGGCTCTGTGAATTTCTTGCTGAATGTGGTAGCTGGTGTAGGGGGTGAAAGACTGCTGGGATTCCCTTGGCATGGGATCCCCCTCATTCATGCCTTTGTAAAGGAGCGCCTTGCGCTATCTGCCTTCTCCTCTTGCCATTGTAGTTATACCTCAGCAGCTTGGGGCATCGATAGCCATGGTGATTCATCTCCTTCTCGAGCAGACAGACAGGTTAAGGTCTTGGGATGCCTCTGCTCTGGTTGGAAGAACGACGCTCTGGGAACATTGTCTTGCTCTGACAATCTTAGTATTTCTGCCCTGCAACAAGAAATTGCCGACCTCTGGAGTGTTTACTCAGTGCGCTGGGGTGAGAACCAGGACATTTCTGTTTTCCCTCTACACATTCAATTCTCTCGAATAGCAATAATGCCTGATTCTGGAGGAATGGCTCACATTGGTGATAATACTGGACTGCTGGACATAAAAAAGAATCTGCCCAGGCTGTACGAGATGACTACTATAGGGGTAATGGACAACAAATAAATGGCCAAGGAAGTTAAAAGTATGAGTGAAACTATGAGTCACACATCGCTTGAGGTCAGTAATAATGGCGCCCGAATAGAAGGTATCGAGAGCAACCTGCGCGAGCTGCTGGGCGGAGTGGAACGAATAGAGGAAGACCTCGAGAAGCTCATCTCTATGAACAAGGAGAGCAGGGTTAATGGAGTAAATGAAACAGCTGAACAACCCATGGAAGAAGAGTCAGTTCTGCATCCCAGGACTCTGAGAGGCAATTGAATTATGTCTCTTGTTTATTCTGTTTCATTTTTGTTTGGGTTATGTTTCTCTGCATTTTACTTTGTAGCCAGTTTGTGAGGGTATATACTACCCACATCTTTTGTAATTTTGGAACGATCATATGCTCTGCCTTATGGGAAACTTTCAAGACAAGCCAGATGAGCAGCAATTTTGACCTGCCGAAAATATATTTCCTTCTTCTGTTGTAATGAATGGCTGTGCACAACCTGTTAATATAATCCCCCTTTCTGTTTCTGTTAAAAAAAAAACAATCGCCTAGAATACTATACTTAAGTATAATATTAGAATCCTTAAAAAATACTTTGCTTTTGAGGCCAATGGCATGAGGGTGGCATAATATTTAGATCCACCAAGGATTGGGAAATTTGGAGCCAGTACAAGGGAATATGGAAAGGGATTCCTTGGGGAACATAATCCTTGACGACAAGACAACAAGAATATTTTGAATCCAATAACATAATGTTTAGTAATCTAGTGAAGCATTTACCCATTTGATAGCGACTCTAAAGAAGCATGGGACACCTAGAAAAACAAGATACATGAACTATCCTCTAAGAATTACACAATAATTAAATCGGTTCATTGAATTAGGGTTGAAGTTGAAAACCCACCTATCTACGATGGAACCAATGGTTTAATGGACACGTTTTTACAGAAAATGGATGCTTCAGTGGAAGAAGAAAATCACATGGGAATTCTATATATAGCACTTTGAGGAACTCTTGCAATATGGTGGGTAACATATAAATATGATCTTCCTGACTAGAATACAACTAAATTAGCATTAATTATCATATTCAAGTTGTCTATGCACGTCAATATAGTAGCACATGTCTACATGGGGGAGACCATTCCCCACACACACATTGAAATGTGTGAACAACAATAGAAATTGGATAAATTGTAGCCCTTTTTTGGGTGCATTTGTTTTTGCTAGAGCTAGGAACTATCCCTAAATCTTGGTATCTACATGAGGAAACAAGGTGACATACAAGGTGTTGGAAGGAGATTCAAGAAAAAAATTGCCAAGAATTTTCCTTCTCTCTGACTATTGACTTAGTGATAGAAGCATTAATTGCAATAAGGGAAACATTGTTCATGGATCGATTGTGGAACATGGGACACTCATATATCTGTCTCATGCATCAGCCATTATTGGATCCCACTTTAATGAATCCGGGAGTAGTATCCCCCTTTTTTGCACAAAGGTCGAGTATGAAGACCTAATATTAAACATAGTGGAATTCTTGCAACACTTAAATTTAAAATAATTTGAAGGATCCCATGAAGTGCAAAACACAAAACCATAAGAGACTAGATAATTTAAACCCACCCTTTTAAATCACAGAAAATAAATATTAGCACGAAGGATAAACAAAAATAGTGTCTATTGAGGATTATTGTGATGAAGAAACTATATTTCAAATAACATCTCTCTCGAAGGAATATCAAGATCTATTTCCAAATAATTTCATAGACCTCAAATAAATCCAAGTAAATTTGGGAGAAACATAAATTTCACTGAATCCATATGCCAAACCTTGAAAGCACCAACCATATAGACTAAATTCTTGCATGAAACTAAAGATGAAAAAAGAGATTGAACATATGCTCAACATTGGTTTGATATTTCCCATAGATGAATCTGACTGGGTTGGCCCTATAGTAATATATAGCAAGAAATATACATAGGATATTTGAGTATGTGTCGACTATCACAACATGAATGGTGTCTGCGTCCATGATCCATTTCCAACACCTTTCAATGATGAAGTTGTAGATTAGGTGGCCTAAAATGAATCCTACTTATTTATTGATGGATTTTTGGGCTATCACCAGGTCAAAATTGCAGAAGAGGACAAAAAGAATACAAATTTCAAAATGGAATGGGGATCATTTTTCTATAATGTGATATTGTTTGAATTGAAGAATGCCCCTACTATGTTCTCTAGAATAGTAATCACAACCTTGAGAAGGTTTCTCCACAATTTTTTAGAAGTCTATTTGGATTCTTAGATAGTATACATCCTCTTGAAATATCATGTTTCACTACTTAGATTAAAGTTGGATTGATGTCAACAAATGGGGATCTACCAAACCTACAGAAGTGCATTTTTTATGTTCCTTTTGGAAACTTACTAGGGCACATTGTTTTCAAGGATGGAGTCCTAGTAGACCCTGCAAAAATTGCAGTAATTGTAAAACTAGAAGCACCAACCTTAGTAAAGCAGTTGCAATCCACTCTGAGTCATACAGGATACTACCAAAGGTTTATACATAACTATGTCTCCATCACACCTTTGGAGAAGTTATTGAAGAAGGATGAAAATTTTAAGTGGACCAAATATTGTGACAAGGGGTTCACAACATTAAAGGAACGAATGGTTAATTCCCTTATTTTTCAATAATTCCTTCACTGGAACAAGGAATTCAACATGCATGTTGATGCATAAGGTATTTTCCTTGGAATCATATCATTTCAACCAAGGGAGGAATAATGGATCATATAGTCTATTTTTTCAGTAGAAAACTATCACAAGTTGAGGCTACACAACCAAATAAAGAGAAGTGTTGGTGATGATCTATGATTTACAGAAGTTCCACCACTATCTGCTAGTAGGACCCTTTAAATTCTTCATTGACCACTTGCCTCTCAAGTATTTGGTGAATAAATCTATTTTACAAGGTCGTATATGCATGTGGTTTCTTTTATTCCAGGATTGTTCATTTGAAGTTATAGTCAAGCTAGAGAGACATAATCATAGACATGCCCATCTTGCATATTGTTTGGGTGTTATAATGTCTAGATTAATTCACCTAATATTTAATTATTGACTGGGGTTGGTAGGCTTAGAGTTGACACAAAATATATGCGAAGGTAGAGGGGTTCCTATGGTGTCGTGGAAATATTTTAACAAAAAGATTGAAAGATATTTCAAAATTAAAAACCGAGTCAAACTCCTAAGAATTCAAATATTAAGGTAATTAAACTGGAACAAAATATTAAACTAAATAATTGAGAATTTATTTTATAAGTAAATAACTTTAACCTGAAAATGATACTATCAACAACTAACTTTTCAAATAGGAAACTAAGATTCAAGGAAGACCTAACTAATAAGCAAGTAGAAAGCTTAATAAAATAAGCAAGTAGAAAACTTAATAAAGAAAATTAAATAAAAAGAAGCAAGTAGAAAACTTAATAGGAATATCTTTGAATTGTGTCCTACAAGTCTCTTTCAGTAATCACACAATGAAAAAGGAATAACCTGAAAACATACTAAGGACAACACATATAATACTGAATTTTACAGGCAAATGGATAAATCAATCCAAAGGTATGAACACGAAACAATACAACAATAAAAAGAAATCAGAAACAAACTTAAGAAACAAAACATAAAATATCTTAACACATATTCAAGGTGAAAAGAAGTAAGGTAAATTTTAATAAATAACCTAAAACAATCCAATTTAACTTTAATATTAAATAGAAACATCATATAACTATCTCAATCAAAGGATACTTCAAATACTAAAGAAACAGAACTTAAAACAATTTTGAAACACATTAAAAACACTAAAAACGAAACTATGGGCTGAATGATAGACTGAGCTGTAGGTGTGAAAGGGGTGATTGAATGATAGTTTAAACAGGCTATCCGAATGATAGTCTGCATAGTTAAAATGACAGAAATTAACCTAAATGATCTAATCTTCAGCCGAATTCATGCAAATGTAAATCTAATGCATAAAGGAAATAAGTAAACCTACTCATTAAGCAAATCTGACAGTGAAATAAACTTAAAAAATTCATGAATATAAAGAAATCATTGCATGTTAATAAACAAACTAAAATTCAAATTGCATAACTTATAACAGAAAGGAAATAAACAGAACTGACTCTATTTAAAAGCAATCTATTCTATCTACTTGCAAATAAAATGAACAGTAATGCAGAAGATAAAATGATTGAAAGCAAATTAAAACAAACTATGTGCACAACTAGCTATCTAATTTCAGAAATAAAATACATTACAGGAAATGACAATAATCTAATGAAAATAAACTAAACTAGCTATAACGAAAAGAAAAGAACAAAATTACACAAAAGAATGAACCTCTGGTTGATGAGGGGCCTTCTCAGCAATCATGGGTGATGCCTAGCTAGCGCTTACTCAAACACAATCATCAACATCAAAGCATACAACTCTTTATCAATGAAGATGCAACAGAAATACAGTGTGCTTAAGAACAACAAATCAAAGCATAAATTGGTAAAAATCGCTATCTAACTGAGCTCTCACACAGAGGATGGTATATATATTGTTTTATAGGGATGAGCAAGTCGACCCTTTAGTGGTCAAATGCTCTGTAAATTTAGTCAATCCATAAAGGATCCTAACTAATAAAACTCCAACACACAACATATTGCTTCTTCAGTGCACATCGGCTCTCTTCATTGGATGGTGTAATGCAAAGGCTCCCTCTTCAGCGCAAACAGTTCTCTTAAGTGTGCATGATGTGGAGCGCGAATCCTTCTTTAGCGCAGTAGGTGGACTGGTGTTGGACAGAGGAGAGCGCATGGGCGAGTCTTCTAGAACGTGGGCTAATGCATCAACGCAATGCGTGGACTATTGATGAGGTGTCAACGAAGGAGGTTGCATGCTGGTGGATCATCTAGAAGTAGGCTTCATCATCATCTGAACGCATGGACAACAGGTCGTTTGCAGAACTGTTTCAATGTTTTAATGCCTGGAATCAGTTATCAATAGCGCACAGTTTGGTTAGCGATCTAGACGAAAAGCTGAACAATGAGCTGGACCATGAGCTAGATATGTTGGGAATAGATCTAGGATGAATGCGATGTCTGTTTGCTAGTGCGCTTAAGGACTATGGTCTGTAGTAACAACATTTAAATGCTTGGAAACCCGCCAACGAGTTTCGTGCATTGAGCTGGATGATGAGCTGGACGTGCTATGCGCATGGCTAGCTGAATGCATGTTTTTTGTTAATTAATCCAAAAAGATTATATAACCTGCAAAAAAAAGTACATATCAATTAATATATCAAATGTGTTTCAATAATGTCAATTTTAATTCCTATATGTGGGTGATATTTCAGGCGATAGCTATGCCTCTTTCCGACCATCACAAAGAGCAAGTGTCGCCCTCCTTGAGCCCATCATTGACACCCATAGTGACAGCTCACCCCTCCAGAACCTTCAAATCTCTTTGCACGTGGGAGAAACTCCCTCTGTCACTTTGGCTCATGCGACTCGGGCTGGTGAAGGTCCTTCCTCCTAGGTTCTTTCACAGCTCTGCTTCGAACGTTAATGCTTGCAGGTACATTGAATGACAAGCATCTAGTTCTGAAAGACATCATGATTTATGGCTCATCTAGAAGCATTGTTGGGCTTGCTGTGTATTGGGGGGTGCAGAAAAGAATGTTCCCCATCAAGTTGGTTTTAGGCTCAAGTTAGCCGCCATGTCCCAACAGAGAGGAACTCGAAGGAGAGCTAGCTCCGGGAGAGGAAAATCCTAGCGTGGCTTTAGTGCTCAGACCCTAGTAGACTATGAACCTCACATCTCTCCGCATGTCCATGTTTTAGTTGAAGCTTGGGAGACTCGGGTCCTCAACCAAAAGTTCTCGACTGGTGAGGATGGTAGCCAAATTAATCATTATTGGATGATGAAGAACATGCTCTGCAACCTGGTGGAGGATATGCTCAGCAATTGGACTGAGGATTGGGTTGCTGTTCATACCATGAAAACTAAAATCACAGAGATTGAAGCTCAGCTTACGACTATGGACAATTCCTTTGCTTGGAAAGGCATTGCTGGAATCTCTAGTCTGAGCGGGATGAAGGCTAGGGGTGATGCATAGGGTGTTGGTGCTAGTGGAAGTGAATCTGGAGGTCGAGCTCTTACTTGTCTTGGTGGTACCAGCAGTGCAACCAGTTTTTCAACCAAATCTCCTCGCGTTAAACCCTTTCCTGTCCCCTCTACAGTTGATCCTCTCTTCAAACGTCTGAAGGAAACGTCGGCCTAGCAGTCTGAGCGGCAGCAACATATGCTTTCTCTAGCCCCGAATGCCACCACCAACTCGCCTACTCTATCACATGAAGAAAGATGGGCCTACCCCATCACTGAAGAAACTCCTCCAGTTTAATGGACATGTCACCCAGGTTTTTTGGTTAAGAAATTAGTGGTTTTGGTCTATTTTTAATTATAAACCATGTAACTATGTCTGTTTTAATGTCTTCTATGGAAATATTTGTCTACGCTCAAGTATATGAGCATGTCGATTTTATGATCGATTACTGTAATTATGTCTCAGTCAGTGGGCCTCAGGTTCGTACTTATAGCCATGGACATCTTAGACATTAATTTTGTTAGAGGGCCATTATTTTTTGAGAGGCTTTGGAGGGGGCTTCACCTCCTTGAACCTCAGGTAGCCAAGTCAAATTATGCTTTTTTTGCCTTTGTAATATAATAGATCTGTGCAGCTTACAAAAAAAAAACAATGTCAATTTTAATCAATAAAATCATAAAATGATAATAATAAATGGATTTTATATAAACCTTAAATACATTCATACCTGGTGTTGATTGCATGGGCAGACCCAGGTTTACTATAATCAACCAACAACACCCCTAGCTCACTTGCCCTTTCGGCGACAGACCGCACAACAGCCTAAAGTCTCACCCGAAGTGATTCTAATGGGTTGGCCAAGGACTCAAGCGTCTTGGACCAGGTTCTGTTGCAATCCTACTTGCGGCTCGCAGCTCTTCTGGCTACAAGATCTCCCTCTGTGTATGTGCGTCGCACAACCTCTTGCTTGCGTTGCGTGATCCTGTTGTCGTACAGCTCTTCTAGCCAAAAGATGTTCCTTTACACCACCGTGCGGTCCTTCTCTATGATGCGCACTTCCCCTGACTTGCGATATCTCCAGCCTTACCGCAACGCCGCGCACCGTGCGACACGCAGCTCCTGCCCAATGCGAAGTCCTCAACCTGCGGTATCATGCACCGCAGCTTCTCTGCTGGTGCGGTATCACCTCTCTGTGATATCCTACCTCCGCGGTTTAGCACACTTAGCATTGCTCGTGTCGACATGGAAGACTTAACATACAAAGCTATTCAATACTGCAACTAGTAGCTGTTTACGCAAACATAAATGAAACACATACAACATGCCAAAGGATTTTAACTTATGATTATCCTTCTGTGCTGTGGTGAACTGATCAATACATTCATCCATTAAACTGCAATGAAGTCCATGAAATAACTGAGCAATGCATAAGTAAACATAACACATAAACCAGTTGCATAACACAGGTTTTAACGTGGTTCACCTCCAGGATGGAAGTTACGTCCACAGAACTGTGTTTTCTATTATAGCTCAAGGGGAAGGTAAAATAGAGTTCTACTGCACTGCATATGCAGCTCAAGATCTTCTCTCTTAGATCTCTCTTCTCTCTATATTGCTCTCTTACAATATACTCTTCCCTCTCAGTCGATCCCTGTGAATCGTTACATGCATACTCTATAAGCCAGCTGCTGGTTTCAATAAGATTGCTACAGCTAAGACCAGAACCAGAGCTCGGCTTTTACAACAATCTACTTATCCTTATTTCCTATTTTAATCACAACTGTCTACTGTCTACCCAACCAACTAGCTAATCTTTTTCAATACAAAATTACATTATTTTATAAGCAGCCCGAAGGTCTTGCATTTACAACACTGTGGGCCTGTCCCAACAGTAACCCAAACCCTAATTAGTGACAGTCGGTCCTCTCTGTCCTTGAGGTAGCTGCTTCCCATCACACCACAGCTCTCTGCAGTCTTCCATGCTTCCCGGCACTGACCATGGGTACTATGCACCGCTTGTCTTTTCTGTCCTTCATCTTCAATGCTTGAGCCTTGTTGCTCCTTCTTCTTTATGAGGGTTGCTGAGCCCTCCTGTCTTCCACCGCTGCCTTCAATGCAGTGGGTGAGCTCTCCATTTTCGGCCGCTCAGGTACCGTTACCTTTCTTTGACTTTTGTATCTCAAAAAGTCACGGTTTTCGGCTCTGCTCTCTAGCTAGAAACGTGCTACGATGTCGTAGCTCCGTCTTATCTTCTTTCCGCCAAAACTAGTAGCTTCTTCTGTAGCTGCGGGACCCTGCTCCAATAGTCCCCTAACACTTACTTGTGGCTCGTCCTCAAGCCACCTGCAACAGGCTTTTCCTGCTGTAGCTTCTCCTTGGATTCCTACGAATCCCTCTGCAACCTGTTACGAAGTCCTGTGACTTCTTTCTGCATCACTTCGACACTCTCTTGTGTCGAGTCAAGCAAAGCTTGACTAATACTAGCGTCAGTGTTTTCCCTGGTGGTAGTGAACTCCTTTATTTTATGCTCAACCGTATCAACTATCTCTGCGATTTGCTCTTGATACGGTTGAAGTAGGTCATTAATGTGCATCTCCTTCGTTCTTAGTTGCTGCGCTTCCTACTGCAAACTGTTCATCTCCCTTGTCTTCCTCATCTTTTGAAGGGCTGCCAAGCCCTTAATTTCTTCTTTCATTGCCGCAACAGTATTCTCTATTTGCTAGATTTTTATTTTCTCCGGAAGCTCATCTAACTTAGCCCATGTGTTTGTCGCATCGGTTAGTACTAACCGTGCTTCGTCTATGCGAGATTGCATTTGCGCCGAAGTGAGTCGAAGGGCTTGTACTTGTGCTTTCTGGTCTGCCTGGGTGGTGTCGCGTATACGAGCCTCAAGCTCAGTGATTTGGACCTCATGGTATGCCTTTATCTTGGCCGCTTCTTTGTCCATCCTAGCCACGGTTTCTTCCAGAGCCTTTTCTCTGTCTGCTACTCTTCTTAGCTTCCGTTGAGCGGGTAAGGCAAACTCAATGTTACATTGGGGCAGTTCCAATGCAATGCTCTGCAAAACTTGAGACAGATCTTGCTCTCTTTTCTCATATGTGCATACTTCATCTGCCCTTTTCTGAACACTGATAGCAAGTGCTGCATTTTGTTGCTTCAGCTGCATATTCTGTTGGTAAGTCTCGAGCTCTCTACTCTTGAGTTCTGCACCTAACTGCGTTGGATCATATGCAACTGGTCAATATGAAACTCTGCAAGGTTAAATTCAATGGGTTGCCTAAACTGAACTGGTGGGTCCTTCATTGTAGTAGGGAATCAGATACTCCCTGGTGGAATTAACACGGTATTGAGGTGATCTTTTGCTAAGCTTTCCTGGCAGGACATCGGTGGTGCCGAAGTCTCTCCAGTGTTTGTCTTGTCAGGTGGAATGTACCTCATGGCAGTTTTTTCTGTAATCATTCTTAAGTCTAGAAGTTGTTTTTCGATTGCGCTCTGGCTCTTTTCCTGCGCCTCCTTCATCGCGTCAAGTGAGTCCTTCAATGTATCGCACGTCCTTGTTGCGATGAGTTCATAGTCATCATCTGTCAATGCTGTTTCAGGGTTGGCTTTGAGGTTTTCTACTTCTTTCTCTACTGTGTCTCTGTGGTCCCTTGGCTTCCATTCTTTGTCGTAGGTGTCTCTGCTGATTCTTCCAGTGGGTCTTTTCTCTTGTCGCGTGGCAGTGGCACTTCTATTGTACCTTGTGCCTAGGTGTCCAATTTTTCTTTGCCATTTTCTGGTGGGTCTGTCTGGTCGGTCTCCATTGGCAGTGGCATGGTATCTTCGTATTCTTGTTGCCATTGGTCATCAAAGCCTTTGATGACATTCTCAACGTCCTATATTGTCATTCTGAACCACCCGGGAGCCCAGTCGTCCCTTTTAGTCCTTTTAGGCCTTAGGTAGATTCTATGGCTGTCCGCCATAAAATTAAGCCGGTTATCATATGCCTCCATAGTCTCTGTACTGATCCTTGGTGATTGCTGGATAAGGTTCTTCAACATCCAATAGTATTCATAAAATACTATCGTGTTAACCTGTTTCCTTGCTTGACTGTTGGTGTCCCATAAACTGGCATAGCGCACACCCCTGGGCGCTCCTCCTGCGATCTGTGGAAACTGGATGTTGGGTGGTTCCTTCCATGCGACGAATGCACATAGTATGAGTAGCCACAAGAAGTGGAAAGGGTGGTTGGCTTGATCTTGGGCTGCCAAACAATCTTCCTGAAACATGTTTAATAAAAATAACGACCAATTGAACTGCTCTCCTTTGGTAACTTGTATGGCCAGATTGATCACCGATCCTGTGACTTCCTTTGGTCGGACCTTGGTAAGCAGTCTGCCTGCAAGTAGACTGGCTGTAAATTTGAGTGTCTCATTCTGTAAACTCATGATATCATAAGCCCTGCCTCCTCGTTGTAGCTGATACTTTTTAACTAATGTTGCTGGCAGTTTGGAGTCCTTGGTCTTTCCTGTTATCTGTATCTCGGGATCTTTACTAGTCTTAGATAGGCCGGTAACATGGTGTATCAAGTCAACATTGAGGTCGATTTTGTGACCTAGCCAGAGATAGCCTCCATGTACACACGAGAGGAGGACACGCACCACAACATTAACCTCTGCGCTACGTCCAAAATGGGGTAGTCTCAACACATTGAGTTGACCTGAACGCTCAAGAATCTGGACATGTGGCATGGGGACGAATTATTCTCTACCTGTCCTTGGATTCTTCTCAAGCACAAGATACACATCTGACTTGAAGTGAGGGTACGTCTTACCGTCCCCCAGGTTGTAATCAATAAATTTGACAACACCAGCATATCCTACTAAATCACCATTTTCCTTTACTCGAGAATCTATTGGCGGTATGGGCACAAGAAGCTTACCGCTCTTGGAAAGTATGATGTCTGGAACGCCTTCAAATCGTGGTATAAGGTAGACCATTGCACTACAGACTTCATCTTCCTGCTCGGAACTGGATTCCTCCATGAGCTGGGAATGGCTTCTCGTCTTTGGTGGTTCTCTGGTTCGGGACAAGCTCGGTGGGTTAGTTGTAGATGGCGACGTCATAGCTCCTGCAAGGCCGTGACGCTGAAATCTTCTCAAAATGTTTTCCAGAGGCTCGTCCTCAGACAGGAGCCACTCAGCATAAAATGGCGGACGTGCAATGGCTGCAACTTCTGAAAATCACAGCACTCTGTAACAACTTAGCTCGACACAGGGAATGCTTAACACTTATTCTCCAACTCTCGGTTTTTCTGCAAACGTAACCGTCCCAATTGAATACTTTCTGATTTTATGTCAAATACGATAATCCCGGACATAACGGTCGTCTAGACTGGTCGTGTCGGTCATATTAATTGCCCGGATAGGACCAGACTCGTCATCTGATCCTCAATTAATGCTAAAATATTAATAGAATTTTCCTCGAGACATGTGTGTACAGGCGCCAGTCTCGTCAGAGATTTACCAAATCTGGAAAAATTTATTATATTGTTGCCAAATCTATGGTAGGGGATACCGGTCATTTCTTCATTAACTACCTGTCAGACAGTGACTTGACTAGCCCACTGTCGGTTGCAAACTGAGTACGTGGCAGGGGGAAACATCTTACTGTTGTGATGGAATTCCGCATCACCTGTGCGATCAAACAGTGTCAATTTTTTTTTTTTTTTGCGACTCCTCATTCCTCATTCTTAGAAAATTTCTACCGGTGTAGACTCATTCCCGGTGCGATGCCTCCTTTCAACTACACTGGACATTTGCACCATTGCGGCTGGTTAAGAGGTGGGGTGGTTATCACTATAGGGCTTAAGCCTACTGCCATTAATCCATATGGGAAAAAGATCCCCATTTAGCTGGCTGAGCTAAACGGCACCTCCCTCTGTGACTTGCTGTATCTAATATGGCCCTAGCCAATGTGTCTTAAACTTCCCTGGGAACTTGATGAATTTGCTGTCATAGAGGAGCACCAGGTTTCCGATCTGGAAAGTCTTATTCTTAATGTGTCTGTCATGCCAAGCTTTTTCTCAGGCCTTCTGCACTTTCTGATGGAATCCGGCGATGAACCTGTCTTCTTCTAAGGCAAGCAGCTGTGCTAGCCTTGCTTCGACTGTGTCTGTATTAGTCATCCCAGTAATCTGAGCAATTCTTAAACTGGGAAGAATATACTCCATAGGCATAACAGCCTCCTATCCATATACTAAGCTGAAAGGTGTGTGTCTCGTAAGTTTCTTACATGTGGTCCTGTACGCCCATAAGACAGCGTTAACTCTAAGGTCCCAATCATTCCTCTGGCTATTGCAGATCTTAGTAAGAGCATTTTCTAAAATCTTATTGAAGGCCTCCACTGTACCATTAGCCTGCGGGTGGTAGGGAGTGCTCTTATGGTGCTGGATCTGGAATTCTTCTGTTAATGCCTCAATAGTACTGTTCACGAAATTTGTGCCTTGATCACTCATCAAAATTACTGGGCATCCAAACCTGTTGATGATGTTTTCAAAAAGGAACTGTGCAGCTGTAGCAGCATCACAATTTCTTACTGCTTTGGCCTCTGCCCATCTGGTGAGGTACTCTGTTCCAGTGATAATATATCTCGCACCAGTGCGCTTTCCTGGTGGGTTGATAGGACCCACAAAATCTATAGCCCATTTGTCAAATGCGCGCAACGTGACCTGCGGTCGCAGCGGCATTTCATCGCGTCGCGAGGGTTTTCCTACCCTTTGGTAGATATCACAGCATCTGCAAAATTCCTTGGTGTCTTTATGCAATGTAGGCCACCATAATCTTGCCTCCAGGATTTTCTGCGCGGTCGGTTTTCCTGCGAAATGTCCTCCTATGATTCCTGAATGAGCCTCTTTGATAATAGCGTCTTTTTCGTGTGGCATCACGCATCTGCGCAGAACTTCATCCGGACCTAACTTGTATAGGTGTCCTACGATGAGGGTGAAGTCTGCTGCTTTAACAACCAACTGCTTCTTTTGCTTCTTACTAAACTCGTCAGGTGCTACTCCTGTGGTGAGGAATTGAATAATGTCGGCATAGTACTCATCTGCGATCTGTATGGAAAACAATGGCGCATCTGGTAGATTGTCTTTTAGGTTAATAGGCTCTTCTCCTGAGTCTAACCGCGACAAATGATCCGGTCCTGCATTCAATCTTCCTGGTTTCACAATGATTTCAAAATCATACTCCTGGAAGAGGAGTAACCATCTGCAGATTCTCCCCCCTAACACTGGTTTATTGACTAGGTACTTCAATGCAAAATGGCCAGTAAACATTTTAAACGAGGTGCCCAATAGATAGTGCCTGAACTTCTGCAGTGCATATACCATAGCTAAGCCCTCTCTTTCTGTTGTGGTGTAGTTTTTTTCTGTTGTTGATAGCTTTCTGCTGGAATATGCGATGGGATGGTCAAGATCCCCTTCTCCTGGCTGTGTCAAGACGACTCCTAATGTGATGCCGGATGCATCCACATGTACATGAAATGGCTTAGTCCAGTCAGGAAATACTAGGATAGGTGTTGTAACCATCTTCTCCTTAAGTATGTCGAGACTCTGCTGGCATTCCTCATTCCATAGGAATTTTACATCTTTCTTTAGCAACTTCTCCATCGGTGCTGTAATCTTTGCGTAGCCCTTGATGAAATTTCTGTAGTACCTGGTATGACCAAGTAATGTCCTCAGTTGCTTGACTGAGTTGGGTGCTGGAAGGTTTACAATGATAGCGATCTTCACGGGGTCTACCATCAAGCCTTGTCTGCAAACAATGTGGCCCAAAAAAATACCAAATGGTGCACAAAATATACATTTCTTCAAGTTTAGAGAAATTTGGTACTGCCTACATTTCTCTAACATCAGTATTAGATCTCCTATGTGCTTATCGATTAACCCAAATACAGTCCAGTCATCAAAATATACTTCTAAGAACTTATGGATGTATTCTTTAAAGACAACAACTACTACTCTAGAAAATATAGCTGGTGCATTCTTAAGACCAAAGGGCATTACCGTATACTGGAACGAGCCCCATTCTGTTGCAAAGGTGGTCTTGGATCGATCTTTTGGATGTATTATGATCTGATGGTAGCCTGAAAACCCATCGGTGAAGGAGTAGACCTCCTGTCCTCCCACGTTGTCTAATACTTCATCAGTGAACGATGTTGGAAATGGATCATGAAGTGATGCATCGTTGAGTTTTCACAGATCAACATAGATCCTGATGTCCCCTTTTGTTTTCTTCTCTTGTACTACCATAGGGATAACCCATTCACTTTCCTCTACTGGCTTAATGATGCCTGCTGCTAGCATTTTATCAATTTCGTCCTTTACTTTTTCTTTGTAGCGCGGATTCAATCTATATGGGCGCTGCTTAACTGGTCTAGCATCCTCCTTTAATGGTATCCTCATGACTCCTAGGTCTCCAACTATTCCCTTCATCTCTGTGAACTTGGTGGGAAATAGGTCCTGATAGTCATGTAGCAGATCTGCAATCTGTCCGACTATTTCATCGTTCCAGTAGTCTCCAATAGAGGCAAACTTGGGTTCTGCGTCTGTGCCAATATTAATATTTTTAATCTTGATGGGCTCAGTGATTGCTGGAATATCTAACTGTGGTCCCTCCACATCGCGAGTCCCTTCTGACTCTGGAATGTTGGTGTTGCGAGGGTCCTCATCCTCCTCCTCATTGTCTTGCTTTGTTGTGAAGTAATAGCATTCTAGCGCGTCTTGCAACTGGGTGCCCCACTCAGGTTGAGCCTGCACTGAGATGGTACAGTCCTCAAATATCTTGATCTTGATTATGTCTAGGGCCTGAGCAACACTTGGATGTTCTGATTCAAACGCAAAGGTGAGTAGGAAGCTGTCTGTCATAAGTGACCATGTGGTCGTCCCCTTGCGCAGCTCGGTCTCTGTATACCAATTCCTTGGAACTGTATCCAATGTGTGAATGAATCTGTGAACCCATTCATCCTCTGGAATGTCCGACCAGTTCTGTTCACATGTCTGAATGTGTACCCTGGGGTCAGTTTCTCCTGTGTACTTCTGCTGGACATACTCTCTATCGTCAGAAAATCTGATCGCCATCAGTCTTTTTATATTATCCCATGATGCGATATTCTCTTTATGCGCATACCACCATCTTGCAGGTGTAGCTCGAACTGCAAGGTCCATAGCTGCGATCCTCTGTTCATGAGGAATTTGTTGCTCAAACTGTTCAAAAAAATCCTGGATATCCGTCAGAGCATGATATGATGGAATCTCAGCGGTCTCTGCGCCAATCCACCGTAGTGACTTACTGATAAACGCACGTCTGCGCGCTGAGACTTTGTAAAGTTTGTTCTGCCAGTTTTCTAGACCAACATCAGACTCCGATGCGCATGAGCTGTCGCATCGCCAACTAATGTTCCCTTCTACGGTTGAATTGATGTAGTCATTATGGTTCGCAGTCATCTGGTAGAGACTATCGATGTTATGTGCCTCCTCCTCTGCTCGGATAGGTTCAATATATCTAGGACCTTGGTAAGGATCCAGCGGTGTGATGACTCGGATCTGCGCATCCTCAAAGGTCATTTGTCTTCTCTTTAGGTCAATGACAGATTTTCTACCATTCGCCCAATCAATACTTAATAGTGCTGGATATGGTCGACTGTCGCCAATGATTTCTATAACCTCGAAGTCCACAAAAGTACGAACTCCGTCAATATCAACTGGCACCTGTAGTAGTCGACCCAATGGTGATACTCGCTGCTGATTAGCTAATCTCAGGTGGATAGGCGATAGGGCTAACTGAGGACTACCCATCTGTTCCCATGTCTGCTTAGTTAGAAAATTCACCTCTGAGCCCAGATCTAAGACGACTTCATCCATTTCAAACTCACCAATCTGCGCTGTGAATTTCATCTCTCTTCCGGTCCTTGTATGTCTTGTAATATTATGGACAGTGCGGTGTGCACTGCCCGAGAGAGAGGGTTGCTGACACTGATCTATCATGTGCTGTAGCTCACCGACATCTTTGTCATTTCTCAGGAGTTTCAAGCAGCTGTGCAGGAAGGATTGTACACTTCCTATCGATTCATCCTCGTCGCATCTTCCCGACGTGGTAGCCTGCTGTGCCTGCTCAGGGATATCTCCACAAGGTGCTTGCTACGGTATTCTCCTAGATGGCGGTACCTACGGTCCTGATAGCATAGGTTCATCAAAGGAAGCCTTGGCTTCATGAAAGGTCTCTTTATTCTGCTATAGGTCGAGTGCTGTTGCTTTACTAGGAGCTCTGTGCACCCACTCTTGACTTGTGTTCTTTTTGGTCTCCTGCGATGTACCACTGGTGGAAGCACCACTCCGAGTCACAATATTAACTCTTGGTTCTGGTTCTGCCTGCTCAGCAACGATAAGTTGGATGTTCTGGTGTGCGGCTGGTTTAGGGTCTTTGATCTTAGCTATCAAGATAGGACACTCCTCTATAGTATGATCATAATATTTGCAGTAGTTACATGCAGTAGTGGCGTTCTAACAGTCCCTAGCATAGTGTCCTACAACTCCACAATTATAACAAGTGATTGGCCCACGACCTTGGCCAAAACCTCCTCCTCGGCCAAAGCCTTCTCCACGTGCAAAGCCTCCTCCACGGCCTCGTCCTCTAAATCCTCCTCCTCGTCCTCCGTAAGCCTGATCCGGCTGAGGTCCTCCTACTGGACCCTGTGTGTCTGCTTGGACTCTATACACATCATGTTTTCTATCTAACATGAGATCATAGGCTCGGCAGTCCTGTTCATCATGCCCGACGGATTTACAGAAGACACAGTATAGATTCTTAGGTGTCTGTACATACTTCTGAAGCAAAGGGCATTGCTGAGGTGGATGTCCTTGTGTTTTACATATTTCACACCATGGCCCTTGTGTTCGTGGTAAAGGGTTAGGAGCCCCTGATGCTAAATATTCTGCAAAGACTGGACAGTTGTCTTTGGTATGACCCTGTGCTCTACACTTTATGCACCATATGTCTTGCATAACCTCTTTCCCTTTCTTAAGTTTGTGTATCTGTAACGTGAGGTTGGCCAACTGGGTCTGTAGAGTTGTCATGCCTGTACTGGTTTCTGCTAAAGGTGAAGCCTCTAGTTTCATTGCCATCTCCAGCGCTTCATCTTGAGTAGTGAGTTTCTCCTGCATTAGTGGCACTTTGATATGAGGGAGCAGCGCTGCAATAAACCATTCCTTATGCTGCTCTGGCGCAAACTCAAAACTTACTTGGTCTATAAGAGCTTTGAATTTCTGGTCAAAGTCCCA
>LPNX010745902.1:79261-102463 GCA_001517045.1 Pseudotsuga menziesii
TGTCTTCAAATACATGAGAGCTAAAATCTAATTTATACTTCTTTCCACTACGTATTCGTCCAATGTCATCAAAATCACTTTCAAACTCTTGTGACATTACTATCTTTACTTATTCATCTGAGACTAGATCCATTGTTCCTTTTTCATATAGCAGCATCTTAAGGGACAAGTTTAGAGATATTAGGTACTTACCGCGATATCCTCTGAAGAAGTATCGTTCGGCTTCGCTGAAGCTCTTTCTTTGGTCAACTGCAAATTCTGTAACAAAGCCGTCTAGCACACTGGTAAGCCAGAAGTCCACTGCTCTCGTAATCATATTGTTAAGGTTCTGCACGGTCTGAATCAGCTTCAGTGTCCAGCCAATGTTTCTTTTCTTCTTGAATGTGTTCCTATCTGTCAACTTGGATAACCAGTCGAAAAGCTCGTTTCCATAGGTTGCAAAAAATATAGCATGTATATCTGAAGCGATATGCTTTTCTAACCAAGCCTCTGTGCTTAGTTTAGGGCTTCGATTTTCTTTCTTGGAAAAATCCCTTAAGTCTGAATCCAGCCACTGGTGAAACTCTTCTCTGGTAGGATGCCGACAAAACATTAACTCCCAATCGTTCAAACCGGCAATGGAACCATTTGTTGATTGCATGGGCAGACCCGGGTTTACTATAATCAACCAACAACACCCCTAGCTCACTGGCCCTTTCGGCGACAGACCGCACAGCAGCCTGAAGTCTCACCCGAAGTGATTCTAATGGGTTGGCCAAGGACTCAAGCATCTTGGACCAGGTTCTGTCGCAATCCTACTTGCGGCTTGCAGCTCTTTTGGCTGCAAGATCTCCCTCTGTGTCTGTGCGTCGCGCAACCTCTTGCTTGCGTCGCGTGATCCTATTGTCGCGCAGCTCTTCTATCCGCAAGATGTTCCTTTACACCACCGTGCGGTCCTTCTCTATGATGCGCACTTCATCTGACTTGTGATATCTCCAGCCTTACCGCAACACCGCGCACCGTGCGACACGCAGCTCCTGCCCAACGCGAAGTCCTCAACCTACGGTATCACACACCGCAACTTCTCTGCCAGTGCGGTATCACCTCTCTGTGATATCCTACCTCCACGGTTTAGTGCACTTATCGTTGCTTGTGTCGACATGCAAGACTTAACATACAAAGCTATTCAATACTGCAACCAGTAGCTGTTTACGCAAACATAAATGAAACACATACAACATGCCAAAGGCTTTTAACTTATGATTATCCTTCTGTGCTGTGGTGAATTGATTAATACATTCATCCATTAAACTGCAATGAAGTCCATGAAATAACTGAGCAGTGCATAAGTAAACATAACACATAAACCAGTCGCATAACACAGGTTTTAACGTGGTTCACCTCCAGGATGGAAGTTACGTCCACATAACTGTGTTTTCTATTATAGCTCAAGGGGAAGGTAAAACACAGTTTTGCTGCACCGCATATGCATCTCAAGATCTTCTCTCTTAGATCTCTCTTCTCTCTATATTGCTCTCTTACAATATACTCTTCCCTCTCAGTCGATCCCTGCGGATCGTTACATGCATACTCTATAAGCTAGCTGCTGGTTTCAATAAGATTGCTACAGCTAAGACCAGAACCAGAGCTCATCTTTTACAATAGTCTACTTATCCTTATTGCCTATTTTAATCACGACTGTCTACTGTCTACCCAACCAACTAGCTAACCTTTTTCAATACAAAATTACATTCTTTTATAAGCAACCCGAAGGTCTTGCATTTACAACACTGTGGGCCTGTCCCAACAGTAACCCAAACCCTAATTAGTGACAGTCAGTCCTCTCTGTCCTTGAGGTAGCCGCTTCCCGTCACACCACAGCTCTCTGCAGTCTTCCATGCTTCCCGGCACTGACCATGGGTACTATGCACCGCTTCTCTTTTCTGTCCTTCATCTTCAATGCTTGAGCCTCGTTTCTCCTTCTTCTTTATGAGGGTCACTAAGCCCTCCTGTCTTCCGCCGCTGCCTTCAATGCAGTGCGTGAGCTCTCCCTTCTCGGTCGCTCAGGTACCGTTGCCTTTTTTTGACTTTCGTATCTCAAAAAGTCACGGTTTCCGGCTCTGCTCTCCAGCTAGAAACGTGCTACAGCGTCGTAGCTCCGTCTTATCTTCTTTCCACCAAAACTAGAAGCTTCTTCTATAGCTGCGGGACCCTGCTCCAACACCTGGGATGAATAGTGATCTGCGTGACATAAAATATGAAAAAAGAAAATAAAACATATGTTTAAATGAGTAATTTAATTACCAAAAATGATAACAGATCTAGGATCAACATTGCCCCAAACCTGAGAAATTCCAGGTCCCACTCAGTAAAAAGAAAGACAACAGATCACACTATCATAGTGAATTTTCAGATGTGAGCTAGCAACGTGCATATACATAAATGAGTAAGTTCATAAGGTTTAAAATTAATTCAACCATCTCCAAAGTAAAACTTTGGACATGTTGAACGTATGACATGAAGGAATAAATCATATTTACAATAAGATTGATTAACAAGAAAATTGGTCATTTGATAGTTTACATGCATGATTGGGTAAGAGGATAAGGTTGTCAATAATGAAATGATAAGAAAAATTTATAAGCATCCACATGGAGGTAGAAAGTTATTTACCAAAAAAAAAAAAATTGGTTAGCAAATTTTAATCATAGGTGCTATGATATCACAATGTTTTATTCAGATCATCATTTGGTATTTCATTTGGACCTTCATTCGATCCTTCATATATTTCTCCATATTGATTTTTTCTGTAAAAATATGCTTCATGCTATAACCAAGTTCCACTGCTTATATTATCTTGAACACACTTATCATTTGTCAGAGATAAATAGATCTGTCAGAAACAATGAAAAATAAAAACAATCTAATTTTTTCCAATCCTTCCCCCCAAACCAAAGATATGGCATGTCCTGAAGCCATAGAAGAGAGAAGAATTGATTGTTCCAAAAAATAAAAATTAAAGAGTTCTATCATGTTGTTTATTATTTTGTAAGAAAAAGAAAAACTAATTAGTAAATGGAAATGATTAAAATATGTATATTCATGAAAAATATAACAGTTCTTAGAAAGACCACTTGAATGATAATAATATAACTAAAAGAATGCAACAGGAAAAGCTAGTCATCTATGCTTATTTTAAGATATCCTTTCATCACAAAATATTTTAAGTTTACCTCGGAGTATGTGAGATTGAGAGCTATGGGTCCCATTTCTAGGATAATGACATCCTAGGTATTTGTTGAATTAGACGACCAGGGAAAATTCCAACTTACATCCATTCTCAAATGACATGTTAAACAATTGGCTGTGACATGTTTATTCATAAATTCTAAGAAATAAAATTTCTTTATATTATCATTGTTTTACGAACTATGTGCATAGTAGTGCATTAACCAGATCTCTTTTACCCGGTGTTTCCCCGCTGCCAGTGATCCTGTTCAATACCCCGACGGGTTACCTTGGTACCATGCAAGCATATTCCTGCTGCCAGTGAGCCTGTTCAGTACCCCGACGGGTTATCTTGGTACCATGCAAGCATAGTCCCACTGCCAGTGAGCCTGTTCAGTACCCCGATGGGTTTACTTGCATTTATCAGGCTTCTGTGTTTTAAGTTTTTACTTCTTATTGACCCCTTGCTAGTAGGCCTGTTTAGTACCTTAAAGGGTTTTCCTTGTATAATGATATTAAATATATGGAAGGTGATTGGTACTAGAGCGTGTTAAGTCCTTCTAAACACATAATTTAATTTTAGTAAAATAAACGTATAAGTTATTTCATAATGGCCTTAACCATAGATCATGTCAAAAGAGAATAATTTAAAGTTGTTCTTTAACCTTACAATCCTTCTTCTTCATAAAAGAAAAGTAATGTTCCCCATAGACAAAAATTCCACTTACTCTCGAGTTATCACCAAAATACATGAGAGACAAGTTTTGATAACAAGCATAGGATGAACTAGTAATCCATAGGTGTAAGATGAGAGTGTGAAAAATATGATAATGAAGGTAGGTCTGTAAAGCAACTGTTCAAAAGAACAAATCAGAAATATACATGTCTAGATCAAAATACCATAAATTATATGAATCATAGAAGAGCTAGCTAAGAATGCTATACAGAGGATTGCAATTTTTTTTTTAATTTTCACTATAAGCTGCAAATTTCAAAAGTAACCCAAGAAAGGTTAAGATACCTGATGAGTGTTTTAACATACTTCCCTTTTCCAAGTAATACTCCATGAGCTGCTTATAGAGATAGAATACTTGTAATCAAACTACAAAACCACTTGTTAGATGATTCAGTTTATGCATGAAGACATATATAATAAAAAGAAAAAGAGTCCCTTGTAAAAAATCTATTTGAAATGACTCTTATTTATTCAAAGAACACACATATTTACATATATACAAGTGATGATAATCCAAAATACTTTTTAAGGATCAGGAGGAGGAGGAATAGCTTCCCCTTCGACTAATTCCATTTCATTCTGCTGCAAAAAATTATGTATAAAATCTTGTTTAGATGTCGGTTGGTGATAAAGTATGATTCTATGTCCATTTACTACAAAGGAAATTTGTGAGCCATCAATTGTTTTAATTTTTACTGACCCATTGTCAAAAGCTATAACTACTTCATATGGGCCCATCCAACGAGTAGTTAACTTTCCTTTGAAAATTTTAAACCGTGAGTCAAATAGTAGTGCCCAATCTCCAGTATTAAATTGCATTTTCTTAATAAATTTATCATGCCATGTCTTTCGTTGATTTTGTATTAGCATGGTTCTTTGGAGTGCATCTTGTCTGATCTCATCTAACTCATTAATATATAATATTCTTTGTTTCTGTGCTTCATCCAAATTCATGCCTAATTGTGCTGCCATACGAAAGGTTTTAACTTGAAATTCAATAGGTAAAAGGACTTTTTTGCTATACCCTAACTCATAGGGGGTATGTCCGGTAGTGTTTCTCCATGTTATCCTATAGGCCCATAAAGCCTTTGTGAGTCTATCCGCCCAATCCTTATGATGTAAGTGAATGGTTTTAGTTAAAATGGATTCTAATACTTTATTGATTGATTCTACCTGACCATTAGCCTGAGGGTGATAAGGTGAATATTTGCAATGCCGAATGCCATATTTCGTAGTAAGTTATTTCATTAATTTATAAGTAAATTGAGTACCTTGATCTGTGACAATTTCTCTAGGTACACCAAACCAGGTAAATATTTCTTCATATATGAATTCTACCATTGATTTCTCCATGACCCTCAACAAAGCTTTAGGTTCTACCCATTTGGTGACATAGTCCTTGCAAACTAGGATATATTTCTTTTTACAAGACATGGGAGAAATCGGTCCTACAAAATGAAGATCCCATTTCTCAAAGGGTTCAATCATGGCTTGAGGTTGTAGGGGCATCTGTTCAGATGACGTAGGTGTACCCATTCTTTGGAAACAATCGAATCCTTTGACATATTTGGCAACATCCTTAAAAATGCTTGGCCAATAATAACCAGAATGTAATACTTTGTATGTCGTCCTCTTATCAGAAAATTTCCTTCACATGGTCCATCATGGCATGCATGGAGTTTTCTATCATTTCATCCTCTCGCATGCATCATTGAAGAATAAGATCTGTACCAGTGCGGAAGAGATTGTTATCAACCCAAGAATAATTGGAACTCTGAACTATATTACGCTGCTTCTCATGAGGGGACAAATGGTTTGGTATTTTCCTAGTTGCTAAATAATTGGCAATATCTACAAACCAAGGGGTTTAAATAGATACAACAAATAGATATTCATCAGGAAAAGTGTCGTTAACAGGTTTAGTACCGTCTTTATGTTGAATATGGGAAAGAAAATCTGTTGCTAGATTTTCTTTACCAGGTCGATCAATGATGGTGATGTTAAATTATTGAAATAGAAGAAGCCACTGGGTCACTCAACCATTGGTAATTGGTTTATTCATTAGAAATCTAATGTCAGAGTGATCGGTATGCTCAAAAACTTCATAACTTGTAATGTAGCAGCGAAATTTATTGATAAAATAAATTACTGCCAAAAATTATTTTTCAGTAACAGTGTGATTAAGTTCGGTAGGAGTCAAATTCTTGCTAATAAAATAAATGACATAAGGTGTTTGTCCTTCCTTTTGGCTGAGGACTCCTCCTATGGCCCTATTAGAGGCATCAGTGGATATATGAAAAGGAAGGGACCAATTGGGACCCCGTATTGGTGCCACCGATAGTTTAGCTTTTAGAATTTCAAAGGCATTTTGCCAAGATTTTGTCCACTGAAATTCTACATCCTTTGTAAGTAATTTAAACATTGGTGCAACTATTTTAGTGAAATTTTCAATAAAACAATGGTAATAGCTTGCATGACCAAGAAAGCTTCTTACCTCATTCTGAGCTTTGGGAGAGGGAAGGCCAACAATTACTTCGATCTTTGCATGATCTACCTTAATTCCTTGGGAGGAAACATGGTGTCCTAAAACTATACCTTCTGTCAGTAACATTTTACATTTTTCATGACTAAGAGATAAATTCGTTTCTTGACATCGGATCAGGATGTTCTCAAGGTTGTTAAGAGCTTCTTGAAAGGTATTATTACCATAGGTTGTAAAATCATCCATGTATACCTCCATGTAGTCATGTATAAGATCATAAAATATTCCTAAGACTACTCGTTGAAAAGTGGCAGATGCATTACATAGGCCAAATTGAAAAACTCGATAAGCGTATGTTCCCCAAGGGCATGTAAAAGTGGTCTTATCTTGATCTTTTGGTGCTATTAAAATCTGGTTGTAACCACTATATCCGCCAAGAAAGGAAAAATATTGTTTACCTGACAGTGTATCTAACACTCGATCAATAAAAGGTAAAGGAAAGTAGTCTTTAAGTGTAGCTTTGTTTATCTCCCTAAAATCAACACAAATGCGCCATTTCCCTTTGACTTTCTTTGGGACCACTACTAAAGGAAGCACCCATTTACTATCGAAGATAGGATGGTTGAAACCATCAGTGAGGAGTTTTTATAATTATTCTTTTACTATATCCTTTAGAGAAGGATTCATCCTCCTCTGTGGCCTCCTTATAGGTGACATGTTTGGATCCATATAAATATGGTGAATACAGGTGTCATGGTGTATATCCTTCATATCGGTGTATTCCCATGCAAATGCTCCATCTTGTTTTTTAATAACTTTAAGCATGTTTGCTTGTTGGTTTTCACTTAATCCTGCGTTTATATGTAGAACTTTTTCAGGGCCAATCTCACATCATATGGTATAGGGTATTGTATGCTCTTCAATCATGAAGACACAAGGTGTCTCCATAAACATTGAGAGAGCCATATTCTATTGAAACCCGTCTCCAAAAATATGATCAAATTGAGAAAAAGACCGAGGAAGATTTGTACAAGTTGTTGAAGAAAAAAACAGATTTCATACATTCTCAGTGGTCTACTCTTGAAGTTCCTAGGAGAAATCATTAGGAAGGGAGAGGACATCAAATTCCTCGTCCCTGAAAGAACAATTTAACCACCATGAATTTTCAGTTATTGGTTGTGCTGGGGGTATAAAATAAGTCTTTGTGTAGAAAACCCATTAGAAATAGTTATCTCTCCATCCCTACATCCTATAAAAGCATTTGCGGTAGCTAAGCATGGTCTTCCCAAGATAATAGGATGCCATTTAGAAGGATGCTTTTATTCTATGACCATAAAGTCGACAGGGTATTCCCATGAGTCTATTGATATGACAATCTCATCCAGGACTCCAACAGGTTTTACTGTAGTACGGTCTGCTAGTTCTAGGAGGAAAGGGGTAGGTTGGAGAAATTGTCCTAACTGTAAAACTTCTAAAACTACGGTGGTCATCATGTTGATGGTGGATCCTAAATCGATTAATGTATTTTCTATGGCAGTGTTGTTTATAATTACAGTCACTATTGGGGCTTCTGGATTGGTATATTTTGCAATTCAGGACTGATTTGTCATACATTTAGACATCTCTCCTATAACATGAATTGTGAGAGGGTACTTTTGCTTCTTCCTTGAGCATTTAATACATAGCTCCTTTATTACCTTGCTGTAGATTGGTATGTCTTTGATAGCTTGTAATAGAGGGATTTTGATACATATATTCTTTAATTCATTCAAAATGTTATACTCCAGATGAACTACAGGTTTTTCTATCACTAGTCTTTCTGGAAATGGAGGAACTATTTGCTCCTGAATAGTTTCTTGCGGAGGATGGGTGTGTACTGGAACCTTTGAAATGTTCACATATTTCAAAATAGCATCATTCACGGGTTCATTTGAATCCTCTTCTTCTTCATTTGCTTCATGAATGATGACTGATGACTTGGGTTTATGATTCACAACTCTTCCAGATCGTAATTGAATTTCATGTACAGGTACAGTCAACATAAGGTACAATGGAAGAGTTTGCAACTCAATGCTGTTAAGAGCTTGAGTTGGTTTATTATTATCGTTAGGTATCGGTTGCGCAGGTAATATTGTCGATCGAGGAGGATTTGTGTTCTGAAAATGATGAGGTTGTTGTGTGATAAAAAGAACTGGAGGTACAAATCCAGGAAAAATTTGTTGGAAATTTGTTTGATGCTGAGGATACAGATGATTAGGTGCAAGGATAGGTTGTGATTGAGGATATGGTTATCCTCTCCACCCTTGTGACCAATATTTCTACTGTGAAAATTGTTGAAATATTGTAACTTTGAAGAATATTCTATATGTATCTTTTGTGCTCCCCGATGGTCCTACCGGGAGAACCACTTGTATTATCTTGTACCCCAATGCTTCTAATCGAAAGAAATAATAAGAGTCATGAGGTTGTCCCCTCTAATTGTAAAGGTGGTTCATTAGCACCCCAGTGTGGTTACTTGAGCCTACATGATTAACTCGAGCCTACATGTTGAATGAGTTAATTGAAGTGAACGGATGAATATAAATAGAGGTGTAGCTCTCCTCATTTGAACACACACTCTCACTTGTGTAGCGCATTAGTGGAGAAGAGAAGTAGCTGGAGAAGGAGGAGGATCAGGATTTGATCTCCTTGCTGGTTTTATCTTTTATCTTTTTGGGGAATCTATATTGAGGAAGATTTTGCTGGTTTTTTCCCTTTAGGGTTTTCCCAGGATAAATATTTCTGTTCTTTTTGTATGGTTGTGCTTGTCTATCTTTCAGTGATCCTATTTATATGCTTTTGTTATGAAAAATGAAATGAAATACTGATGTCTTAGCTAAGCATATGAAAATTTAACATGGTATCAGAGCCACCCTAAAAGGAAGACATTGTGCAGCTACAGAATCTAGGGCTTCTTACTCTTTGGCTCTCTCTCCACAATCGATCAACAAAATAAGGATAGGATAACTCTCCATTGAAGGGCGCATCTTTCTTTCGAAGCGGAATTCGATTCCGAGCATTTTCAGTTTTCCGTGTGGGAAATTAGGGATTCTTGTAGAAGAATAATTTTTGAGTGAGCCCAGCATAGGATTTCTCTCCTCATCAAAATCAAATTTTAGAGACCTGGATCAAGATTTTTGGTTGAGTGAAACTCCGGGAAACTCAAACCCTAGTTTGACTCGGAGCTAGAAAAACCCTAAATACTAAAACTGCTAAGTTTTGGTATATTTGCTATATCCCAATATTGGCGAAGGTTCAAGAGCTAAACATTTTAGAGACTGAAGATAAAATATTTATGAACACTGTTTCCAAAATTCACCCTCATATTCGCTATATTATAGGAGATATGATCCCTCCAAGTTAGGGTTCAAGCCTCTTCCAGAATTCATCCCTAAACAAGACACCTAGGAAAAATTGCTATAGATTGGGATACAGAGGTCCAAATGGAATTCCTGAAGATGTTCCAGAAAGATAATGGACGTTAATTTCTGTGGTCCAATTCCAGAACCTGAAGATGAACCAGTGACATGTGGAATTCCGTACAATTTCACAGTTCTGAACAGTCCTATAACAGGTCACCTTGGAAAAATGATCATAAATACAAATTGGTGAAACTAACTCTGATGAAAACTATGGTGTTGGATCAGGGACATGCAAGGTTACCCCAATGAGAAATTTTAGATACATAGGAGTAGTAATTTCAGATATATCATAGAAACAGTAACAGACATTTCTGCAGAAGAAATTGGAAAACTAGGGCTTCCTGTTCCAGGAGCTTCCCTCCACTGTTTTCAGAAAAGGAGTACATTGGACAGCCCCATTTGAAGAGATATATCTTTCTATACAATCATATCTAAAAGATTCCAAGTTTTTAAAATTAGGGTTTCTCTAACAAACCCTAGATCAGCCAGCTACGGAATCAGGATGGACACCTCAAATCGGTAAGATCTAATCTTTTGCTATTTGCATTTGAGGTTCTCATTTCAAAGTGATCTATCACATCAGCTTGATGATAAGCTTGGTGAAGTTGAAAACTTCCAAGAATGAAAGTATTTGATCTCACTGAAGAAAATGAATTGGACACCTACATGAGTAGAGAGGTTCCAGTTCTAGAGGGAGATGAGCCTCAAAGCCTTACACAAGAAGAACTTGATCAAGACCAAGAAGACCACTGTTGATTCAATCACGGATCAACTTGTAGCACAAGTGTCTTCCCTAAAGACACCGAATATGTTTGATTTCTTGATCAAGCTATTTGAAGATAAGAACATAATTCAGAAGATGGATTTGAGAAAACAATTGAAGAATGTGAAGATCCAGAATGCATAACATCTTGAAGCAGTAGAAGAAGAAGCCGAGAATGCAGAAGTGGTGATAGCCACCTTGAATGGCCTTCCATGATCATGGGATTCATTCATGCCAGGAATGTGTGCCAGAAGAAAGTGATTACTTTCAGTTGACTTTGGGAAGAAGAAGAAGCTCATCTCATAAGAAGAGAAGAAGAAAGATGGGAGAAAATTGAAGATAAAGCTATCACCATTAAAAGAAGATCCCTCAAGCGATGAGGAATATGAAGAACTCAATTCTTGAAGAACCTCTTATCCATCTTATCATTTGGATAAGAAATGATGATAAAGCAGAATGATCAAGATGGAGTCTACCCATGAAACATATAAAAGATAAGTATTCAATTGTCATTTCATGATATTGTTTTACATTTGATTATATTCAGTTGATGTGTTATGCATGATAGATTGTTTGCATTAATCACTGTATTCTACTAATATGCATGTGATGGGTAAGTAGCTCATGGTGCTATACAACTCTCCATTGCTACTTATCAAACCTCTTTGCTGACATATTGGATTAGTCTAGAAAGTTTCTGTGAGATATGGATGAATGTTGTATTGGATAAATAGTTGCATGATGCATAAGAATTTGTCGTTATGCATATGATTTATGAAATAGTTCTAACCATGCAACTAGTGCATTTGAATTGTAGGAAAGGTCCTGTACAACCTCCTACAAGAAAATAAGGATGAGACTTGTTCCAAAGAACAAGTGATGACAATTCAATAAACATGAATCTGAAGCTCCCAGGGTCAGAGACACCATGACGAAAGAAAGAGCTTCAAAGAGTGGTAGATCCACCTCGAAGGATGAAGACTACCATGGGTATGAGAGATAACTCAAGATGAAGAAAAGAATGCTATGAAAGAAGTTATGATCAAAGAATAATAGTTGATAATGGGGAATGACGTATACGATATGATTTCGAGACATAAAGGAAAGTATGTAGTATGATCCATATGGATATAAAAGAACAAGTGTACAAAGCAAGGTTTGTGATTTGCCTCAGAAAGAATAGACTATGACATGACATACTCTATTGACCAGTATATATCAAGCATAGAACCACCTGTACAGAATGAAGAAGGAAGATAATACTCCACTTCAGGGGGAGTGAATACAGAATATATCTAAGTTCGACACGGTACGACATGATGGACAACTTCCTGATGGATCGAGACTTTTGGGTTCCAACCTTCAAAGTTGAATGTAGAAGACTGGGATATGTTGATGATCTGACAAGATGAACTCATGGAAGATGTTATGATAAACGAATACTAGAATGATGTTTGGGATATAGTACTCAAACCAGAAAGCAAGAATTTGGTATCTTACAAATGGATTTGCAAGATAAAATATGTCACTGATAGAAGTAAGGAAAAACTTGTGGCTAGAGGTTTCTATAAGAAAGAGGGAATTAATTCCGAAGAGACACTTACTCCAGGAAGCAAGGTACACTTCCTTCAGAACTATGATGGTAGTTGCTTCCATGATGAAGTAAAGACAATCCTTCCTTAATGGTATGATTGGGGAAGAGTTTTACATCGAAAGGATTTGAAGTTGAAGACATATGGACTCATATATGTAAGTTGAAGAAGGCCCTCTATGGCATGAAGCAAGCTCCCAGAGCTTGGTATGGAAGGATAGACAGTTTCCTGTCAATTATGGGCTTTACCAAGAGTAAAGATGATCCTAAACTTTATCTCAAGGTTGTAGAAGATGAACCTGTCACCCTGTTATTATATGTGGATGACTTATTCTTGACTGGGAAGGAGAAACAGATCATGGAAAGCAAGAAGAAACTAGCAGAAGAATTTGAGATGAAAGACCTTGGGTTAATGCACTATTTCCTAGGTCTAGAAATATGACAAAGTTCAGAAGAAATATTTCTCAACCAAGGAAAGTATGCGGTAGAGATATTGAAGAGATTCAATATGTTGGAATGCAAATCCATGGCCACACCCATGGACTCCAACCTGAAGCTATTAGCTGATGACTCATTAGAGTTAGTGGATGTGACTCATTACAGACAGATCATTGGGTCATTAATGTATTGAACAAATTCCAGACCAGACATTTGTTTTGCTGTGAACACCTTAAGTCAATATCTTGTTCAACCAAGACGGGTTCACCTAGTAACCACAAAACATGTGATGAGATATCTGAAAGGGACTATAGAATTTGGTCTATACTATGATGGTAGCCATGAGTATAGATTGTATGGCTACACAGATGCAGATTGGGTTGGAAGTATCTCAGACAGGAAAAGCACATTAGGTAGATGTTTTGTTTGGGGCCTGCTATGAGTTCATGGTTTAGCAAGAAACAGTCCAATGTTTCTCGTAGCACGACTGAAGCAAAATACATAGCAGATTGCTCTGCTAAGTTGTGAAGTCATATGAATTCAGAAGCTCATATCAGGTCTATTTGACCTGAATATGGATACTACAATGATTCTATGTGATAACCAGATTTGTGATGACAAAGAACCCTGTGTTCTGATTGTAACACATAAAAATTCGGTATTTCTACATACAAGATAAGATGTAGATGATTATGTTTCAGAATTTACATACTGTAGATGCAGATGATGATGATTGTGTATTTCTATATTGAAGATGTAGATGATGATGGTTTGAATGATGATGTACAAATGAATCCTCTGTCTCAGGTAAAGTTTGAACACTTTCGAGACAAGCTTGGTGTTGTTCGAAAAGACCTTCCTTGAAAGGGGGAGTAGTGATGTTGTAGTGGGATTGTATCATTCCCGGGCACTTGCCCTAAAGTGATCCGGAGACCTCGGTCCTCGAGAATGAAGAGGGATTGTATCATCCTGGGTCATCTGTCCAAAAGTGATTCGGTGACCTCGGTCCTCGAGAATGAAGAGGGATTGTATCATCCTGGGCCATCTGTCCAAAATAGATCCGGTGACTTCGGTCTTCGTGAATGTGGTGGGATTGCATCATCCCTGAAATTCGGTTCAAAATGTATCCGGAGGTCTCGGCCCCCATGAATGTGGTGGGATTGCATCATCCCTGAACTTCGGTTCAAAATGTATCCGAAGGTCTCGGCCCCCGTGAATGTGGTAGGATTGCATTATCCTTGAACCTCGGTTCAAAATGTATATGGAGGTCTCAGCCCCCGTGAAAGTGGTAGGATTGCATCATCCCTGAACTTTAGTTCAAAATGTATCCAGAGGTCTCGGCCCCCGTGAAAGTGGTGGATTGCATCATCCTTGAACCTCGGTTCAAAATGTATCCGGAGGTCTCGGCCCCCGTGAAAGTGGTAGGATTGTATCATCCTTGAACTTCGGTTCAGAACGGATCCGGTGACTTCGGTACTCGAGAACGTGTGTTGATCCCGTAATTCCTAGAGGAAGGATTGTCTGAGTTCCACATATGTGTTGATACCGTAATTCCAAAAGGAAGGATCATTAGTAACTCCGTAAAGACCTAAATCCCGTAATTCCGAAAGGAAGGATCATTGAATTTATCCCGTAATTCCAATAGAAAGGATTGTCTGAGTTCCACAGATGTGTTGATCCCGTAATTCCAATAGGAAGGATTGTCTGAGTTCCACAGATGTGTTGATCCCGTAATTCCAATAGGAAGGATTGTCTGAGTTCCACATCTATGTTGATCCCGTAATTCCGAATGGAAGGATCGTTAGTAACTCCGTAAAGACCTAAATCCTGTAATTCTGAAAGGAAGGATCATTGAATTGATCCCGTAATTCCAATAGGAAGGATTGTCTGAGTTCCACAGATGTGTTGATCCTGTAATTCCAATAGGAAGGATTTTCTGAGTTCCACAAATGTGTTGATCCCGTAATTCCGAAAGGAAGGATCGTTAGTAACTTCGTAAAGACCTAAATCCCATAATTCTGAAAGGAAGGATTGTTAGTAACTCCGTAAAGACCTAAATCCTGTAATTCGGAAAGGAAGGATCATTGGTAACTCTGTAAAGACCTAAATCCCGTCATTCCGAAAGGAAGGATCATGTTGATGTTTTGATGATGTTGATGTTTTTATGATGATGATGACGTACTGATTGAAAGATCAGAATATGATGATGATGTTGTTGCTGATAATGATGATGTTCTCTGGTCGAAAGATCAGAATATGATGATGATGATGTTTCTTTGATCGAAAGATCAAAAGTTGCTGACGATGATGTTGTTATCTGATTGAAAGATTAGAATATAATGATGATGCCGTTGCTAATGATGATGATGTTCTCTGATCGAAAGATCAGAATATGATGATGATGATGTTTCTCTGATCGAAAGATCAGAAGTTGCTGATGATGATGTTCTCTGATCGAAAGATCAGAAGTTGCTGATGATGATGTTCTCTGATTGAAAGATCAGAATATGATGATGATGATGTTTTCTGATCGGAAGATCATAAGTTGCTTATGATTATGATGTTACTGATGATGATGATGTTTTCTGATTGAAAGATCAGAATGCGATGATGATGATGATGTTTCTGATCGAAAGATCAGAATGTGATGATGATGAGATCCTGATGATGATGATGTCGTATTATCAAAGTATGATGATGATGACGTATTGATCGAAAGATCAGAATATGATGATGAGTTGATGTTAGAGTATGATGATGTTCGGTTGATGATAATGATGATTCTGATTGAAAGATCAGAATGTGATGATGATGATATTTTGATGTTTTGATGATGATGTTTCTGATCGAAAGATCAGAGTATGATGATGATGTTGTTTCTGATCGAAAGGCCAAAGTGCTGAAGAAGATGTTGCTAATCAAAAGGTCAAAGTGTTGAAGATGATGTTGCTAATCGAAAGGTCAAAGTGCTGAAGAAGATGTTGTTGATCGAAGCAGTCAAAGTACTAATGATGCTGAAGACTAAAGATTGAAGATGAAGACTACATGATGTTGAAAAGCTTCAAATGATTTATAGATGTATTACCTTGATGATGTTTATGATGTCCTCTATCTCTCTCCTACTATTGTTGTTGTTGATGTTGTTGTAGAATACCCTTCTTGTTAAGGGGGAGTGTTGAAATATTGTAACTTCGAAGAATATTCTATATGTATCTTTTGTGCTCCTCAATGGTCCTACCGGGAGAACCACTTGTATTATCTTGTACCCCGATGCTTCTAATTGGAAGAACTAATAAGAGTCATGAGGTTGTCCCCTCTAATTATAAAGGTGGGTCATTAGCACCCCAATGTGGTTACTTGAGCCGACATGTGTAAATCGAGCCTACATGATTAACTCGAGCCTACATGTCGGATGAGTTAATTGAAGTGAATGGATGAATATAAATAGAGGTGTAGCTGTCCTCATTTGAACACACACTCTCACTTGTGTAGCGCATTAGTGAAGAAGAGAAGTAGCCGGAGAAGGAGGAGGATTAGGCTTTGATCTCCTTGCTGGTTTTATCTTTTATCTTTTTGGGGCATCTATATTGAGGAAGCTTTTGCTGGGTTTTTCCCTTTAGGGTTTTCCTAGGATAAATCTTCGTGTTCTTTTTGTATGGTTGTGCTTGTCTATCTTTCAGTGATCCTGTTTATATGCTTTTGTTATGAAAAATGAAATGAAATACTGATGTCTTAGCTACGCATATGAAAATTTAACAGAAATTGAGGAGGAGGGTACTACAGTGGCCAATTATTCCAACTTGAATTGTTCCATTGTTGAGGTGGTTGATATGGAGAATAATAGAGTGGAGGTTGTAGTGAGAAGTTCTGATATGCTGGTTGGTCTCTAGGTTTCCAATGAAGCCTCCTAGATGTTTCAGCTACATCCCCACTCTTAGAGATGGCTTGCAATCTAGGAAAGGATGGGCAGTTATCTGTTGGATGCTCTTCTGTATAGATGTGACATACGGAGATGTTGTTTAATGGACATTCCCTTTGGGGATGTTTGGTCCTACATCTTGGAAAAAAGATGCTCATTGCTACTCATTATTCATCCTGCCTTTTCTTGGCTTGTAAAGCATCTAGTTGAGAACCCATGTCTCCTAAGATATCAGTTTTGAAGTTCTCCAATAGGTTTCCTAACTCTACTCTTATAACTCCACCTGAACTGGGAATGTTTCCTCTTATATTTCTACTGTAAGACTCGAAATTTTTTTCACAACTTTTCCCCTACTTCTAGAATAATTTTTACGCTTCTCACTGAATTTCACAAAATTTTTATGAGAAATATCGCCAGATTCCATGAGATTAAGGATTTCTAATAAGTCCTCAGAGATCCCATTAAGAAAAAGGTTGCGTATTGCATCTTCTCAGAGGTGACTATATTTTCATTTATGTAATGTATAAACGAACCTTTCGAGATAATCCTCCAGGATCTTGTCTTCAAGTTGTTGTATCTTGAATATATCATGTCGAGAGTCCTTAGGTTTTCAAAACTCATGATATTTTCGCAAGAATGAAGTTTTCATATCGTCCCAAGTCCTGATAGTGAATTCACCTAATCCCATGAACCATCTAAAGGTGGAATCTTTTCGTGTAGCAAGAAAGAGTTTTAGTTTGTGAGAATCTTGTAGATAATTATAGCTCCTACAAAGGATATGGAACTCGAACAGGAATGTGTCCGGGTCCTCATTACTTTTTCTATAGAAACTAGGTAAGGAGGAAGGAGGGATGTTTTTCATAGTTACACCCTACATCATGTCTAAAATAGGGAACCCGAAGGTAGCCTTAGTTCAATTTCCCCCTTCTCCTTCATCATTTCTAACTTCATCGTGATCTTAATTTTCTCCCAGTCTCTCCATATAAGCTAGATTATTAACATAGATATACCTAGGAGGCTCCTTTCGAGGTGATAATGGGTCATCCCAACGTTATTTTTTGGGAGAGATCTTCCTCTAATCAACCATGTTTTTATTGAATACTAGAGGGATAGTAGGTTCTACTATGGAAGTTTCATGTTGTGAGAAGACTAGATCTATGGAGGTTCCAAAGCGAGATTTTACCTGGGCAGGATCAACAAAGTCAATGAAGTTTGGATCTCCTACTAGTGAAAAAGTTGTGTTATTTGGATTCAAGACTATTGGAGGGTTAGAGGTTCGTAGTGTTTGATCCTCTTGAAATTCCTCAGGAATGAGGTCCTTAGGACCTCCTGCCAAGGTTCCTTCTCCTTCTATGGATTCCCTAGTAAGATCTCCTGAGAGAGTCTCCTTAGGTTTCATGGTATAACTACTTCCTATAGGCGTCTTTCAATACCTTTCTACTGAGTTAGTGGTTGAAGTATTAAGTCCCTTGTAAAAGTTAGTATGAATTTCAATAAGTTATCTTGTCTTAACAAATCTACCCTAAGGATCTCTAAGTATGCTCATGAAAAAATTTAAACTAAAGAAAACCTATGCATTAGAGGAAATTCGAGGTCTAAAATGGGCCTCCTAAGGAAATTGATAAAATAATAGTTAAAATAATAAAATAATAGTTATTAATTTTGGAGGAAGAATGAAAAAACTACTTTTTTGTTCGTATTTTTGACATATCTCCCCGTGTTTCTACTCAAATTCTTAGTGGTAGAGCTCGTTGGATGCAGAATTTAATTCCACATCCAATGAGTACCCACACTGCATACTTTTGAAGGACCCCGCTACCCCAAAAACAATAAATTCGTGAACAAGAGTGATGATGATGTCATCATCATGCTTTTTCAAGAATTTATTGTTTATGGGGTAGTGGGGTCCTTCAAAAGTATGCCGTGTGGGTACTCGTTGGATGCAGAATTAAATTCCACATCCAACAAGCTCTCCCACCTGGAATTTGAGTAAAAACACAGGGAGATATGTTGAAAATATGAACAAAAAAAGTAGTTTTCTTTTATGACAAATGTGTCAATTCAACCATTATGGTTGACTCATTTTATTGAAATTCTATTGGTTCTTGAATTCCAACTCACAAAATTTATTGTTGGCGCATTTTCTTATAAGGCCCATTTTAGACCCCAAATTTCCTGTAATGGCTACTGCTATCGCTGGATTTGGGGGTGCCTATTATAACAGATGCACAAGTTCTTACCTCTCGTCTTACCGTTCCCCCGCCACCATCCTATTACTAAACTTCATAAAGAATTCTACTCTACCTTACAGAACAACTCTCCGGCAATGGTGCCAAAATGTTTGGGTGTTATAATGTATAAATTAATTCACATAATATTTAATTATCCACCAGGGTTGGTAGGCTTAGAGTTGACAAAAAAATATGCCAAGGTAGAGGGGTTCCTATGGTGTCGTGGAAATATTTTAACAAACAAAAGATCGAAAGATATTTCAAAATGAAAAACTGAGTCAAACTCCTAAGAATTCAATTATTAAGGTAATTAAACTGGAACAACATTATAAACTAAATAATTGACAATTTATTTTATAAGTAAATAAATTTAAATTGAAAAATGATACTATCAACAACTAAATTTTCAAATAGGAAACTAAGATGCAAGGAAGACCTAACTAATAAGAAAGTAGAAAACTTAATAAAATAATCAAGTAGAAAGCTTAATAAAGAAAATTAAATAAAAAGAAACAAGTAGAAAACTTAATAGGAATATCTTTGAATTCTGTCCTAAAAGTCTCTTTCAGTAATCACACAATGAAAAAGGAATAACCTGAAAACATACTAAGGATAACACATATAACGCTGAATTTTACATGCAAACAGATAAATCAATCCAAAGGCATGAACACGAAACAATACAACAGTAAAAAGAAATCAGAAACAAACTCTATAAACAAAACATAAAATAGCTTAACACATATTCAAGGTGAAAAGAAGTAAGTTAACTTTTAATAAGTAACCTAAAAAAATCCAATTTTAACTTTAATGTTAAATAGAACCATCATCTAACATCTCAATGCAAACATACTTCAAATACTAAAGAAACATAACTTAAAACAATTTCAAAACACATTAAAAACACTAAAAACTAAACTATGGGCTGATTGACAAACTGAACTGCAAGTCTGAAAGGGGTGACTGAATGATAGTTTAAACAGGTTGTTCAAATGATAGTCTACACAGTTAAAATGAAAGAAATTAACCTAAATGCTCTAATATTCAGCTGAATTCGTGCAGATGTAAATCTAATGCATAAAGGAGATAAGTAAACCTACTTATTAAGCAAATTTGATAGTGAAATAAACTTAAACAAATTGATGAATATAAAGAAATCATTGCATCTTAATAAACAAACTGAAATTCAAATTGCATAACTTATAACAGAAAGGAAATAAATAGAACTGAATCTATTTAAAAGCAATCTTTTCTATCTACTTGCAAATAAAATGAACAGTAATGCGGAAGATAAAAATGCCTGAAAGAAAATTAAAACAAACTATGCGTGCAACTAGCTATCTAATTTCAGAAATAAAATACATTACAGGAAATAACAGTAATCTAATGAAATTAAACTAAACTAGCTATAACAGAAAGAGAAGAACAAAATTAGACAAAATAATGAACCTCTGGTTGATGAGGGGCCCTCTCAGAAATCAGGGGTGACTCCTGGCTAACGCTTACTCAAACGCAATCATCAACATCAAAGCATACAACTCTTTATTAATGAAGATGGAACATAAATACAACGTGCTTAAGAAAAACTAATCAAAGCATGTAAAAGTTGCTAGGTAATTGAGTTCTCACATAGAGGTTGGTATATATATTGTTTTATAGGGATGAGCAAGTCAGCCCTTTTGTGGTCAACTGCTCTCTAAATTTAGTCAATCCATAAAGGCACCTAACTTATAAAACTCAAACGCACAACATCTTCTTTCTTTGGCGCGCGTCGGCTCTCTTCTATGGATGGTGTAATGCACAGGCTCCCTCTTTAGTGCAAACGGTTCTCTTCAGTGTGCGTGATGTGGCACAAGACTCCTTCTTTAGCGCAGCAGGTGGACTGGTGTTGGACAGAGGAGAGCGCACGGGCGAGTCTTCTAGAACGTGGGCTAATGCATCAACCCAACGCGTGGATTGTTGGTGAGTTTTCAATGAAGGAGGCTGTAGGCTAGAGGATCGTCTAGAAGCGGGATTATTCATCATTCGAACGCATGGACAGAAGGTCGTTTGTAGAACTGTTTCAATGTTTTAATGCCTAGAATTGGTTATCAACAGCGCGCAGTCTAGTTAGCGATCTGGATGGAAAGCTGAACAACGAGCTGGACTATGAGATGGATATGTTGAGCGCAGATCTAGGACAAATGAGATGTCTGTTTGCTGGTGCGCTTAAGAACTATGGTCTGTAGTAACAACATTTACATGCCTGGAAACCTTCCAATGAGTTTCACGCAACAAGCTGGACATGTTGTGCGCATCTCTAGCTGAATCCGTGTTTGTTGTTAATTCATCCAGAAATATTATATAACCTGTAAAAAAATGTACATATCAATTAATATATGAAATGTGTTTCAACAATGTCAATTTTAATCAATAAATTCATAAAATGATAATAATAAATAGATTTTATATAAACCTTAAATACATTCATACTTGGGATGAATAGTGATTTGCGTGACATAAAATATGCAAAAAGATAATAAAACATATGTTTAAATGAGTAATTTAACTTCCAAAAAAGATAACAAATCTAGGATCAACATTCCCCCAAACCAGAGAAATGCGAGGTCCCACTGAGCAAAAAGAAAGATAACATATCACATTGTCATAGCGAATTTTGAGACGTGAGCCAACAATGGGCATATACATAAATGAGTAAGTTCATAAGGTTTAAAATTAATTCAACTATGTCCAAAGTAAAACTTTGGATAGGTTGAACGTATGACATGAAGGCATAAATCGCATTTACAATAAGATTGATTAACAAGAAAATTGGTCATTTGATAGTTTACATGCATGATTAGGTAAGAGGATAAGGTTGTCAATAATGAAATGATAAAAAAAATTTCTAAGCATCCACATGGAGGTAAAAAAATATTTGCCAAAAAAAAGACAAAATTTGGTTAGCAAATTTAATCATAAGTGCTATGATATCACAATGTTTTATTCCAGTCGTCATTTGGTATTTCATTTGGACCTTCATTCAATCCTTCATATAGTTCTCCATATTGATTTTGCTGTAAAAATATGCTTCATGCTATGGCCAAGTTCCACTGCTTATATTATCTTGAACACACTTATAATTTGTCAGAGATAAATAGATCTGTCAGAAATAATGAAAAAAAAAATAGTCTAATTTTTCCCAATCCTTCCCCCCAAACCAAAGATATGGTGTGTCCCGAAGCCATAGAAGAGAGAAGAATTGATTGTTCTAGAAAATAAAAATTAAAGAGTTATATCATGTTGTTTATTATTTTGTAAGAAAAAGAAAAACTAATTAGTAAATGGAAATGATTCAGATATGTATATTCATGAAAAATATAACAGTTCTTAGAAAGACCGCTTGAATGATAATAATATAACCAAAAGAATGCCACAGGAAAAGCTAGCCATCTATGCCTTATTTTAAGATATCCTGTCATCACAAAATATTTTAAGTTTACCCTGAAGTATGTGAGATTGACAGCTATGGGTCCCATTTCTAGGATAATGACATCCTAGGTATTTATTGATTTAGACAGCTAGGGAAAATCCCAACTTACAGCCATTCTCAAATGACATGTTAAAAAATTGGCTGTGACATGTTTATTCATAAATTCTAAAAAAACAATTTCTTTATATTATTGTTGTTTTACGAACTATGTGCATAGTAGTGCATTAACCAGATCTCTTTTATCCGGTGTTTCCCCGCTTCCAGTGATCTTGTTTAGTACCCCTACGGGAATACCTTGGTACCATGCAAGCATAGTCCCACTGCCAGTGAGCTTGTTCAGTACCTCGATGGGTTTACTTGCATTTATCGAGCTTCTGTGTTTTAAGGTTTTACTTAGCATTGACCCACTGCCAGCAGGCATATTTAGTACCTTGGCGTGTTTGCCTTGTATAATGATATGAAATATATGGAAGTCGATTGGTACTAGAGCGTGTTAAGTCCTGCTAAACACATAATTCAATTTTTGTAAAATAACCTTATAAGTAATTTCATAATGGCCTTAACCATAGATCATGTCAAAAGTGAACAACAATTGTTCTTTAACCTTACAGTCCTTCTTCTTCATAAAAGAAAAGTAATGTTCCCCATAGACAAAAATTCCACTTTGTAGCTAGGGTTTTCACCCTAGCTTGTGCTGATGAGCACCTACTAAGGAATCTGGAATCCTTAGTAGCAGTTCAATAATGTAAACAAAAATAGACGGAAATAAAAACTAAGCTAAAGCAGTAAAAAGTGAATGATGTGAAGTAAAAACAGTAAAGGAATGTATAATAGTGATTTTTATTGATATTACCTCCAATGAGGAGGTTGGTGGAGTCCGTTGCGCTGGTCCGATGTCGGTG
>LPNX010745915.1:0-23360 GCA_001517045.1 Pseudotsuga menziesii
TGTTGATCGGGATAACCCCTGGTTGGTAACTGTGTAGCATCAGCGATATAGCCAGGATTGTATTCGTATCTGGGGGCTCTTTCGGGAGTTTCAGGATTTGCTACCCTGCTCATACGGTCAATCCCGCCTGCGACTGTCCGCTTGAGCATTGATTATATCGAGGTGACCTTAGTGACCTTACCTAGGATATCGAGGGGGTACGTGTAGAGGTTATTCTGCATGTGTCCCGGCCAGGTTGGGGTCGGACAGCATAGTCACTTTACGCGTTGAAGCTGAGGGCCACAATAATTGGTTTTGAACCTCCACTTGTGGTGACAAGGGCCTCTCAAGCCTCTCCTAGGTGAGACATACCGGCCACATTCAGGAGCTCACTTATCCAACCCTTGCTTGCTTGCTTTTGGCTTTAGATTTTATAGTGATTGCTCTGTGCACACTAGTTGGCCTAGGGTTGACATAAATAGAGAGTCTTTGCTTTTTTGTTGAGTCATTGTGGAGTCGGGTGCGGTTCCACACCATTCTCGTCAGTCAGTAGGACTTCCGCCTTCCACTTCTCCTCCTCCTTTGGGAGAGGGGCCTAGATTGTCTAGGCGGACTATGTCACACACTGATTCACACACCATGGAGGATCATTCAGAGACTATTCCTGAGCCACCTCCTCTTATTCGTATTGACAATGGGGAACTTACTCCTACATATGATCCCTCACCTGACCTAGCTGAGATCGGTCCTGTGATTTCCCAGATAGGATCTTTTCATGATACACCTACTCACACTAGGGCAGATTCCCCATTGACCCGTTACCACTATGGAATGTTGGATGATGCCAAGACTCACTTTGACCCTCCTAGCACCAGCTACGGTAGTTATGTTACGACTGGTTTTCCTATGCACGATTTGACATTTCATGTTGAATCCGACTTTGACCCTAACACTATGCCTGGGGGCATTCCCATGCCTTACCTTGCGGAGAGGTTTGGGAGTACTAGTCACATTGCACCTTCCATCCCAGTGGTGGAAGCTCCATCTTATATACCTCCTAGGTCTAGAGTTAGTGATCCGATAGGGATACCATGTTCCAGATGAGTGATAATAAGCACTAGTACATTTCTTCTTATAGAGATTCCTTCATCCTCGCTTCCGAGTTCTTCAAATGTAAACCCTCCACCTTACTCTCGTGGTCCTTCGAGTCGGCACATAGCTACGAGTCAGATCCGTACTGCAGTTACTAGACCAGTTGTGTCTCAAGCCTACATACCACCCGTGGTTTCGGGAGGTTATGTTCATGTTTCTAGAGGTCAGATTGCTACTTCCTCGACATATATCCCTACTTCCGGTATGTATATTCCTACTTCTAGAACGTATATCCCTACCTATGGAGTGTCTCATGGGGCATCGCAAGCGATGACCTATGGACCCTACTATGGGGCGCAGTATGGACATGTCTCTCCACCTTATGAAGGCGGGTATTCACAACCTGCTTACTATCCCAACTATGGCTTTGTAGCTCCTACTAGTCAAGGTCCACCTCAGTACGCTACTTCCATGCCACCCTATACGGGTCATACAGGAGGAGGTCACTATGGCCAAGGTCATGGTGGTAATCAATCCTATATGAACCAGGGAGCGGTCCCTAGACCTCATCATCCTAGGCTCCCTTTCCTCGCGACACTCAATCTACCTAACTTATCGAGACTTACGAACGATCCTGTGGCCCATGACCCGGCTTGGCCAGCTGTCCCTACCAAGCTTCTTTCGGACATACCTGAGTTCGAAGGCAAACCGGGAGAGGATCCGAGTGAACATGTTACGACATTCCACCTATGGTGCTCTTCAAATTCATTGCATCAGGACTCAGTCCGCTTGAGACTATTTCAACGCACCCTTACAGGGCTTGCGACGAAATGGTATATAAAGTTACCTAGGGGTGCCTTTACTTTGTTCGACGACCTTGAGATGACTTTCCTTAATCACTTCCAGCTACCAGTACGCTATGATGTTGGTACTGAACTCTTGTCGACATTTTGGCAAGATAAAGCCACCCATATTTCTGATCATATTCAGGAGTGGCGTAGACGGAAGATATTAATCAAATCCTTTATACCACCGGAGTTCCTCCTTGAGTGGTTCCTCAAATCTTTATTTCCATATATCACGAAGGATGTTTCCACATCCGGAGTGCAGAATGAGGAACAAGCAATCGTTAGGGCGCAGGAACTAGACTTGATCTATGCTCAGTCTGGTTTGTTATATGAGATTATACCCAACGCTCCTCGTTCTAGTTTCGATCCCAAGGTCAAAACTGGACCACATGCCGATGGCATTGTGGGTAGTGCAAGTAAGAAACCTAGAGGTTCGGTTGTGAAACAAGTTGCTTAGTTGTCAATCAACCAATCTGCCTCGGGACAAGCTACGGCTTCGTCTCAGCTTGCCTAAGCGGCGAATGTACTTGCTGTGCAATCGTCTGACCAGAAGGATAACTAGCAACCCGGACGGAATAGAAAAAGGGTAAAAATAATAAAAAGGGTGGGAATAAGAATGAGAATGCCAATAATAGTGACAAGAACAATAAAAATTGTGGGGGGGACAACCAGAATAAGCGTAAGGTTAAGTTTCCTTGCAAGCTTTGTAAGGACGATCACCTCACTTACTTGTGCCCTAGGATGGATGAAGCTTCGAAGTTCATAGCACAGGGCCCAGCTGTGTTAACTAACCCTTTACCGCATAACCAGAATATGAACTCGAAGTCCCATGATCAATCTAGTGATGAAGATCCACCTGAAACTAGTGGTCGTGGGTGCATTAATATGGTCCGTGCCGCTAAAGTTGTGATGCGTGCGAAAGATTATACTTCGTCACAACCCAACCCAGGCAAAGAACCTGATCCACCAGGAACTCCTTTGCGCATTGAGAAACCTGTGGATAAACCTGAGGTTGCACCTCGCATTCCTAAGGGGGTACTTAAGCGTTCGGGGCATAATCCAAATGCCCGAGCCGCCCAGAACTATTCAGTTGTCGAGGATTTGGGTCATACTCCTTGTACGATGTCTGCATTGGAAGTGCTTCAGAGTTGTCCGTCGCAAAGGAAGGCTTTTCTTTCCACTCTTGGTGTGAATGGTGATGATTCTTCCTCAGTGATTAAATTTGAAACCACAGGACATCAGCCTCGCTTGCCCTACTATGTGTCCCTTTTGGTGCATGTAGAATGTCTTAATATGATCGTCAAGCGCACTGTGATTGATGAGGGCACTGTTGCTTCTGTGATGTCTTTGTCTTGTTGGAAGGGTCTTGGTTCTCCTGAGTTGTCAAAGTCAATGACCATGTTAACTGCTTTTGATGGGAGATCGTTTACGCTGCACGGTATCCTTCCTTCCCTTAAAGTCCGTTTGGGAGGGAAGACCGTTGCGATAGAGGTCGAGGTGGTTGATGCGCCCCTTGAATACAATCTCTTACTAGGAAGGAACTGGATGTATAGTATGCAAGCCATTGCATCTTCTGTATTTCGCGTTGTATGCTTTCCTCATAATGGGAAGATTGTAATGATTGACCAAATGGCATTCAAGAATCCGCCTGTTAGTGCATCTTCAGAAGCTTCGGTTCCAAAAGTTGAACATTCCCAGCCGGCAACTGGGAGTGTGGGTGTAGGTATGTATCTGTCCCTCATGGGAACCTTTAGTTGTCCTGTACCCATCCTCATGATAGGAGCTAGTTTCGATGGTGCTTCCACGTCTACGAGATCAGTGCCTTTTCGCGCAAGTCATATGGGAGATCCTTGGATTCTTCCTTCACCGAGTCCTTCGAGTGAGACCATTGAGACGAGTGTGCCGTTACCTGCAGTCATGATTGATTACCAAGCTAATCTTCAGTCTGCTGCAGAGCCTTGTTCTTCTTCTTCACGGATAGAGGAGGAAGACCCCTATGTGCTTTCGGAATGGGCAGTACAGTCTTCTCATGCCCACGATTGCCTTGATACGGTTTTCCCTTCAGATGAAGCGATTATTGAGGCTAGGTTAGGAGTTGAGCCACCATGGGAGAAATTCTATCATAGATCGGACTTTCTTCCCGAGCTTGACTGTGTGGAGAGTGAGGAGATTCCTTCATTGAATTTAGCTGTGGAACTATTACCAAACACTTCACCTTTGGAGGAGCGTTTGGTTCACCTTGAGCAACTCGATGAGTAGCATAGAGATGCCTTGGTGACTCTAGAGGTTAATAAGCGTCGCGTGAAGGCCCAATACGATAAGTCTGTCCATCCGAGAGTGTTTAGTGAGGGAGACTTGGTCCTTTTGTGGGATCAATCGAGAGAACCCTTGGGGGCAGGGAAGTTCAATCCTATGTGGCATGGTCCTTACGTGGTCAAGCATGTATTAGAGAAGGGTGCCTACGAGTTAGTGGATTACGAAGGGACAGTCTTGGCGGAGCCTAGAAATGTGCTCTATCTTAAAAAATACTATGCATGATATTTAGCCAAGGCTGTTTGTTGTATATTATTGTACAGCTTTTTTGCATAGTCAGGTCTTGTTTATCGTGATAGGGTTTGTGATTAGTTTCCATTTCTTGTGGTAGATGTCAATGGAATATTCCACCTACATAGGATTCGCGGATGGTGCAAGCCGTCACACTCAACACTCAGCCTCAGCTGCTTGGGTGATTTTTACTCCTATGGGTCATGTACTGTCTTCAGGAGGTGTATGTCTACGGCCATCTTCCAACAATGTTGCCGAATATAGTGCCATTATCGAGCTTCTACGGGATGCCATTTCGCATGGTGTTCTCTCTCTTGAGGTACGTCTTGATTCAGAGTTAGTAGTGTCACAGCTAAATGGTTTGTACCATGTTAGAGATCCGACGTTATTGAGGAGATTCTTACGTGTGAGATTGTTAGAACGACAGTTTGAGAATATTACATATATACACATTCCAAGAAATTTTAATCAAATTGCTGACTCATATGCTAACTATGTGTTAGATTGGCATTTGTTTCATTCATTATAAATTAATCATAAACACAATTTTTACACATGTAAATAAATAAACCGGTCACCATAAAACTTTTTTATATACATAAAAAATGTGGTAATACATAGTTTCATAATACAAAATTGGGGCTTTGAAAGCCACCATCATATACACGGTAGTACAAAATAGATACACTCCCAGGTGTCTAGTCCTGTGGAGGTGGATGAGGGTTGTGATCATGATATGTCACCACGGCTCTAGCTAGCCACCAGAATAAACGCACCCATGCGCGTGGTACACCCACCACCTGTCTCTGCATAGCCTCAGGCAAGTCCTCGACTTGCGCCATGGGAATCCTGTGAGTCAGTCGCACGAAGTTGGTATGGATGCTTTGGAGTGTTCGCTCCACATCCACACCGGTGATATCATCTCCTCTTCCCCTTCGTCTATGATGTGGGAAGCCCTCTGGTCGCCATGGTTCCACATTTGCACATGAATGGTAGATTTCACTATGTATTGTCACCCAAAAACATGTCTTTTTGATTCCATATAATCAAGAAAGCACAAAAAAATTAAATACTTCAAAAATTTTAAAAAGAGTAAGGGTCAAGATTCGTTACCTATGTCTCCATATGCTGATCCTGGTGGTAATGGCATGTCCGGGTCTCCCCGAAAATCTATCCCTACATAAGGGTAGTCCTCTATGGCAATAATCTGTCGTCGCCACCATGGAAAAAGGTCTACTGGATAAGGGTTGGCCACCCTACCGCCCCCTAGTCTGTACATCACGTTTTCCCAACGTCGTTGGGCCAGATCTAGAACCTCGTGGAGAGGAACATCCACTCTAGGGCTCAATCCTGGAACACGCTCGAAGAAAAACGTGCTCAAGATACTGCTGAACCCGAAGTTCCGTATCCTACTTGCCTTGCACTCGTTGAGCTGATGTTTCATGTTGCTTAGTAGGGAAGTACTCCAGTCATAGATGGTCGGTGTCATGCACTCCACCGCATAGAACATCAATGGCCGAGAGGCCTGATGGAGTGATGCTAAGCCTGCTATCCTGCCCAGCGTTAGTAGTATGGCCTTTAGGCCCAGTACCTGTATAGCATTGGTGGGAACTTGGCTCCCCACCTTCTCCATCTCTGGGTAGCAGTACACAGCTATGTACTCATCGATAGTCAGCCCATGACCTGACCCTCCTCGGGCACGAAGGTTCACCATCTCACCTCGCCGTGATAGACCTATGATAAAGTATATATCCTCCACCTCAATGGTGAGGGACATGCCATCTAGCCAGAAGGACTCTGAGTCCGGATCCCAATAGTCTACAAGCCTCCTAGGCACCAAAACTTGTAGAGTCCGCACCTTCTTAGAGCTTCTTGAGCCATTCTATCAGCCCTTACTACTTCCTCTACATCACCGTTCTCACGTTCTTGCCACTCTAGCACCATCCTGCATGAGAGTTTGACCAAAATGTCCATTAGATTCATGAAAATCCTTATGCGTGGCGTCATACGCGGCTGTTTTGAAAACAGCCGCGTATGTACACGGTTTCTGGTCCCTTTTCCGTGTATAGCCAGCCCTATACGCGAAAAAAGCCTCGATACCCACGTGGGCTGTAGCGCTCATGTAAGTTTGGCCTTTAAAAATTCATTTGACCATGAAAAATTACAAAAATTGTATTGAAATGCAAGCAGAGAACATGAGTAAATACTTGGAAGAATCGGTTGTGAATTCCGCCGGCTAGATTTCCTGGAATTTGTAGTTGAATATTAGAGCTCCAATGGGTAAAAGTTTCAAATGATTTATATTTTTTACTATTTATAGAAAAAATTTCAAATATTTGAAAATTTTTACCCCCTTTCCTATAGTTTTGACAGTTTCTAACCATTTTGGACCGTTTCTGACCTAATCTGTGATGTAGAAGACCATTTTCAGCGTCGTTTCAGCCTTTGGATTGACCCGTTCGTACTAATCTTAGGTATAACGTCTACACTGGCATATAGGTTAGGTTCACCACCGTTTGCATTTTGCATGACCTTATGACCATGTCACTATATCCTTAGGTACGAACCCACTCTATTATGTCATAGAACCTTCTTGTTGCTATAGAAGTGGCATGATATGAGTGGTAGAGCCTCACCTTACATGGGTACCCTAGTTAGCACCTTATTTGCATTTGGTGCCCATGCCGATGTTTCCCCCTTTAGGGTGTGGGAGTCCGTTGTATAGTATTTCCATGACATTTAGCAAGAGCCTCATACTCCTCTTGATCTTATGCTGGCCTTTTTCCCTCCGGACTCCCCTTGTATCAAGTTGTGGATGCATTATCATTTGCTTTTCCTGTCTTATTAAGCTTTATGCTAGCTCCCCTTACATTGTGTTTCAACCATATAGCCTGAGCTTGTCTCATGTCTATCCATGCAGAGCCTTTATTTATATCCTTTGCAGCTTGATTCCCTTTTTACCAGGAGGGGATTTTACCCCAAGTGTCGATATCCTAAACATGTATCCTTGCATTGAGCATAGGTATGTTCCACTGCTTGGAACTAGTTTGTTTGTCCTAAATGACACTCGTCTCCTCCTAGTTTGTAACTATAAAGCTAGTTTATTCTTTTTTCAATCTTTTCAAATAACTGAAAAAGACCAAAAAAATCAAAAAACCAAAAAGCCGGACAAGAAAAGATATTATCTTTGGCAGCTGTCGAGTCGTGTCGCCTTCGAACAGAGCACTGTATATCACATCCATTGGTTGGGTTATAGTTTGACTTTATGAGTTGTACTCATTTATCTGAGTTTTATCTCCACCGACTGGTTAAGCTTCCAGTCCCTATGGAGCCTCTATTGATGCCTCCTGCGTCATAGAGATGTCCCAGTTTGTATATCAAGTCTATGCTGCCTTCTTTCAGTCACCATACACCGCTATGCTCTTGTTCGAAGGAAGTTGAAACCTGAGTCGACCATTCCTCAGTTATCTTGACTTTGCATGTCGGCCATTCCCGGTACAGTTACTGGTTCGTGCACCTTATGATCGAGTCCTTCCACATTATACAGCTTTGCTGAGTACCCCGTGTTGGATGATGGGGCATGCCCTAATGCCCTCCTTCTAGCGGATTTCATCCCATCGACTTCAGATCATTTATTCTGGGATTGGAATCTAGAGTCATTTTGAGTGCCTTGAGACTTGCAGTCATTAGTGGCAGGTTCTCTTGCCATCGACAGTTTGGGAATACATCAATGTCCCCTGATCGATGGATTCTCTCAAGTGTTCGACCTCAACACATTTATTCACACTTGTTAGTTTGCACTCTAGTACCTTGATTCCCATTTTCATTATTGGTGGGTGATCTCGCATCTGTTAACGGTATACATCAATGACCGGTAATTAGACAATGGAATACTATGTTCGACCTTGACACCTCTATTCGCATAGTAGGACATGTACTCGTAGCGGTTTGTGTAGAAGACCTTCCAGATTGGTGGCATCCACTATATGCTACCTCCTTGATCATGCCAGTGTTCATGAGATTTCAACTCTCGTGACTTGTTCCAGTATATGTCAGACATTTCCAGCCACTATGGAGATCTTGATCTATTATATATCTTCAGCCCTTGTGGAGATCATGGTCCTTTGTATATCTTCATCATGGAGATTCTGATCTATGTATATTGTACATGGCGATGACCACATATGTGTTATCATGTTTCATGCCTATTCATGGCCATTGTACTCCTATGTATCCGGGACTGCTATATGTATTCGCAGTTATATGCAGAGTTGTATTATGGTATTATGCTGATTGGGTGGCTGGTCTTCCATTTGGGTACCTTCATCACTTCACTTCTGGGATGGACTTATAATGTATTTCGGCCATCGTATAACCCCTCTGATCTCATACATTAGGGGGCATCTGTTATAGCGGATTTCACCCCACTAGGTGAATCACACATTGTATGGCCTTCCCTTGTCCCGCTGCAGACTCATTAGCCCCTATGGACCACTTTTTGTATTTTTATGTATCATTGACCATCCCCAAAAACATTAGAAAAATCATATACGCAACATTTTCCCCGATAACCGCGTACATACGCGGATATTCCCTCTATAGTGGTGTACATCAGGATGTGTACATAATCCAAAATCCTTTGGAGCGTTCCTTGTCTTGGATCTGACTCATATGACTCCTGGCCTTCCATATGCCTTGAGATCGCACGAATTTAACCTTTCAGTATCACTTTGAAAAGTTATATAAGGAACCCTTGATACATTGAAAGCATGGGAGAGAAGAGAGAATTGAGAGTACCGAAACTATAGTCCATTGTTTCCAGAACTTATGCTTGAGCCTGCATCCCTTTGTCCCTTGGAGCACTGTTGTGTTCTTCCCAAGCTTTCCTTTTGCTAGTAAGATTACTATCGGAGTGATGGAGGATTGAGGTGGTGGAGGCCCAAGTGGGGGATTCAGTTTCTCCGGTTTGCAGACGTGCCATCAGAGGTTGTCACTTGTAATCTCTGATTCATATTAATAGAAATATCTTTTCCTGTCCAGTAATCTGTATTTCAATGAATATTGTTTCCATTGGAATATGTCAAATGCTTATACATTATTGATTATATATGCTAGAATAGATCTAACAACATGAAATATAGTATGCTTGTATTTTTTACTTGTTGTTGAGGACGTGCTATAACAATTCAAGCTGAAGATTGGAAATCTTAACGGGGATCTACTTCAACCATCCGGAATAAGGTACGAGGTTCGATCCTTTAGTGTTAGATGTTTTTATTTCTATTGCATATTGGGAAAGATTGATTTCTGGAGTCTAGCTATCTGTTGTGGTACCCCAAGCCATAGGAATTTCTCTCCGTAACACATATCCAAATACAATCCTAACAAAGTGAACTCAAAGAAGAAGAAGGGAAATAAGAGAAGACATCATGCTCATGCTGCAAAGGATGATGAACGTTCCACAAAGAAAATCAGACAAGAAAGTGATTCTTCAAGTGATGAAGAATATGTGATAATCTCCGTTCTCATGGGACTATCTCACATGGAAGCAATGATTGGCTCATAGATAGTGGTGCTTCCATGTTAGTTTTTCATCATATAAGCTATCATTATGATCTTAGGATCTTTTCACTGAGAGAATAACAAGCATAGCAATAAAACATAAGCACAACACAAGAGACAAGAGACACAAAGAGTTTTCCTCGGGGAAACCATAAAGGAGAAAACCCCGCAACTTCCTCAAAGATAGAATCAGCACCAAAACAGTAAAAGCCCCAAAACAGTAAGATGTACTCCCGACAACAGTAGTCTTCTTCTTGTCTAGTCCCAGTGTATTTCCTTCCTCACTAATGCACCACACTTGAGTGAGTGAGTGATATGTTGCAAGTGATAAATAGAGAGGCTCTCACTCTCTATTTATATTCTTCCGTTCACTTGAAGTGCCCTCCAACATGTCAGCCTCACTTAACAATTACTTACTAGAGCCGACATCTCTAGGAGTGTCTAATAACCCTAGTGCCCCACCACTTGTGGGGACTTTGCCTCCTCCGACCAATAGGAGGGTAACACAATGGTGGGGACTATTTCCCCGACTTACAATGACTCACCTAGGGTCGAATTCACTAGGATAGTCTAATAACCCAAGGGCCCCACAACTGTGGGGACTTTAACCCTTGACTAATAAGAGGGTTACCCACAATGACTTGACATGACTTTCTCATTATAGAAACTTCTCGGAATAAAAATCGGGGTATGACATGAATCAAATACATTACAATACATCTCGGAATAAACATCGGGTTACAATAGATAAGAAATACAAGTGAATACATTTCGAAGTTACAATTACATCAACACTCCCTCTTAACTAGGAAGGTATTCTCTTGATACAATTTATCAGCACAAGTCTTCTTCTCTGTATCAGCTGGATCATCTTGTCTTCAAGTCATCTTTGTTTTCAAGTCATCTTCACCTTCAAGTCATCTTCATTGGATCTGGATCATCTCTTGATCTGGATCATCATGGAGCATCATCACTGGATCTGGATCATCTCTCGATCTGGATCATCATGGAACATCACCACTAGATCTGGATCATCTCTCGATCTATATCAACATCACTAGACTAGATCTGGATCATCACTCGATCTGGATCATCACTACTGGATCATCATCACTGGATCTCTATCATCACTTGATCTAGATCATCGCTGGCTATCATTACTGGATCTCAATCATCACTCGATCTGGATCATCCTTGGTGCTATCTCATGTTTCTTCTCGTCACAGGAATTTCTACAGAGCTAGTCCTTTTTCATACTGGATGTATCATCTCAGAGCTGGTCCTTTTTCATACCAGATGAGGAAGCTACTCAGAGCTAGTCCCTTTTCATACTAGATGAGTCTTCCCAGAGCTAGTCCTTTTTCAAACTAGATGAGGCATCACAGAGCTGGTCCTTTTTCATACCAGATGTGGCATGTACACAGAGCTAGTACTTTTTCAAACTAGATGAGTCTTCCCAGAGCTAGTCCTTTTTCAAACTAGATGAGGCATCACAGAGCTGGTCCTTTTTCATACCAGATGTGGCATCTAGATAGAGCTAGTCCTTTTTCAAACTAGATGAGTCTTCCCAGAGCTAGTCCTTTTTCAAACTAGATGAGGCATCATAGAGCTGGTCCTTTTTAATACCAGATGTGGCATCTACACAGAGCTAGTCCTTTTTCATACTAGATGTGTCTTCACAGAGCCATCCCTTTTTCATGCTGGATGTGGCATCCTGACAATGGAAGGAACCAATCCTCTCACCATGTCACTGCTCTTACATCCAACCATGGAAGGAACCAATCCTCTCACCATGTCGGAGTGGCACAACACTTATATCTGACCTACTCATCGGAATGGACAACACTCATATTTGACATGGAAGGAACTTAATCCTTTAGCCATGACAGAATGGTTCAGCCCTTACATCTGATCAAGTGGGAACACATCCCTCTGTCACATCAGAATGGCTACTCAGTCCTACACTTAGTGATCCTGGTAACTGACCAGGTGCCTTCATTCCTAGAATGGCAATTTCCCTTACATCTGTCCTACTCAATAGAATGGCCAGCACTCATATCTGACATGGAAGGAACCAATCCTCTCACCATGACAGAACGAATCAGCCCTTACATCTGACCATGGAAGGAACCAATCCTCTCACCATGTTAGAATGGCTATGGGTCTAATCACTTTCTCTTGGAGGAAAAATTGATCTGGAGAACACCAAGCTTCTCCCTGAAGTACTTGAACTTCAGCCTAGCCAATGGCTTCATCAATACATCAGTTATCTGTTCCTTCGTCGCAACATACTGGAGCTTCACTGCTCCTCTTTGCACTATATCCCTGATATAGTGATACTTGATCTCGATATGCTTCGACTTGTCATGGAACAATGGATTCTCTGACAACTTCACGCAACTTTGGTTGTCACAATGTATACAAGTAGCATCCAACTAGAGATCAAATATATCAGATAGTAGCTTTCGTAGCCATACTTCCTCACAACTAGTTGAACAAGCTGTGACATACTCTGCTTCAGCTGTACTCAGTACCACACAGGATTGCTTCCTACTAAACCAAGAGATCACACCCGATCCCATACTAAAGCGACATCCTGAAGTACTCTTCCTGTCGATGGCACTGTTTGCCCAATCTGAATCAACATAACCCTCTAGGTTAATCTTTTGATTCGCATCGTACTTGAGTCCATAATCAACATTACCCCTACAAGCTTTGCAACCATCAGGTGAACCTGTCTCATTGTGTTCATAGCAAAGAAAATCTCTGGTCTCGTGTTCGTCAGGTACATCAATGACCCAATCATCTGATGATACATCGTAGCATCAACCGACTCTGATGAAGCATCATTCAATAGCTTCAGGTTTGATGCCATAGGTGTGGCCATAGTCTTGCAGTCCATCATCCCAAATCTCTTCAAGATCTCTACTGCATACTTCCCTTGTCCAAGGAAGATTCCATCCACACTTTGCCACACCTCTATGCCTAGAACAATAGTGCATCGACACATAACAGGAACATCACTGGTCTTCCGCCTTCAACCTTGAAGCAAAGGTTGGAATCCACTTTACTCTCAGTAAATCCTAGAGTCATCAGTAATCTACCCATCCTGTCGTACCATGTCGAACCTTAGATCTTCTATAGTCACTCCCTCTGAAGCGAAGCATCATACTCCCTTTGTCTTTTGTGCTCTATGCACTGAAAACATTCTATACTGGAGTGACAAGTAGCTTCCTATGCTACTAATATTCTATGTGACCATCTAGTGTATAGACTTGCATCTTCAACCTTGTAGCAAAGGTTAAGATCTTCATCAATCTCATCATGTATGTGTTTCAACTCTTACTGGCTGCAAATGTCTCTTCGTAGTCTAGGCCTTCCTTTCGTGAGAAGCCTCATGCTATGAATCTTGCTTTGTATCCCATGATGTTTCCATCTACTGCATGATGGAACTATGAACTTCTCTTCAGGTCTTGATACTGGGCCCTGACATCATTCTTCTTGAACTGGTCTATCCTTTCTCCTTGGTGGCTGGAAGGTTCTGCATCAATGATGTCACTGCACTCGTCATATTATTCTTCATTTTGAAATGCCGTCACTTTCTAGTCGAAACAAGTCTTCATTATTCTTTGCTTGTAGGCGATTATGTATGCGGTCTTTCCTACAAGTCAAATGCAATTGTATGGTTAGAAACATTTCATAAGGAATATTTATACTGGCAAACACTTATGCATAAATATATGATCATGCAACTACTTTAGCCAATACAACATTCATCCATATCTCATTGAAACTTTATAGATGCCTTCCATCTCTACCAGGACAACATTGAGATTGTGCACTAATCCAATATGTCAGCAAAGAGGTTTCATTCTAGATAACTAGCAATGGAGAATTTGTATAGCACCATGAGCTACTTACCCATCACACGCATATTAGTAGTATACTGTCATTAATGTAAACATCCTATCATGCATAATACAATAACTGAATATAAACAAATGCATAACAAAACAATGAAATGACAATTGAATACTTATCTTTATTTGTTTCATGGGTAGACTGCTGCTTGATCCTTCAGCTTCATCGTCTTCTCCATTCATAATAGCATCGTTTCTTATCCAAATGCTAGGGTGGATAAGAAGTTCTTCAAGAGTTGATATCTTTATATTCCTCATCGATTGAGAGATCTTCTTTGAATGGTGAGAGCTTGATCTTCAATTGCTTCCATCTTCTCTTCTCTTCTTATGAGCCAAGCTTCTTCTTCTTCTTCCCAGAGTCTGCTGAAAGTAATCACTTCTTTATTGAACACATTCCTTGAATGACTAAATTCCACGATCCTGGGAGGTCATTCAAGGTGGCCATCACCACTTCTACATTCTTCACTTTTTCTTTTATCGCTTCAAGTTGTTCTTTGATTTGAGAGACCCTTATGACTACATGGTCTCTGCATTATGGATCTTCACATTCTTCAACTGGTTTCTTAAGGTCATTATCTAATTTCTATTCTTCCCTTCAAATAGCTTGGTCAAGGAATCAAAACATCATCAGTGTCTTTAGGGATACACTTGTAATACAAGTTGATTCATGACTGAATCAGCAATGATCTTCTTGGCCTTGACCAAATTCTTCTTGTGTAAGGATTCTAGCCTCATCTCCCTCTGGAACTGGAACCTCTATACTCATGTAGGTGTCCAATCCATTTTCTTCAGAGAGATCATATACTTCTAGGCTTGGAAGTTGTCAACTTCCCCAATCTTTTCATCAAGCTGATGTGAGAGATCATTTTGAAATGAGAACCTCAAATGAAAATAGCAAAGGATTAGATCTTACCGATTTGAGGTGTCCGTCTTGGTTCTGGAGCTCGCTGATCTAGGGTTTGTCACAGAAACCCTAATTTTTAAAATTTGGAATCTTTTAGATATGATTGGATAGACAGATAGATCTCTTCAAATGGAGTTGTCCGATGTACTCCTTTTCTGAAAACAGTGGAGGGAAGCTCCCGGAACAGGAAGCCCTAATTTTCCAATTTCTTTTGCAGAAATTCCTGTTACGGTTTCTATGATATCTTAGAAATTATTGCTATTATGTGTCTAAAATTTTTCACTGAGGTAACCTCGCATGTCCCTGATATATCACCATAGGTTTCATCAGAATTGGTTTTACCATTTGGTATTTATTATCCTTTTCCCAAGGTGACCTGTTACAGGACTGTTCAGAACAGAGAAGTTGTACGGCATTCCACGTGTCACTGGTTTATCTTTTGAGTTCTATATTTAGACCACTGAAACTATAGTCCATTCCCTTTCTAGAAAATCTTTAGGAATTGCATTTAGACCTCTATATCCCAATATATTTCAATTCTCCATAGGTGTCCTGTTTAGGGATGAATTCTAGAAGAGGCTGGAACCCTAACTTGGAGGGATCATATCTCCCAGAATACAGCGAATATGAGGCTGATTTTTGGATACAGTGTTCATCAGGATTTTAGCTTCGGCCCCTAAAATTTTCAGATTTTTAGAATTCTCCAACCTCATAATATAGCGACTGTACCAAAACTTATCAGTTTTAGTATTTAGGGTTTTTCCTAGCTCGGGGTCAAACTAGGGTTTGACTTTCCCGGAGTTGTACCCAACCAAATTTCTTGATCAAGGTCTCTAAAATTTGGTTTTGATGAGGAGAAAAATCTTGTACTGGCCTCACTCAAAAATTCATCTTCTGTAGAAAGCCCTAATTTCCGCATCGAAAACTGAAAATGCTAGGAATCAAGTTCCGCTTCGACAGAAAGATGCGCCCTTCAGTGAAGAGTCAACCTAGCATACTTTTGCTGATGGATTGTGGAGAGAGAACCAAAAAGTAAGAAACCATAGATTTTGTAGCGACACAATTTCTTCTTCTCAGGTTAGCTCTGATACCATGTTAGTTTTTCATCATATAAGCTAGCATTATGATCTTAGGATCTTTTCACTGAGAGAATAACAAGCACAGCAATAAAACATAAGCACAACACAAGAGACAAGAGACACAAAGAGTTTTCCTCAGGGAAACCATAAAGGAGAAAACCCCGCAACTTCCTCAGATATAGAATCAGCACCAAAACAGTAAAAGCCCCAAAACAGTAAGATGCACTCCCGACAGCAGTAGTCTTCTTCTTGTCTAGTCCCAGTGTATTTCCTTCCTCACTAATGCGCCACACTTGAGTGAGTGAGTGATATGTTGCAAGTGATAAGTAGAGAGGCTCTCACTCTCTATTTATATTCTTCCATTCACTTTAAGTGCACTCCAACATGTCGGCCTCACTTAACAATTACTTACTAGAGTCGACATCTCTAGGAGTGTCTAATAACCCTAGTGACCCACCACTTGTGGGGACTTTTCCTCCTCTGACCAATAGGAGGGTAACACAATGGTGGGGACTATTGCCCTAACTTACAATGACTCACCTAGGGTCGACTTCACTAGGATAGTCTAATAACCCAAGGGCCCCACAACTGTGGGGACTTTAACCCTTAATTAATAAGAGGGTTACCCACAATGACTTGACATGACTTTCTCATTATAGAAACTTCCCGGAATAAACATCGGGGTATGACATGACTTAAATACATTACAATACATCCCGGAATAAACATCGGGTTACAATATATAAGAAATACAAGTGAATACATTCTAAAGTTACAATTACATCAACATTCCAAGCATATGACGGGATTCAAAGAATCATTTGTGAAACTATCTGAACATGAGTCACCTCACAAGGTGAAACTTGGGGATGAATACCAGTATCCAATAAAAGGTAGTGGTGAATCGTCCTATAAACTAGACTCTGGAAACTCCATGAAGATGAAAAATGTATTGTTTGTACCAGGACTAAAGAAGAACCACCTCTCAATATCTACATTGGATGCAAAAGGAATGAGGGATGCTTTTATAGATGGCCAAGTTCTTATGTGGCCAAAGGGAAAGACTTTTGACGATGCAATAGTGATTGGAGAACAAGAAGGAGGTTTATACAAATTGAAGGGCCAACCAGAACAAGCTTTGGCTCATGACTCGGTAGAACCAAATGAACTTTGGAATAGAAGGTTTGCACATGTACATTACAGGGCACTACCACTTGCAAGCAAAGTTGTTGAAGGTCTTCCAAAAATGCAGACAAAACATGATGGTGTTTGCAAAGGATGTGCGAAAGGAAAGAACATAAAGAAGAGATTTCCAAGTAGCGAGAGTAAGGAAAAAGGAATCTTGGAAATCATTCACTCCGATGTATGCGGTCCGATGTCATCCAGTTCATTGGGCGGGTATGTATACTATGTTTCTTTCATTGATGATTTTTCTAGGAATACATGGATATACTTCATGAAGAACAAGATGAATTATTCAGCAAGTTCAAAGAATTCAAATCCTTGATCGAGAACTACACTGAAAGGAAGATCAAGACTTCTCGATCAGATAATGGTGGAGAATTCACATCAAATGAATTCAAAGGGTTATGCAAAGACTTAGGGATTAAGAGGGATTTGTCCACTCCATATAATCCACAACAGAATGGAATTGCAGAAAGGAAGAATAGAACTATCATGGAAGCTGCAAGTGCAATGCTTCATGATCAAGATCTTCCTATGCATATATGGGCAGAAGCTGCTAGAACAATGGTGTATGTATAGAACCATACTCCACACATACTACTCGTGAACAAGACACCTAAAGAAGTATTTTTTGGAAAGAAACCAAAAGTCAGCCATCTTAGAATATTCAATTTTCGAGTGTACATACACATTCCAAAAGAGAAGAGAACAAAATTAGATCCTTCAGGAAAGAAGGGTATATTTGTGTGATACTCTGAAAGCTCGAAGGCTTACATAATATACTTCCCAGGATTCAAGAAGATTGACATCAGCAAGGATGTGACATTTGATGAAGACTCAGCTTACAATAAATCCAGAAAGAGACCTGCTGAAGAACCTGAAGAAGCAGAAGCATCCATAATTCATGATACAACCATGAAAGAAGAAACTCCAGAAGAATATCGATAATTTGAAGAACCTCAAGAACCTGTAGATCCACCTCAGGAAAAGAATCCTCACAAGAGGAAACCTGCTTGGGTACGACAAACTATCCAAGGTGGGGAAAGATATAGGGATCTAGAAGAGAATCACAGAGAAAGAAAGAGGACCAGATCCTGCTCTGGATATGTAACTTTATTATGTGATTTCATCGATAAAGAACCTTCCAGAAGAAGCACCATAACGAAAATAATGGAAGGATGCTATGATATAAGAGTATCAATCAATCATGAAGAACGATGTTTTGGACGTTGTCCCAAGAGCAGAAGGGAAGTATGTTGTAACTTCCAAATGGATCTACAAGATCAAGCATGCTACAGATGGTACCATTGAAAAATATAAATCAAGATTTGTTGCTTGTGGTTTCTCCTAGAAAGAAGGAATAGATTACGAAGAAACTTTTGTACCTGTAGCCAGATACACTTCCATCAGATCAGTACTTGATTTGGATGTAGTGATGAAATGGAAGATACACCAGATGGATGTCAAGACTGCTTTCTTGAATGGTGTAGTGGAAGAGGAAGTATATGTGGAGAAACCACTCGGTTTTGAGACACATGATAGGGAGTCTCATGTATGTAGATTGAAGAAATCCCTGTACAATTTGAAATAGGCACCCAGGACATGGTACAACATAATTGACAGCTTTCTATCCAGTTTGGGCTTTACCAAGAGTAAAGTAGATTACAACCTTTACTACAAGGTTAAATATGGAAACCCAGTGATGCTCCTACTATATGTAGATAATCTGTTTGTAACATGTATGGATGGGTTGATTGCAGATATGAAGAGGAATCTTGCTTCTGAGTTCGAAATGAAGGACTTGGGTATGATGCATTATTTTCTAGGCATGGAGGTGTGGCAGAATGCAGATGGAATCTTCCTCGTACAAGGGAAGTATGTAGTAGAGATACTGAAGAGATTTGGTATGATGGACTGCAAGGCCTTAACCACACCTATGGCATCGAACCTGAAGCTATTGAGTGATGCTTCATCAGAAGTGGTTGATGCTACGATGTATTGTCAGATGATTGGGTCCTTGATGTACCTGACGAAGACGAGACCAGATATTTGCTTTGCTGTGAACATCTTGAGACAATTCTTGACAGATTCGAGACATGTTCACTTGATTGCTGCAAAGCATATTCTGAGGTACCTAAAGGGTATAGTTGATTATGGGCTCAAGTATAAGACTGATCAGAGGATTAACCTAGAGGGTTATGTTATTCAGGTTGGGCAGGCAATGCCATCGATAGGAAGAGCACTTTAGGGTGTTGCTTCAGTCTGGGATCACGTGTGATCTCTTGGTTTAGCAAGAAGCAATCCTATGTGGCACTGAGTACAACTGAAGTAGAGTATGTCATAGTTTGTTTAGCTAGTTGTGAGGCAGTATGGCTAAGGAAGCTACTGTCTGATTTATTTGATCTCCAGTTGGATGCTACTTGTATATATTGTGACAACCATAGTTGTGTGAAGTTGTTGGAGAACTCGGTGTTTCATGACAAGTCAAAGCATATCGAGATCAAGTATCACTATATCAGTGATATGGTGTAGAGAGGAGCAGTGAAGCTCCAGTATGTTGCGATGGATGAACAAATAGCTGATGTGTTGACTAAGCCATTGGCTAGGGTGAAGTTTGAGTAGTTTAGGGAGAATCTTGGTGTTCTCCAGATCGAGATTCCTCCCAAGAGGAAGTGATGTGTCTGTGTTGTTCCCTTCTGACATGGTGAGAGGATTGGTTCCTTCCATGGTCATATGTAAGTGTTGTGCCCTTCCGACATGGTGAGAGGATTGGTTCCTTCCATGGTTAGATGTAAGAGCTATGACATGGTGAGATGATTGATTCCTTCCATTGTTAGATGTATGTGTGGATTCCACATCCATCATGAAAAAGGGTTGGCTCTGTGAAGACACATCTAGTATGAAAAAGGACTAGCTCTGTGTGGATTCCACATCTAGCATGAAAAAGGGTTGGCTCTGTGAAGACACATCTAGTATGAAAAAGGAATAGCTCTGTGTGGATGCCACACCCAGCATGAAAAGGGTTGGCTTTGTGAAGACACATCTAGTATGAAAAATGACTAGCTCTGTGTGGATGCCACACCCAACATGAAAAAGGGTTGGTTCTGTGAAGACACATCTAGTATGAAAAAGGACTGGCTCTGTGTGGATGCCACACCCAGCATGAAAAAGGGTTGGCTCTGTGAAGACACATCTAGTATGAAAAAGGACTAGCTCTATGTGGATGTCACACCCAACATGAAAAAGGGCTGGCTCGGTGAAGACTCATCTAGTATGAAAAAGGACTGGCTCTGTGTGGATGCCACATCCAACATGAAAAAGGGATGGCTCTGTGAAGACTCATCTAGTATGAAAAAGGACTGGCTCTATGTGGATGCCACATTTAGTATGAAAAAGGACTAGCTTTGTGAAGACTCATCCAGTATGAAAAAGGACTGGCTTTGTGTGGATGCCACATCTAGTATGAAAAAGGACTAGCTCTATGATGATACATCGAGTATGAAAAAGGACTGGCTCTGTAGATGTACATCCAGCATGAAAAAGGGTTGGTTCTGTAGAACTTCCTATGACGAGAAGAATCAAGAGATAGCACCCGTGATGATCTAGTGATGATGATCCAGCAGTGATGATCCAGATCGAGTGATGATCCATATCCAGTGGTGATGTCCAGTGATGATCTAGATCGAGTGATGATCCATATCCGATGATGAAGATGACTTAAAGATGAAGATGATCTGAAGATGAAGATGACTTGAAGATGAAGATGACTTGAAGATGATGAGGACTCGATGATGATCTAGATGATACAGAGAAGAAGACTTGTGCTAATAAATTGTGTCGAGAGAATACCTTCCTAGTTAAGAGGGAGTTGATGTAATTGTAACTTCGGAATGTATTCACTTGTATTTCTTATGTATTGTAACCCGATGTTTATTCCGGGATGTGTTTGTAATGTACTTGAGTCATGTCATGCCCTGATGTTCCTATTGGAATTTTCTATAATGTAAACAAGTCATGTCAAGTCATTGTGGGTAACCATCCTATTGGTCAAGGGTTAAAGTTCCCGCCGTTTCGGGGCACTAGGGTTATTAGACTCTCCTAGAGAAGTCGGCCCTAGTAGGGTTTTGTCAAGTTCGGAATTAATATAAATAGAGAGCTAGCCTCTCTATTTATCACACACTCACTCACACTCAGTTGTAGTGCATAGCTGAGGAATAAGAAGACACTGGGGCTAGGAAGAAAGAGGTTATTGCTGTCGGGAGATCATCTTACTATTTTGGGGTTTTACTTTTGGTGTTGATTCTATCTTTGAGGAAGTTGCAATGGTTTTCTCCATTTATGGTTTCCCTGAGGATAAACACTGTGTTCATTGTCTCTTGTGTTTGATTGTTGTGCTTGTTATTCTCTCAGTTAAATATCCTAATGTATTGCTAGCTTAATGATAAAAATATAACAGATTTGATACATAGTGATGTGCCAGGGCCAATTCCTACAACATCAATTAATGGTTCCATGTATTTCCTTACTTTTATTGATGTTTTTTCTAGGTTCTACTGGATATATTACATGAAACAGAAATCATAAATATTTGGAATTTTTAAAGTTTTTAAAGCTATGATTGAGAATAGTTTCAAGAAAAAGGTCAAGTCCACAAGATTAGATAATGGAGGTGAATACATTAAAATTTATTTTCAGTAATATTATGAATCAGAGGGGATTTGAATGGATTTGAATGGAAACCTGTCTTCTCTAAGCCAAGAATCTTCCTCCTCTTTAGGAAGAAGTTGTAAATTGTGATTCACACATACATAATAGAGCGCCTCATAAATCAGTGGTTGGGGCCACTCCATTCGAAGCACTGTATGGGAAAAATTCCAATGTCTCTCACTTGAGAGTTTTTGGTTCCAAAGCTTGGGCAAAAATTCCCATTGATAAGAGAAAGGCATTCCAAGCTAAGAGTAGCGAATGCATACTGTCGGGGTATGCAGAGGATTCAAAAGCATACAAGTTGATGGAGCTTGCAACTAGGAAATGATTCATTGAGCGCAATGTACAGTTTGAAGAATATCAATTCACTAGTAGAAAATGAGTAATTAATGACTAAAATCAGGCTATAAACGACTATTTTTGAGTCGATGACTAATAGTAGCAAATTACCACTATCTTATAGCTAGTTGTATTTCACTAGTCATTAATAGCTTGAATTATTAGTCACTGATTTAGTCATTGACTTGGTCATTGATAGACAATGATTTAGTCATTGATAGACAATGCTTTAGTCATTGATAGTCAATGATTTAGTCATTGTTTTAGTCATTGATAGTTAATGATTTAGTCATTGATTTAGTCACGGATTTAGTCATTGATTTAGTAACTGAGTTAATCATTGATTTAGTCTCTGATTTAGTCACTGATTGCAACCATTAATGACCAAATATACGACTAAATAAACTACTAGATGTTAACATATTAATGACTAAGCTAAATACGACTAAGATACGAGAAATTAGCTACTAATAGTTGTATATATGTGAATTTAGTCATTTTTGTAGTCACAAATTTATGATAGGGCACGGAGGAATCGAACCACCAACCTCCTGCCTATAATTAGGCAAGTGCTCTACCATTGAGCTAGTACCCTTTAAGAAGTTGTTATTTCTTGACAATGATGATATTCAAACAAATTTATGATAGATATCAATCTACAAACTACATAATTATTACTATTACAACTTACCGGTAACTAGTATTTATGAAAGTAGTCATTTACGCAGTGGAGAATTGTAAATAAGAAGGAGCTGCGTTGGATGATTTCGCAAATCTCGATGTTTCGATCCCTACTATGGGAAGGGTAAGGAAGCTGTTGTGTCCCCATTGCACCAATCACAGCAGGCACACCTCGCTCTAAAGAAAACTGCACTTGGGCTTCTTTGTTAGTTTTTCATCATTTAAGCTAGCATTATGATAAGATCTTTTCACTGAGAGAATAACAAGCACAGCAATCACATAAGCACATCACAAGAGACAAGAGACACAAAGATTTTAGGAGGGGAAACCATAAATGGAGAAAACCCCTCAACTTCCTCTAAGATAGTATCACCACAAGATGTGATCCAAAAACAGTAAGATGACCTCCCAACACAATAGAAGCCTTCTATCTTCTGTCAAGCCAAAGTATTTCCTTCTCCAAAGGTGCGCCACACTTGAGAGAGCAAGTGATGTAATTCACAAGTGATAAATAGAGAGA
>LPNX010745936.1:9699-123662 GCA_001517045.1 Pseudotsuga menziesii
GGGAGAACTAACATATCGACGTCCAAACTGCTAATGGACCGCAGCGGCGGAAAACGAAAAAACCTGTGAGCTCCGCAATGCAATGAAAATTGTCGGCGAAAAATCACTAAAAAACAACTCAACATCGGAGCTGAACTAGACTATAGCCTCGGACTATAAGTTTGTTAGAACGTCGCAACGGTGGAAGCTGTAAAGACAAAAGGTTTCGTAGACCAGTCAACATTAGAAAAAAATAGAACCAAAACTCAAGCGAAACGTTGGCGAAGAATCAAACATCAGTGCATGGGAAAACTAACACGCGGAAGTTTAGTTCGCTCCAGAGCCGCAACGACGAAGCACAAATAGACTAAGGCTTCTGCAAAACAAGACCGAAGGCAATCGAGAAAGGTCAAAACTTCCGTCGGGGTGCTCACAATTTGTCATCCGAAACGGCGGCAATACAAAGCACTAGAGCTCCGATGGTTTTCAAACAAAAACGTCGACAATAGAAATAAAACGAGAGCACATCGACGGAGGATAGAGCTTTGGATCGGGTCTTTATTCCACTGGACCTCCGCAACAAGGGCTGCGCAGTTGACTATGATCCCGATTCATAACTTCCACAAATTCCGACAGCGAGATAAGAAATCACTGTAAGTCATAAAAGGCAGCATCAGTGTAACGATATTCATTCAACAATCATCCTAAAAAAAATCAAAATTGCAGTAAAATCAAGCACTCCCAACAAAACTAAGCAAGACAAATTTAAAGGAGGGTCCCAATTTTTTAGAAATTTGGGAAATCGTTGCAGCTGCAACAATTGGAGACTACCTGATGAACCCCATATTTCTGAATCAACCCTTCCTTAATTAACAGACTGTTCAGCAATTAAACTAATATGTTGAATTCTTCTAGATGCTTGTATTCCTATAATGACAAACATATGTACTTTAATCGTTGATGCCAGTCCATTTTTTTTGGAAATGGAAAACCCAAAATCTCAAAGTCAGGATAACTCTTTTAATGCCAAGTAGATGAGTTTTATTTACCTCTGTCTTTGGGTAGCTTCCAGCTTGGACACCATAGGGTTGTAACATATGGTAAACAGAAATATTCATTTGTTCCTTATTCCCATGCCATTTTGCACTTTTTGTGCCTTTTGAAACTTTTGTTCTGTTTGAGTCCTCCTTATGCCTTTCTTTCTGAATTTTATTAAGGCTCCTCTATCTATAGTGTCCTTTTGTGTGAGAGATGTATTTGATTTTCAGCTCACGGACGGAGAAGAACTTTTGGCAAATTTGTACTCATATGATTCGGTACTTTGCTTTGACAGATATTGCTTTCTAGGAGTTTTGACTCTTTTTAACCTTTTGGCTTTCAATTTTTGGCATGGGATCATTTATATATAATATATTGTTTACCCTGCTTCCTTTCCGTGGGTCTTTTGCAGTCACCCCCTAGGACATTTTTTTAGATGTGAAATTGATGGAGCCTTGAAATAGTATTCTAGACCTTTTGATCCTCAGTTATTTTCAGGGATTAAGCAGGACTTCAATGCGTTCAAAGCCATCTAGGAAAACTACTTACTAGAAGAAATTCTATCAGCTCAAACAAAAGTACACAGTCTCATACTCAAAGATTTTAGTTAATCCAAAACCCTGATGCTTTCCATGTAACCAAAAGTTTGCCTCTTTTATTGAAATCAAAAATAAATTTTAACTAAAAATAGGCAGCAATCAACCAAAACAATTTATTTATGTACGAAGTCATTTAGAAATAAAAACCAAGAAAGAGAAAAAATCTGAGAACTAATCCACTAACTAGCCAATTCTCTGCCCACCCCTAAAGATCTAGCAACTAGTGTGTTAAGGGGCTAGGCTTGACTACAAAAATGAGAAAGACCTAACCATTATCTAATTCTACTGTTCTTGAAACAAAAAATACCTATACCGATTTACAATCAATCTCATCAGCCCATGAATATTGAAGGAGATCAGGCTGGGTGTCTGATAGGTTGCTAGCTTCCTCTGATGTAGAGTGTCCCAGTTCAAGTTCAATCAGATAATTTCCCAATAAATAATTTACTGATTCATTTATTTCTTCCAACTTCGTGATAGTGTGTTTCATGTAGGGCTCTCTTAATATTTTGATCTGATTTGGGCTTCCTTTATGAGGCAACCACAAATGTGACCAATCCGAAGCAAAATACCCCTTTAATCTCACTGACCAGTCTCAATTCAAAATAAGTCAATAACCATCAGGTATGTCTGCTACCACAATATCAATCTATCGACATATCTTTTCATTTGCAGATAAATGAATCAAAATATCCTCCATCTCCCCGACTACTTTCACATTAGTCATGTCTAATTGAGTAACCTCCCAGGCAATAGGTTTAGGCTGTCCATTAATATTTCTGCAAACTACAAGTGGCATAACATTAACTGATGACCCAGAATCTACCAAACAGTTGTGCACCTTATGATTCAAAATTTCCAAAGTCAACAGGAAAAGTGGGGTTTTAAACCTAGTCTTTCCTCCCACACTTGCTTCAACAACTTCTTCTATAGGTTGGTTTTTTGTGGGTATCTGTTCCCCTAGCTCTTTAGGTGAATTGAGATTTTCTTCTTCAATAGGCTTAGCAGGCATGTTGACCTGTTTCAGATCTTGACTGGTAATTTTAGGTGTCTCAACATCTATGTTGTTCTTAGGTTGTTGCTTTACATTTTCTTGCAATTTCTTGATCTTTGAGAGTATTGAATTATCTTTGTTCACCAAATCCAGGCTTGTTGCTGACATATTTGTTTCCAATATCTCCCCATGTTTCAGAGTATTTTCTTCTGTATCAAAAAGCGAAACATAGTCCCATAAAACCATGGCATCAGTTTCTTGTTTTTCTGTGGCTTTACCACCCTTTTCTTCTTCATCATTGTCCTCTGTTAATTTGGAATCCAGCAGCTGATTCATAACTAATGTCATTGAATTTATCCATTGAGGACAACTTTTTTCAGAATGAGGCTGTTGGTGAAAAGTGCAAAAATTATCCATACCAACCTCAGTTAAGTTCATTGATGCAGAACTGTGTGGAGAAGGTTTGGATTGATTGTTATCCTCTCTTCTCTTGTAGTAAGGCTTATAGGCTTTCTGAGCTTCCTTTTCTTTTTCCAAATCTATTATTCTGTTGGAAAGCTTCTACATCATTTTTAACATTCCCTCAAAATCATGTGATTGCTCCTCCTTAGGTTTAGTTAGTAATAAGGCTTTCTTCCCAAAAGTTTTTTCTCCAGATTGCTCAGGATAATCTTCTATGCTTTCTTTTTCAGCCTCTACTCTTTCAGCTTCCTCATAAGTTTCTGATAACGCAGGTTTAAATTGGGCTTTTGCAAACATAGCCAAGTCAAGACCCAAAGCTGAGGTATAATATTCAATAAGAACCTTATCAGAGGGCTTATCAGTTGCGAAGAAATTCTTAAGATAAGCATAAAACCTTTGAGTAAAATTATGCACCTTTTCTTTTCTTTCTTTCTTCAAAGCGCCTAAACCTTTCATTAGTGTTGCATGGGTCTTTTGGGCTGCATATTTGCTTTTGAAAATCCTTTCAAAAGTGTCCCAATCTAGAATTGAATTTGCAGGCAGACCAAAATACCATGAGGCTGCTCCTCCTTTAAGGGTATGCAGAAAAAGTTTGCAGACTACATTTTCATGTTCTCTAGCCCTTAATCCTTCTATGGCCAAGTAGAAACTTTGCAAATGGTCATCTACTAAAATCTTCTCACTTGGGTCAAACTTGGGCAGCATCTTCTCAAAAGCCTGAGGTAAGTCATGTAAAGGAGGTGCTAGGTTTAGGGGTGATCTGACTTTCCAAGCAAGTGGTGGATTTGGTGGGTTAGGTGGCTGATTTGCATTTACGCCTACCGTGAGTCTAGTTGGAGACTGAGGTGGTGATGGAACAAGCGTATGCACAGGTGAACAGTAAGGTGTCTTTGGGCCTACTTGATTCAAAGGCTGAACAACTTCCTGTAATGTTGTTTCTACAAGTTCTTCTCAATCTCCAACTAACACAGAGTCTTCTAATACAGGACAGTCTTTCTTCTTGTACTCTCTCCAAGGTAATTCAGGGATAATCGGTAATCCTCCAATCTTCTTCACATAAGCCCTAGTGTGTCTTCTCAAATCATTAACAACTTCGTTGTCCATAGAATACAAATGTTCTTTCCACTTCTCTTCAGGATTCGGGTTGGGAAATGAACTGCTTTCAAAACTATCACTGGTGGAGTAATTTCGAGGAAATGGGTTTCCTCAGCCAGCCATGCACTGGTGGCCCTCCTTCTAGCACCAGAAACTATTGAGGCTTGGAAAAGAGCATGCAACAATAGCAAGGGATTCTCCCCAATCAACGTTCCCAACTAGCCCGTGATTGTTTGGTACGGGGAATCTGTTCGGTTTGCGGTCCGGCTACCGTAGGTCAAGTAACAAAAATTAAAAGGTTTTACCGGTTGCGACCCGGTCCACCGTATATATTTTTGTTTTTTTAACTTTAAGTATGATATGCAAGTGCCTATCTAAAATGCAGATTGATAAAGAATACGAGGAGCGGTCATAATGTGATGCGCAGGTTCTTACCTCTCGTCTTAGACTCTCTCGCATCTAAACCACACACAACAGGAAATAAAACTAACTAAGCTGTCCCTAGGGAGTGAGATTATCATTTAATGAGTAATGTATTATTGTTCATGCATTAAGAAAAATCACAGATAGTTGTTCTTTGATTCAAAACACATAAACATGAATAGATGGATGAACAACAAGATAGCTCATTGTCTGTGAAAACATTCGTTATTCATAGTGGAAATTATCATGAAATAAACCAGAGAGCATTCATAAAAGAACATAGGTTTAACAAGTTAGAACGATCTCACGGTTAATGAATAAAAGCTGAAAACGAAATAGTTCCCCTTCAACCACATTCATTGAACAACATTTGAACATTCCACCAAAGCTTTCTCCAACAGCAAAAATTGTAATTATATATTGCAAAACGAAATAGTTCCTCTTACAATGTGTTCTCACAAGTCTAACTGGGAAAAAGTCCCTCTTTCTATCTAACTCTCCTATACTTATACAAACGACAAAACTTTTGGACTGCCCCCAATTGACCCCTGGGATTCCCCAACGTTTCATCTCCCAAAATTGTCTTATATTGAATGCTCATACAATTTACAATATATTACATTTGAACAAACTAATAAAGCACTTTAAGTGAAAGGCCCAGCTTGATTATTTAGGAACTTTTTCCATGCCAGGGCTTCTGATGCAATATTCTCAAATTCAAAAGGCTCAAGAAAACGAATGTTAATCTCAAACTTTGCAGCATGATTTTTAATCACTTCATTTCTGGCTGAGCTCAGGTGTAGTTGATCCTCCAGCAATTGTACACTGACTGCCGAATGGGCTACTTCATCTTTCAAAATCTGTTCGTCCAAGACTTTTACTTGTTGAATCCTCTGCTCATCCTCTTGACATCTTCTTTGTAACATTTCTATGAACATGTCATGTTTTGGAAATGTATTTAATCTCTCCTCAGCAGCCACCTGGCATCGGTTGTAAGTGATTAGCAGCCTTCTGCAATACGCGGTGCAAGCTCCTTTCATTTTCTTTACAGCCTTCTTCAATTCTTTTGCTGTGTTTATTGCAAACTCCAACATGTCATAATCCTGTATTAAGCCTTGTGGATCTTTTGCTGGTAAGTCTGTAGGAATCTCTTCATTTGCCTCCAACTTTCCTATTCTTCCCGTCAGGACTTCCAAAATGTCTTGGGACCTATCTACAAAATACGAAGAAGTCTCCAAAATTTCTTCTAATCTATTATCTACTTGCAAAAATTTGCATCTCTCTTCTTCTATGGACACCTGCAGCCGATACATTTTGCTTCTTTAGGTTAAGACATGTTCTTTGAAAGGTTGAATATTGGTTTTTTGTTCCTTGGCCTCTTTCAAAGATGTTGTTAGTGAAGCAATTTGTCCTTTAGACTTTGTTGCTTATGCTTGAAGTTGTTTTTTCTGTCTCCTCCAAGGTAGCCCTTTCTATTTCCAGTTCCCCAACTTTACTTTGCAATTGGTCTCTTTCTGCATGAAGATTTTCATTTGTTGTTTTTAGTCCATCCCTTTCTGTCCTTAGCTCCTGATATTCCTGCTGCAATTTTTCTAAGCTATCCTGAGCATCTGCTCCTCGCTTTTCAATACCAACTTCTAAAGACATATTGTCTGCTTGGAGGGGTTGAAGCTCTGCTTTTGAAGAATTCACTTCATTCAGCATGTCTTCGAACATTGTATTTAATTTGTTGCCTTCATCTCTCTCCTTTTTCAGAGTGTCTTTTAATTCGGCAGCAATTTTCCTTGATTGCTCAAGGTCTGTCATTATTCGATCCACATTATCTTCAGAGGCATGGATCAATGCTGCTTCAGCTCTAATTGTCAGTCTCGAGTCCTTGTCTGTCCCATGGACCAAGGTTTTATCATTTATCATTCTCCCTGACTGCCCCCCAGTTTCAACTTTCTTCTCAGTCCTCTTCACAATTCTTTTCTTTTCTTTGTCATAAAAGATGGTACTGAAGTCTGGAACTTCTTCCCCTTTCTTTTGTTCAAAAGGAATCAACCTTAATCCAGAAACAACAACCTGCCCTAAAATGCTGTCAGCAGTTGCAGTAGGCTCTAAGGAGTTAGGGCAATCTTGATCTTGTACTCCTTGAGTGTCTGCAGGTTCATAAGCTTGTTGATCGATTGTGGACCCTCTCAGTTTCAGCCTTTCTGCTCTCTGCTTCTTTGGCACTTCATCCTCTTTCTTTTTTCTTTCTTCTTCTTCACTTTTAAGCCAACTCTCGGCCTCCTGTGCTAGTCTCCTAGCATCTTCTTCTCGTTTCCTAGCCTCTTCTTCATCGGCTTTCTTCTGCTCAGCCTGGCCCTAACCACCTTTAGTGGTGATCTTCTTTTTAATGCGGTCATATTTTCTGCATTTCTAAACGTTTCTTCATCCTTGTCCCAATGGTTTGTATATTCAAAATGCACATTGGCTTCCTTACAATGTTTGGCAACTTTGTTATGAGAATCATTTCTATGGAAGTTCATTTCTCCAAAGTGAAATTGCTCTAGTTCCTGTACAAACTCATCAGCCTTTTTAACTTTTGAAAAATTATAGCTTCACAGTCTGAACGGTATGGGAGGATAAATTGCCTTCTTGTGCTCGAACAAAAAACTCCCTATACCATCCAAGAAAACCTGTCTGACAGCTTCTTTGTGCACCACATAATCTGTGGCATATTTGGGAAGCAATGAAGGCACCCGAGAGAAACCATACATTCTAATATACATCCCTTCATCAGTCAAGTAGTAATTGGCATACTCCTCAATGAATTTCAATGCCTCTTCAGACATGCAATTGCATTCTTTCAAGAAAATCAATGTTTACAAGGGCATAATAAATTGTTCACAAACTTCTCTGTAATGACTGTAGTATTTCTGCGCCCATAATGGCTTGTAGGCTGTGTACACAGGGATTCTGTCCCTGTCCCATCTGCACCTTAGCTTTGAAAATGGCTGGGTGCATAGTATACAATCAATTAAGATGGAGCTCATGTAGAACTCCGACCTTTTCTCGAACACCCCTCCCAGAACTAAAGCAATGCAGGCTTAAAGACTGTTAGACATAATGTTTTCCCAGTTGAACATAGTACCTTGGGTGGATACATAGAAGATAATAGGAACCCATCCTAACTTGAAACTCCTTTCATGGGCTCTCCCAAAGATTTTGTTCAGCATTAACGCAATAAACATATAAGGGGTTCTTAAAGTAGTTGTGTCGTATTCCCCTGATGGTCTGGTTCAAAAATTCTTACCAGGTTTCATCATTCTTTTTACTGTTTCAACCAGGTCTAGGTTAATCTCCTTCAACCAATCTTCAGTTAGGTAAACCTGGGCTTCTGGTAAGTGATAAGCTAATGATACATAGCCAAGGCTGTAAGCAGCATAGCCCTGCTTGTCAGTATTGGCTAGAATCATAGTAGTCACGTCTGCCCTAGGCATAATCCATCCAATCACTTCTGAGCATGGGAAAAGCTCAGTCCTGGTAGTTATCTTCATCAAGGAATATTTTTCAATATTAGCATATATTGCTGACTCTTCAAACCCTGTATCAGGCACATCCTGGTTTGAAATCAGTCTGTAAATCTCGCCCCACTTGTAGTCAGGTTCCACACTGGTGGTGGCTCTAGTATCCTCATAAATGTACTCAGTCTTTGTAATAATTTCCACCTCAGGATCACCTTCAGCAATGGGGGCTTTCTTTTTTTGTCTTTGCGACATCTCGTCTTTGGAAAAATTGTCCTGGCAATGAGCTGTGCAGTCAACAAGGAGAATCTGAAAACTTCCATGGCGATGCCACCCACGAACGAGCTACCGACAGCTAGGTACAACGCCCAATTCGAAATGACAAGGACATCGTAGGAACTAGTTTGCAGGTAAAATAATAGAGAAATGCCCAAATTCCCCCCCCCCCCACACACATATATATATATCGCTAAAAAACACTCGGCAGGAAAAAAACACCACAATCGGGCGGCGAGAGAACTAAGGTATCGGCGTCCAAACTGCTAATGGACCGTAGTGGCGGAAAATGAAAAAACCGTGAGCTCCGCAGTGCAATGAGAATCGTCGGTGAAAAATCACTAAAAAACAACTCAACATCGGAGCTCAACTAGACTATAGCCTCAGACTATAAGTTTGTTAGAACGCCGCAAGGGCGGAAGCTGTAAAGATAAAAAGTTCCGTAGACTAGTCAACATCGAAAAAAAAATAGAACCAAAACTCAAGCAAAACGTCGGCGAAGAATCAAACATCGGCGCATGGGAAAACTAACACGCGGAAGTTTAGTCCGCTCCAGAGCCGCAACGGTGAAGCAAAAATAGACTAAGGCTTCTACGAAACAAGACCGATGGCGATTGGGAAAGGTCAAAACTTCCGTCGAGGTGCTCACAATTTGTCATCCGAAACAGCGGCAATACAAAGCACTAGAGCTCCGACGGTTTTCAAACAAACCGCTGACAATAGAAATAAAATGAGAGCACATCGGTGAAGGATAGAGCTTTGGATCGGGTCTTTATTCCACTAGACCTCCACAATAGTGGCTGCGCAGTTGACTACGATACTGATTCATAACTTCCACAAATTCCGAAGGCAAGATAAGAAATCACCGTAAGTCATAAAAGGCAGCATCAGTGTAAAGATATTCATTCAACAATCATCCTAAAAAAAATAAAAATTGCAGTAAAATCAAGCACTCCCAACAACACTAAGCAAGACAAATTTAAAGGAGGGTCCCATTTTTTTAGAAATTTGGGAAATCGTTGCAACTGCAACAATTGGCGACTACCTGGTGAACCCCAGATTTCTGAATCAACTATTCCTTAATTAACAGACTGTTCAGTAATTAAACTAATATGTTGAATTCTTCTAGATGCTTGTATTCCTATAATGGCAAACATATGTACTTTAATCATTGATGACAGTCCATTTTTTTTGGAAATGGAAAACCCAAAATCTCAAAGTCAGGATAACTCTTTTAAGGCCAAGTATATGAGTTTTATTTACCTCTGTCTTTGGGTAGCTTCCAGCTTGGACACCACAGGGTTGTAACATATGGTAAACAGAAATATTCATTTGTTCCTCATTCCCATGCCATTTTGCACTTTTTGTGCCTTTTGAAACTTTTGTTCCTTTTGAGTCCTCCTTATGCCTTTCTTTGTGAATTTTATTCAGGCTCCTCTATCCATAGTGTCCTTTTGTGTGAGAGATGTATTTGATTTTCAGCTCATGGACGGAGAAGAACTTTTGGCAAATTTGTACTCATATGATTCGGTACTTTGCTTTGACAGATATTGCTTTCTCAGAGTTTTAACTCTTTTTAGCCTTTTGGCTTTCAATTTTTGGCATGGGATCATTTATATATAATATACTGTTTACCCTGCTTCCTTTCTGTGGGTCTTTTGCTGTCACCCCCTAGGACATTTTTTTTAATGTGAAATGGATGGAGCCTTGAAATAGTACTCCAAACCTTTTGATCACGAGTTATTTTCAGGGATTAAGCAGGACTTCAATGTGTTCATAGCCATCTAGGAAAACTACTTGCTAGAAGAAATTCTCTCAGCTCAAACAAAAGTACACAGTCTCATACTCAAAGATTTTAGTTAATCCAAAACCTTGATGCTTTCCAAGCAACCAAAATTTTGCCTCTTTTATTGAAATCAAAAATAAATTTTAACTAAAAAAAGGCAGCAATCAACCAAAATTTTTTGTTTATGTACAAAGTCATTTAGAGATAAAAACCAAGAAAGAGAAAAAATCTGAGAACTAATCCACTAACTGGCCAGTTCTCTGCTCACCCCTAAAGATCTAGCAACTAGTATGTTAAGGGGATAGGCTTGACTACAAAAATGAGAAAGACCTAACCATTATCTAATCCTACTGTTCTTGAAACAAAAACTCCATCTACTGATTTACAATCAATCTTATCAGCCCGTGAATATTGAAGGAGATCGGGCTGGGTGTCCGATAGGTTGCTGGCTTCCTCTGATGCAGAGTGTCCCAGTTCAAGTTCAATCAGATAATTTCCCAATACATAATTTACTGATTCATTTCTTTCTTCCAACTTTGTGACAGTGTGTTTCATGTAGCGCTCTCTTAATATTTTGATCTGATTTGGGCTTCCTTTATGAGGCAACCACAAATGTGACCAATCCGAAGCAAAATACCCTTTTAATCTCCCTAAACAGTCTCGATTCAAAATAAGTCCATAACCATCAGGTATGTCTGCTACCACAATATCAATATATTGACATATCTTTTCATTTGCAGATAAACGAATCAGAATATCCTCCATCTCCCCGACTACTTTCACATTAGTCTTGTCTAATTGAGTAACCTCCCAGGCAGCAGGTTTAGGCTGTCCATTAATCTGTCTGCAAACTGCAAGTGGCATAACATTAACTGATGCCCCAGAATCTACCAAATAGTTGTGCACCTTATGATTCAAAATTTCCAAAGTCAACAGGAAAGGTGGGGTTTTAAACCTATTCTTTCCCCCCACACTTACTTCAACAACTTCTTCTATAGGTTGGTTTTCTATGGGTATCTTTTCCCCTAGTTCTTCAGGTGTTTTGAGATTTTCTTCTTCAATAGGCTTAGTAGGCATGTTGACCCGTTTCAGATCTTGACTGGTAATTTTAGGTGTCTCATCATCTATGTTGTTCTTCAGTTGTTTCTTTACATTTTCTTGCAATTTCTTGATCTTTGAGAGTATTGAATTGTCTTTGTTCACCAAATCCAGGATTCTTGCCGACATATTTGTTTCCGATATCTCCCCATGTTTCAGAGTGTTTTCTTCTGTATCAAAAAGCTAAATACAGTCCCATAAAACCATGGCATCATTTTCTTGTTTTTCTGTGGCTTTACCACCCTTTTCTTCTTCATCATTGTCCTCTGTTAATTTGGAATCTGTAAGTTGAACACAAACGGAATTACACATCCCTCCATACTAGGCTCTAGAAAGTTCCTTTCAACACAATCATGACCTTTACAACTTATAAATTGGAACCTTCGTAGTTTTTAAACCGTGACAGCCACAAATTGTATATGGTGGCATTCTATGGCTTGTAAACTGTGACCATAATTTGTGGGTTACAAATGTGACTATAACTTGTGGGTTAAGACCTTGACCAAACAACCTTACCTATTTCATAATTTTTTTTCACGAGAACAGATAAATGTTTTTATTTAAAAAGAATAGGTCATGGCTTAACACCAAATCTGACGATTTACACATATTCCACTATTATTGAGGATTCCAAATAACAGTTTATGGCCAACGTAGACCTTTCCATTCTAACTAGCACCATTTTTTAGCTTGACGAATCTTTGCCTATGTTCAATGCAACCTAAATTTTGCCCACTTCTTCTCCAATCTGGGCCAGATTCCAACGACGATCTCTTGGTAGCATGACACAAAGCAGGGAACTCCATAATTATCCACCTACCTGTAACTTCCAACCTACCTACCTGTATATTCCATCTCAGCAACCACCTACCAGTAACTTTCAAGTTGTAGGTTGTCCACAGACCTGAGCGGCCATCTCAACATGCATGCATCCACAACTAGTTTGCATCAACTCATAGAGTACTTGTTTAATAAGAGTTTAAGCTCCTTAATTCCTGCGTAAGACTCCCACTTCCATCCCGTGGAACGTATCGAGCGATTCGAAGAGGAAATTCACTTTACACAAAGTCCAATTGCGCAGCTGTGGTTTCTCCTGGACTTGAGTTCAAGGCACTGGATGCATTGAGCGATCCGATAGGGAGAGTAATACCATTATTTGAGACTTTGTTTGCTTCAACATTTAAATTTCTTAAAAGGTGATAGAACTTTATCGAGCCAAATTTAGGAAGCATAATATGGATTCTTTCCAAATAGGAGTTTAATTTAACATTACGAAGCATGCGCCCATGAATTATAGAGTTGATGAGTATCAGGGAGTCTCCAAAGATGAGAATTTTCGTGTAACCCAAGAGGAGGGCTAGCTGACATCCTTTTAGAAGAGCCAAGGCTTTTGCTTGGTGGTTGGATTTGATCCCAAACCCCCAGCTATAGATGATGTTTCCTTATGGGGAGAAGAGCACCCCTCTCGCACGTGCTACTCTAGGGTTTCCTCTGGAAGCTCCATCGAAGGAAACACAATTTTTATTCTGACCTTTCCTCCATGTATCAAATTCGGAGCTTGACAGTCTTATTTTCCAATGTTGGGTGTTTTTTGGATGACTTAGTAAGTGGGAGGAGATCCCCTATCCAATTTATTTCCCTCTCAGAAGCATTGGAATCCAGATTCTTTCCTGATGCTTTTAATGTTTCTAATAGGAGTCCTTTAGCCTGTCCTACTACTTGGACTGGGTTGGGAGAGATGTTGTTGAAGATAGCTCGATTCCTTGCTATCCAGATCTTCCAGTAGGTGTACTTTGGGAGAGCCAACCAAATTTGTTTCCAAACCCGCTTATGTCTCAAAGGGGAAGGGTACCTTTTTTGCCACGAGGTGAAGAGTTGAGGTATATTGGTGGAGATGGGAGCTGGAAATCTTTGATGAGTAAAATCTAGACTTGCGAATAGAAATTGCATTCCAAAAAAATATGGTCATTGGTTTCCAAGGCTTTGCAACAAAGCGGGCATCGGTGAGGGTCAATGATGCCTCTTTTGACCAGATTTTCCCCTGTCATAACTTTTTGTGTCCAAGGAGCCAGGAGAATAAATTTACTTTGGGGAGTCCAAAGGGAAGCCAAACCATTTTCTAGATTTTATGTTGAGAGTTGGGAACGTTTTCTGTTTGAATAAGCTTATTTCACAGGACAACAGTGTATTCCCTAATTTTCCCCCACCCTCTCTTGTCAGGGAGTGAGATCTGTATTGGAGCGCAGCCTGAAAGATTGTAAATAAGGGAGCGCTTAGCAATCGAAAGGGTCAGGGGGACCTTAGGGATGATCCAATTCTCCCAAATTACATCAACATACCAACTTGAGATATCAAAATAAGGTTTTAGGTTTTTCCTCAGAGTACATTCTCGAATTCCATCTAGCTAAGTGATGCTATTGAGGGGAGGGTGGCCAAGAATGATGTCCGTCCATATAAGGATCTTCTTCTCATTTCCTGGGAATTACTTGGAGTTGGGGTTGGAAGAATTCCATGCCTTGTCTGCATAGGTTCCATAAGGGAGTTCCTCTGGGAAGGGGATGGGTATCCAAACATCTTCTTATAGAGCTAGTAAGATTTTTTTGTTGTTGTTGAATAGTTTGACTAACCCAATGTATTTTTTTAGATAGAGTTTTCCAAAGAACTTTACCACCCATTGCTAGGTTTGATAAATGAGGGTCTCGAATCTGCAGTCCTCCCTCTTTTTTGGATCTTCTTACCACGTTCCAGTTGACAAGGTGGAACTTTTTTTGGTTCCCTTTCCCCTCTCTCCACATAAAACATTTTAGATGCTTCAAGCTTTTGTCAGTAAAGGATTTTGGAGCTAATAAGACAGACGACTGGTATACAGGGAAGGAAGATAGGACTGAGTTTATTAGCACAAGCTTCTCAGAGTGCTTCAACCATCGTCCTCCCCAGTTGTTGAGCTTGTCCTTTATCTTATTATCCACTTCTTTCCAGTGTTTTTCTTTAGATGCGTTGGATGAGATGGGGAGTCCTAGATACTTGAAACTTCCCCATTTGTCAAATCCTTTCATTCCCACCATTCTTGCAATCCTTGAAAGAGCCATTTGTTCTGTGTTCCAAACATAAATGGAGCTTTTGTTGTAGTTGATTTTCCCACCTAAGACCTCGCAGTAAGAGTGAAGGACTCTATTGAATGCTTTTACAATGTTCATGGAGGCTCCTCCTAAGAAGAGGGAGTTGTCAGCAAAGAGGGCATGGTTTATGGGGTCTACTCCTTGAGCCGTTCTTATTCCTAGCAGGTTCCCAATCGTCATTTCCATCTACAACTTCCTGCTCAGAGAATCAACAATTAGAATATAAAGGAACGGGGAGAGAGGGCATCCTTGCTTGATCCCTCGGGTAGCTTGTAAGAATCTGGCAGGCCTTCCGTTGATCAGGGGAGCTATCCACGGACCCCCGATGCAAGCTTTTATTTTCCTGATAAACTATGTGTTGAAGCTGGATTTTTCCAGAATTCTGTACAAAAAGGAATGCTTGACTCTGTCAAATGCGTTAGACATGTCCACTTTTATTATCATACCTTTCTCCTTTCATGCCTTGCTGGAGTGGATCATTTCTTAGACTAGGATGACATTGTCTAGGATTTGTCGTCCTTTGGTAAAGCCTCCTTGATTCTGGGAGACTAACTTATGAAGGAGAGTTTTTAATCGATTAGCCATCGGCTTGGAGCAAATTTTGTAAGAGGCGTTGCATAGAGAGATTGACCTGAACTGAGCGAAAGAGCCTGGGTTGGTCTCCTTGGGAATTAAAACTAGGGACGTAGAGTTTGTTCCTCACCCGATTTTGGCTTTTCGCTAAATTTTTTTATCATCCTTATCATGTATTTCTTTATAGTGTTCCGACAGGCTATGTAGAAGTGGATTGAGAACCCAGCCGACCTGGGGCTTTGTTCGGATCCATACCCCATATCACAGATACAATCTCTACTTCGGAAAAGGGATTTAGGAGATCCTCATTCACTGAGGGAAGGATCAAAGCAAGGATGTTGTCAAGGAAATACCTAGTGTTGACCTCATCTACATCTCCTTCCTCAAGGAAGAGGTTCTTAAAATTGTTGTGTGCTTTCTTTTTTAATTGGTCATGGCCTTTGGCTATCTTTCCACTTTCCAAACGAATTTGGTCAATATAATTGTGAGATTGCTGAGCCTTTGCTTGCCTATGAAAAAGGGAGTGTTCCTGTCCCCAGATTTTAGCCAAGTGCTGTGAGATTTGAGTCTCTAGTACTCTTCTTCCTTGTGGAAAACTTGAAAGGCGTTGGATTGTAATTTTACTTCGTGATCCAGATAGCATGACTCCACGATCTTGTTTCCCATATCCAATTGAGCTGCAAGGAGGGAGGAGACCATTTCTTGCCTTCCCGTGGATGGAGTCTGGATGTTAGTTTTCGCCCATTCCTTTAGTGCAACCTTGGTGTTTTAGATATTTTGCTCCCATACAAAGCTCGAGGAGGCGAAGACTAGTAGTCCCCATGCATTTTCCACAGTCTCAGAGAATCCAGGAGTAGAGATCCACTGAGGGTTGTACCGGAAGGGGATCGACCCTAACTTTTCAACATTTTGAAGAGAGAGTAGGTGTCATAACCCCACAATTTCATAAAAAATTAAAATTTTTAAGATAACATAAAATGTCTGAATACGCAATTTACTAACTGCTAGCGGTTAGTGGAAAATGAAACAGTCTAACAATTAGTATTAATCAGTTACATAATACAATAACTAATATAACTTTCATTTTCGTAATGTATATAAGATTGACCTACATTCAGATTTCTTTTAGCTTTACTAATAATTTTACTTTTTGGCAAGTAGGTGAAAACTATCTTTGAAAACTTGGGCTTACTTAGCATTATGCTAATGCAGATGGACTGTTGGTTCTTACAGGTTCAACAGGTAATGATCGATCAAGTAGGAGTTTAATTCATAAGGTAGCAAGAAGTATATCTGTTGCATGTTAATATGCTAGTAAATAAACTGATTATTTAAAAGCAAGCCCTGATGAGGTAAAGTAACTGTCTTTTATAGTTTTTGTTTCTAAGACAGTATTCAATGTTTAGTCATAAAGATTGTTAACTTTATCATACTTAGCTAAACAAAAAGATACTTACTATGAGCTTAGAGCTCAAATTCTTCGTCATACAATTACTTCTATTTTAACATGCTTATAACACTAATGTTATGTTTAACTGTACTGTCTTTTATTCAAGGAAGTATTCCTGTCAATTTCGAAGGTAAAGATTTTCAATAGAGTACATGTTGCTATTTCATCTCTATCTTACTAGCCATGGAATTTATTAGGCTGTTATTTGTATGTGAAAATGCTAATCATCAAGTTATGAACTTTAGTACTTGAATCATTGCTTTGCTGCATGTATTATTGTAACTATATACAATACCACCTTTTTTTTATAATGTGCCAATATAATCGTTATGTCAAAACCCCAAAATTTCGAAAAATCTAAAACTTTTAAAAATAACATATGATCACAATAAATGTAGTTGTTAACTGGTTAATTAGTTTATGCCTTTTTAAAAGTAACAAAATAACTATTAAATTATTCTGTACTTTGTAGAACAGTTTCTTTTTCAGCTACTGACTGAATTTCTGTTTGCGACATAAGGTGGTTTGTCGTCTAAGGGCTGGGCTTACTTAGCTTTCGAGCTAACGCAGCCATTTCCCTTTTATTACAGGTATACATGTAAAAGTATGGTTCGATGCTAACAAGTCTTTGAAGTTACAGTTTAGTTTCTGCATATAAATGTTTTGGTAAAGTTTATTTATGCTAGATAGAAATGCCATGCTTCTCAAGGTACTATTTCTATTACTACTGAAATTTTCCTTTGAGACTTAAAACAAAAGGAACTGCATTTTGCCTATAAATAAAATAGAAAAGGACTACTCCTTCAAATGTCATAAAATTTAATTAATTTAAGTACGATAACTCCGATATGTCCATCCTGAAGAATGTATTTATTATTTCTTACTTGGCAGCTACCATTTTAGAGAGTTCACAGTTTCACAGATTGACCTCTTTTTGGCAAGGTTATAATAATAACATACCCTGCTTAGAATACATTTTGTTCATTTTTCTACTGATGGAAACTATTATTTACATTAATTCATAGTTATTTTTATTGCAGCATCTATAAATTATGTTTCCCAACAAGTATTCTTTTTATGGTTTAACAGTCTATAGTCTTTTAAAATGTTTAACTCATTCCAAAAGTATCATTGATTGGAAACCTAAACTGTTGGAACCAATCCTAGATCCATTTCATTTGATCTCTTATGACATCTTCAGACTAGATTAACAAACAAGGAAAATAAACAAACTTTCTAATCTATTCTTCGTTGAAGTCTCTTATAAATCCTGAGTTTCGAGAGTGTCAAGTCTATTAGTTGCCAACAACGTTATGACATAAACAAGGAGATAACTCCTTATTTCCCAAGTATCTAGACTATATACTAGCATTAACCCAAGCAAATTATCCTTAACATAAGGGAAATATCCATAATTGCATATGCTCCAAAGAGTAGATATGAATACTACTATCCTTTAAAAATAAACAAATAGATAGCATTAAAGTTGTAAACTATTACAACTAACCATATTCAAACCTATTATACAATAGTCTCTTGTTATCCTAAGGAAATGCTATGTTAGCGCTACAAGGTTTTGTATAACACTAATGTAGCATGCAATAAAATAAACAATATATAACATGCTATATGTATAAACAAAATGATAATGATTAAACTATACGTAGCATGCAATATATACATATTGGACTAATGTACGTGGCTCATGATATTATGTAGGTTTGACTATGGAATGAAACCTCCTTTGGAACCTTCCAGCGATAATTTGGTTTATAAAAATCAACGGTCGAGGACTATGGAATAATAGCCAACATCATACCAATTATTAAAATGATACGTGGTCGTTTATCAGCCACACTCCTTCGTTATATAAGAGTTGACTGAACCCTAGCTTGTTATTTTATTTGCCCTCGGGCCCTCGGCCGCTCTGCAAACTCTTCGGACCAAACCACTGAAGTTTTTACTGCGTTTGCTCCCGTAGTCGCCTCAGCTCCTTATGAGCTCTGCTACTTGCATTGTGAGGTTGAAATGGGGTGTTTACCACCGTGTTGTTTGCTTCTACTCATCGCCATTATTTAACTGGTTTCGGTTGGTGACAGTCCCACCATTTTCTGTACCCTCCAGCGTTATTATTCCTTCAGCGTGGCGTGGCTAGCTCAAGCAATTGGCTGTAAGATAGATCATTACACTCTGCCGGGTTCTTACCCACTCTGTCGATTTGCTGGAAAAGGTCATAGCCTCACTGCGAGGGTTGTTAACAGGTAAGAAAGCTATACTTCGTTTTTCTTCAATATACAATAATTTGTACCAGTTAATATATTTCCTTTGTATTTAAAAGCTGTTACTAAAACTCTATGCAAACGTTTCCCTTGCAGGTGAACTTGGTTCTCTTCTTCGTTTTCACCAGAGTAAAGGTTACGACTCCAAGACCACGATAAGCCTTGGTCCTTCCACGGCTTATCGCATTGTGTGAAACCCTTAAGCGAAATGTACAGAGTTGGTTGTTGCAGCCTTTTTGTTGACCTCCAGGAATTTTCGAGTTGTTTGCTTTTATGTTTGAATTTAAGGGTTAAACCCTATCTCTTTAAAGAGAGCCCTTCGGCCACGGCCGTGAGTGTAAGACTCTATTTGTAGTTGTTGTTTGGGTTTTATAAGCTTAGCAGGCTATAACCTGGTGTTTACTGTTTTAAAACTTTTATACAGGCGGCACGCCTTCATGTATATTTTTGTTACAGTTTGGGTTATTAAATAATACAGAATTCCGTTGTTCTTATGATTGTTTGGAAGAGGTTAGGGTTTTATACCCTCAGTTCTATAATACTTTGGAACTGTTTCTATTTCTTGTATTTCCTTAATGCAGTATTGGAAGGATTAAAACAAAGTATCCTTACTGTTTTTATTTAATAACCCGGCTGTAAGAAGAATATTACAGGTTCTTCGGTTTATTTAATGATCTTCATTGAGGAGACATTTGTCTCGTTAAATTACTGTTGAGGTTAAAACATTTAAGCTCGATGGTCGAGCGTCCTGTACTCATGTCTTTTCTTCTTGTACATATTTACTTTTGAAAGTATTAATGCATCATTTTTATTTAAGGTCTGTTTTTAAGAAGAAATAATTCTTCAGGCTTAGAACAGCCTTAATGTGTTGTTTTACAATGCAGCCACTGTAAACCCTTATGTTATTTTTATAATTATTAATTACTTGTAGTAAATAATTATCTAGGGTTTTAACCCTATTTTACAGTTTGTAAGCTATATTGTTTCCGGTTTTGATATAATATATAATAGTAATATTCTTTTGTATCTGTGGATAATACAAATCATTACCCTAATGATTAAGCACATTATACAAACCGTTCTATTATTTACCTTTGATTTTAAAAGTATTTAAGTTAGTTAAATAAGAAATTGTTTTATAGATTTGTTGTCAGGTTAAATACCTGAGTTATATTATGCTTTGTTTATAATGTTATACTTGGTTTAAGTAATAAAAGTAGGGTTCATACTAGTTAATAGATATATGCCAAAATAAATATTATTATTATAATAATAATTACTAATACAGTATTAACAATCTTACTTTTAGTTGTAATTTGTAGTTTTTACTATTCTTTCAAAACTCTGCTGTAAATAGTTTATTTCCTTAGTTGAAAATGTTTACTTATGAATGTTTTACTTATAATTATTCTACAAGAACGAATTATTAACATACTTCTATTAAGAAAAAGAGCATAAACTCTGTAACCTGTACAACTTAGTTTGAAACAAAAGAAACAAATCAACCAGAAAGGAATAAACATTATAATACACATTATCTACAGTCTTGAATTGTTAACAATAATTTATAATAATAGCTCTTACTTAAACTTATTTTAATAAAGAAACTATCCTGTTACGTAGAATGAACTATAGTAAGCAGTATAAAATTCTAACTGATCCTTTACTATCTAAACTTTACAGTGGAGACAAATAAACAGTACTAAAAATTAACTTTTCTTTCCTTGTTCTGTCTATAAGAAAATAACATGTAAGTTTATGGAAACACTTGAAGTAGCTAAATAGGAGCTTGGTTCAGAAGAATATTACTTCTGATCACCGAGATACTGTGTTAGAGTACGGTCTGGTGATACCAGATGTGGAAAAACACAGTACTACTAACAGATTTACTTATGGTATTCTGCAATACTAACTTCACTGAAATTTAATTAACTACTTTAGACCTATAAATAGACATAACATGCATTCCATTTAAACTCAGTAAACATAAATAAATAATTACAGAACCTGTTTAAACTGTGGACAACAACAGCAATGGGAGGCCGTTTCTCCCTACCAACTCCTGGAGAGCGCTCAGACAGCGACTTCTCAGGATCCCCGAGCTTGCTCTGGTCTCCCTGGCTGGAACTAGGTGCAACAAAGTCAGATACCAGTCTTCAACTCAGTATTAACTCAGAACTTATTAGTAAGTTCTCCCAGCTAAGAAGCTGTAAAATAACCAAGTTACTGCAGCATTCCTCTCAAACAACTTCCTTACTATTTTTCCCTCTTCCTTAATGAATTTCCTGAATAACATTCACCTGAATGCATTCTCTCTGGAAAATAACTGAGCAGCCTCAGCTCTCTTCATTGAGTACTTTTAAAGATTGCCTAGGTCTTAGTTGGGTTAGCTGTCATTTAATGAGCCACCTGCTCAGATTCCACTTTCTTGGGGAATCATGACCCCAAATATAGGGAAGTTGCCACCTGCAACTTAGGAAGTGTTTGAGGATGCTGCCACTTGTCTTTTGCCTGCCACCTAGTTCCATCCACCAGTTTGACCAGTAACCTCTTTTTAACAGCTCTCCCATGCTGTTGTCTCCATAATTTATTTATTAAATAATAAAATATTATGAATGACACTCCATTATTGTTGACTCTGCTGAGTCATCAATCCCTACTTAGGATTAATTTTAACATAATGTTTCAGAAATATAATAAAACAATTTACATAATTTTACAAAATTGGGGTATGTGACACGTTACTTGCATCCTGTAGAAATCTTCTACCTGGAAATTTCCATGACATTATAAATTTGGTTCTTGTAATCTAGATACATCGTCTTAAGATGGAATACTACCTACCATTACTTTTACAAAGTCTAAATCATAGGTAAATACATTATCAGTGTTATTCCTATAATTATAAACCTTGTGCATGGTTTCACCATAGTAATATTACTATTAAAATGTTGCCTCATTGATAATAAGTGGTAGTTTATAGTAACTTCTATAGTAGGTTTTACTACCTAGAACTTTTAATCTAAGGTCTATATCAAGTCAAACATTATAACAAAGGTTCCTTTAATATGCTAGACCCAAGTAAGCACAATTGACTTAATAAGATTCATTGTTATTGTCATTGACAAGTTGAGCATACAAAACACTATTTGTAAAAGCTTACATTAAGGTTGAGCCTCGTGATTGTTTATTTGACATGGTTAAAATACCTTTACTCTATAGTACAACAATGAATATTAGTTATTAACAATTGTAACTAATCTTAACCACCGATTGCAAATGATATGGTTTGTGCTTTAAATAATATGTAACTATTTTAAAGTCGATTGCAAAGTAAATATACAAATCATTATTTGGAATGTTTTACTCTATGGTCGACTTTGGGATTGTTCCAATGGCAAAATTGTTACATTCTTACTCTATGGTCAACGTTATGGAATCATTGTTAACCATTAACACAAACCTCGATACTATTGTTTACAATGATATAGTTTATGCTTCATTAACGATTATATATATACACTCCATAGTCATGTGCATAGTTCGTTTATTGATCATTGTAATAATAGTTGGATAATTGGAAAACGCAGACTGACTATAGACAAGACCCACTCGTGGTTGAAAGATTTGGAGGGCACGTGGTCTGCTCTCGTCCATGCATTGGTGACTTAAAAGACTGGAAAACCCTATTCACCTGTCATTCTTACTCCGAGGGTTTCGCTGGCCTGCGGCTGCTCTGTGTGATTTTCTTGGCAGCCATGAGAGGCTGTTCCTTTGTTAGCTTGCTCCATAGCTTAAGTTTGTTGCTGCTGTAGTCTCATTACTCAGTCTTAGCTTGCAAATCGTCGTGGTTGTGAACCTTACTGCACGAGTGGTTAATTGTTTGTGTGGTTGGCTCTCAGCCTGTCCATAGTTTCAGCTCAGTTTTCTTGTGGCTCGTCACGGCTTATGAAACTTAAGCTTGTTGATACTGTCTCCCCTCCAGGGTCGGCGTAGGGCTTTGAATACTCCTATGCGTAAATGGCAAATGCTGGTGACGGCTTCTTCATTGCTCAAATTCTCTTCTTGCTCGCAGGTAAAGACAACTAAAATCTTCATTAAGCAAATTCTTTGTTAAGTTATTTAATACAGTTAGGGTTTTAAGTTTAGAAGCTGAGCTTTGTGCTAATGCTCGGTAATGTGTTTGTTACAGGAACCCACGACAGCTCGAAACTTCAGTGAAGAGGAAAACAAGGGCCAGCTTCAGTGGACTCATGGCCCCAACCGGTAAGCCCTGATTTCAAATATGGGTTTTTGCCCTACTTGCAATGAGGGTTGTTGAAGGAAAAACACAGTGTTTGGAAGTCTGTTTTGGTTTCTTCGTTAGTTAAGAGGTCTTAGTATGATGTTTATTCCAATGTACCTTAAAACCCTTGCTGTTTATGCTGGGTAATGCCGGCCTTGAGCTGTGATATGTATTTTGTTAAGTTTTAGCCTTACGGCCTAACAATGTAATACAATTGGTTTTTAATTTAAGAAAGACTTCGTCAATCTTGGAGCTCTGTCTCGTGTTGTTATGATTTCGTTTAACCTGTAAATTTTTGTGTTTAATTTACTGTTTATAAAAGATGTTTATTTTCAGAAAAAGACTGTAAATAGTCTAAAACATAGATTGAAGCCTTATTGTTAAGTTTGCTTACACAGTTAAGAATGTAAAAGGTTAAAACTTAAATAGATTAATTTATAATTGTATAAATTAGTTATTAGGGTTTCAACCCTTGGGTTTTTCTTTCACAGGTTAAAAGCCATTGTTAATATAATTAACTCCTAAATATGTAATTCTTAGTTCTATTTCATTTAATGTTTATATTTACATTTATTTTATTTACTATTCTGTAAATTAGAGTTATTCAGAACTCTATAAAGAAAAGAAGGTCAACTCTTGAACTCTGTTTATTTTTCATAAAATAAGGGTTTATAAACATAACCCTACTCTTGTTTTTATTAAGTAATAATTTAAGATTTAGTTAATAGTTTAATAGATATACTGTGTGGTTAATAACTTGTTTATATACTTAGCTATTATCTTCTATAAACTTTTATTTGTATCATATACTATCATTGTAACTCTAGTGTAGCTTACTATTTCTTTTTCTGCATTTTATTTAGTTACTTTAAGTAAAACAGTAAACACAAATAAATCATAACATTCTTGTTCATTATATTTTAATCATTGAAATAAATTTCACACTGCTATCTACAGATACAAAATCCTATCTACTATTTTCATTCTCTTAAAAATTCTTTCATCTACTTAAAGCATTCTAACTGTGCTAGAGTATGACCTGGTTTCTAGGTGTGGAAAAACACAGTTTTAGAAATTTATTTTCATTCTATTTCACTATTCTCTAAACAAATTTCATTTCTTTAACTATCTAATAAGAATACTAAATCTAACATTTCACAAACTTTGAACTTTTAACATTCATATAGCAGTTAATCTAATATTTATTTAACTAAAATAGTAAAATAAAATAACATAGAACCTGTTGAGGACAAGACGACAACAGCTTTAGGAGGCCGTTCCTCCCTACCAATCTCTTGGAGAGCGCTCAAACAACACTTCCTCAAGATCCCCGAGCATGTTCCTGGTCTTCTTGGCTGAGGACTGGGTGGAGAATGCAAACAGTAGAACCCTCTGTCAACTGACTAGTTCAACACCTCAGTAAAACACTCTGCTCTCAGCAGTATGGTCTTCAGCTACAACTAGATCAATCAGTAGTTATCCCCTCAAACACTTTCCAGATTTCCCTTCCATTGAATTTCTCTGAAGTACATTCATTCAACCTGAATGATCAATTCTCTAGAATGAGGAGCCTCAGCTCTCTTCAATGGAAATTTTTATAAAGATGCTTAGGTCTTTTGGGACAATTTTCATTAATTGAGCCACTTGCTCTGATTCCACTTTCTTGGGGAATCATGACCACAAATGTAGGGAGGTTGCCACCTGCAACAGTTGGAAGTGGTTTGNAAGTTTAACATATTGTTCCTCAAATAATATAAAATAGTTTTTGCAAAATTGGGGCATCTGACAATAGGATGGGTTTATGATCAGAAGCAAGGTTAGCCAGAATTTGGGAATGCAGTAGCTTTCCTTCTAAGAGGAGAGAACTTTGGGCTAAGAACCGATCCAGTCGGGCAATAATATGCTTTACTCCCACTCTTTTGTTTGTCCAGGTGAATCGTCCTTTCTTTCGTTTTATGTCCATGAGGTCTCATTGAAGAATGAGATCTTCAAGCTTGTCTCTGAAACAATCCCTCCCAAAGAAGCTCCATTTTTTTTTCCTGTGAGAACCTTACCAAATTTAAGTCCCCAACCAATATTATGTTGGGGGGGGGGGGATAGATCTACAGGAAACCTGCTAGAGTGTTCCAACATTCTTTCTTTTCCAAGTAGTGCACAGGTACGTAAAGGTTGAAGAGAGCAATACGGACCTTGAATGGAAGGTGTTGTAGCTCCATGGAGATCCAATGATGGGTTGAGAAGGAATTTAGGAGAGTAAAGTCACTCTTCTTCCAAAGAGTGGCTAAACCACCCGAAGCTCCTATGGCACTGACGACGTGTCCTCCTTGATTTTGCCATGTCGCTCTGCTAAGAGAAAGAAGAGTTTCTTCATCCATTTTGGTCTCTTAGACCAGGAGAATATCTATAGGGTCCATTCTTAACAAATCTTTGGCTGCTTTCACTTTGTTTGGACTGCCTAGTCCTCTACAATTCCAAGAGAGCAACTTCATGTCATGGGGTAGGAGGATCCTCCTTTGTTGCTTCGTGTCATGGGGTTCTTGGTGAAGGAGCTTTCTAGAGTGGACTAAATTCCTTGCATTTTTTGGTTTTCAACTTCTTCTTCCATTAACTCCCTGTTGGATTTCCTCCCTTGTCTTTTAGTAGTTTTTTCAAAGTGTTCCTCTTATGAGGTGGAGATAGCTTCAAGTGGTCTTCTCTTAGCCATTTCTGCATAAGATGGGGATGAGGCTTGGCTTCTGGTGGGATAATTTGAGTGTGAGAGAGGTGAGGGTTCATGTAGTATCATAGGGTTTTCTTGTTCTTTTCCAGCTGGTTCCTTGGGTATTTCTCTCTCCTCATGCTCTTCCTAGGGTTCCTCACCTTCGTGGACTTCTTCAACATTGTCTAAGAGGGTGAAGGGGTTCGATGGTCCTTCTAGTGGTCTCTGTAGTATCTTTGCAGGGCTCGTGTTAGATTCAGACCCTGGGACTGGAGGATCTTGTTGTCCTCCTTTCACTTTAGATCTGGATTTAGTTTTGCCTCCTGCATTCTTTTGAATTGTTTGCCAGTGGGCTTCTTTCCTCGTCTTTGCTGTTTCTTCTTCCTTCTTTTTGCAGTGCCTTGCGAAGTGCCCATATTCCCGACAGTGTTTGCATTTGATGGGAGTTACTCGTAATCGAGCTCTTGGATATGGGACCAGTCTATTATTGTGAGATTGATGGCCTCCGGAAGTCCTACTTCTAGATCCACCTCTACGCAGATCCGAGGACAGTAGTATTGATCACGCCTTTCTGCTACATCTATGAACTTGCCCAAGGTGTTTCCTATTGCCTCCAAGGATTCATGGCTCTAACAATGCATGGGAAGATGTGGTAATTTCACCCAGACCGGGACTGCAAATGGGACATCTTGTGATGGGTCAAATTCTGGGGTCCATTTGTTAAAATACAATCCTTGTGGCCCCATGAAGTATGGACCGTTTCTCAATATGAGTTCCTTGTCTTCTTTGCTTTAAAAAACAAAGACGAAAAAAGGCTTTCCCAACGAAGAAGTTGCTTGCCTCCTCCTTGATCAGGGGTTTCCAATTCTCTTTGATCTAGGCTTCGATTGCCCTTGGAGACGATCACATGCCTGTGAACTGGCCAATCAGTCCTTTTCTGACGAGGTTTAGGGTTGTCTTGCAGGATCTAGCCCCGGGGAGAGCCACTAAGGGGATCTCTACAAGCTTCTTGACAAACTTCTGTTGCCTGGGAGACGCAATTTTCTTTCCATGAGTCATGACTAGTTTTCTAAATTCCTCAATTTCCCGAGGAGCGTGAGCCTGTAGGGGCACTAGAGGAGGATCAGATCCTCCTCCCTCAACCATCATGGAGCCCAACTGCATGGAGTCTGCCCACGATCCGTCAACCTGCTGCATCTGCATAAAATCACAGCTTAACATACCCTTGCTACTCATGCTCATGGAATCCGCCTCAACTTGCTGCGCTTGGTCGTACCTTACCTCTTTCATCATTGTTGCAATCCAATTTACCATAATCAATATTTTTATTTAAAAAATTAAACTTAAATTTTTATTTTTTATTTTTATTAATTTTAATTTTAATATTTATTTTTCAATTTTAATCCAAATCAATATTAAAATAATTTTTAATATTTAAAATATCATTTATATAAAACCAACGTAAATAAAAAAGCTACCAAAGAATCAAATCTTTTCATAAGAATCTTTGATTCAAGCTTAACAATTAAAATCTTAAAATCTTGGATGAAAAATAAGGAACAAAACACATGAAAGAGCTTAACTACCTTGTTACTTCTAGGGTTTACTGCGATAGGTACATAATGTGAGTTGGCGATTCGACAAATTACTTCAAAACACAGAGTCCTGCAATCCAATTAAGCCAAAGAGATCAAACTCAATAGTTTCTTCTCAACTCTGCTCTTCTTGACCTCACTAAGAGGGGACGTACATACCTTTAACACTCGATTTTTAGCCAAGTAAGAGCATGAATACGGGTGAATACTAGTGAAACCTAGCAGAATAAAGTGGCGTTGAAGTGCCATTGCTTGTAGCTGGGCGACGTTCACTGTTAGGTTGGAGACTATCGGACTGCGCTTAGGTATCTGGTAGGATGTTTGTCAATGGTGTTTAGTTTTAGGGTTTTAGTTAAGGTTCAGGGTTTTAGATTTCCTGTAATGGATGTACAACGATGACTTCTATTTTTTCAGGATCAGGGAATATAAAAATGGCATCAGCCCCTTCTGGAATCGACAAAGATCAGGTATTTTTAAGATCTGTGGTGTTCATCTATTTTTATTTACACCATCAAAATCCTGTTATTCCGCTGAAATTTAAAATATGTGCAAGCATAGAGCATTGAATTTTCTTTGTTTATATAAAAGTATGATGGTGGCGTCTTTTAATTTGTTTGCAGATTTTTGGCATGGCAGAGCAAGAAATGGAGTACAGAGTCGAGCTTTTCAATAAGTACCTTATTATTCCTTACATTTCCTCTTAAATGCCTCTAAAAGCAAAGATTTAAAATTGTAATTCACTGTAATTCTCGATTTCATTTGTTTTCTATGTGATACTTTTGTTTATAGATATCTCTACCAACCTGCTAGATTTTGAAAGATCTTTATAATCTTGCATTCCTGCTAAAACCGCATTGTACTAGTTTGGAATACCTTCAATGAATCTAGGCATGGCATGCTAATTGAAGTACATGGAACCGCTAAAGCCATTTTCATCTCATGCTAGCCTCACTGAATGCTCCGGAAGAAATTTTGTATTGATGCCGGTTATCACAGTGATCCCGTGATTCTGGTTTTTGAATACACATCACCGATAGCAATGGTCTTTTGGCTTCTAAAGTTGTAAGCAATTCATATGCATAGATATGCAAGCACTCACATTTATTTGGATGGTGTATCAACTAGAAATCAAGGTACAAGAATAAAGTAGCGGAGCTCAGTTTCAAAGGAAACCAGTATTTTCACTACGCCAGGGAAGCAACTTATTTGTCTTCAAAAGTTGTTAAGTGTCGGAGGGAAGCTATTAAATAATAATGGGTTGGAAGAGTGACATGCCTATCTGATTTCAGGACCGACCTGTTGTTCATTAAAAAGTGGCCTTCGTTATCTTTGTAAAAGATTAATCATTTAAACTGGTGTCTTGAACCGTAATTTATCCAGAAATTCCAGAGATGAAGGGGTAGTGGTAATAGCCAAGATGGAAGTAATAATACCACCTAACCAACCCTTAACTGTTAATGCAGACAATTTTCTTAGACCATGACTTACAATAAAACTGGGGATCCTTGGATTTTGCATTGTTCTTAAACATCACCATTATCAATTCTCAAGGTGGAATACTTTAGCATGGTGAGCATGTAATGTGTGGGAACTGTAGATTGGCCTAAGCAATGAGATATCATCTTGGATATACTTAAAGGACCTTATGATCCATCAACTGTTCTTAGATCCTTGTAATTAATGAGGCACGGAGCTTGAGAGTGTTGTAGCCCAAGACTCCACCTTTCTTTGTGAGGTATCAATCATAAATTTTTTATAAGTTCCAGGGGCATTTTATTTTTTGTGTTAGAAATACGTTTTTTTTTTGGGTGAAGTTGCAGTATCTTTATTATATTAATAAACAAGATATACAAAAAGAGATTCCAGCCGAGGGGGCTATCAGATTTATACAATCTGTATTATACAATCGGCTGGAGTCTCTTCTTGTATCTGAGATTCCAGATACTGATATTTTGTATATTTATACAATCTTTAGGAGAGCTTTGGCTATGAGATTTTTGACTAGCCATAGATTGACGACATGCACATTCCCTAATTTTGACAGGCTAAAATTCTTTTGGGAATGTGCAAGGTGTTTGATTGGCCTAGATTAATGGATTTGTTGGGTGTTGTCATGTGTACCCTAGTAATGCAATGGGCTTGAATTCCCTATAATGTGGCAATGATTGATCAGAGTTGTGACCCCCTGACATGTAGGGGTGACTTGATGATTGATGCCTATGTGATCTTCCATCACATCAAACAATTCTACATATGAGTTATATGCTTTACCCATGTATATTTTCGTAAGACAATTCTAGCTTGCTCAGATCACCATGTTATGTGGTATAGATCGATGGTGACATTCAGTTGACACCAATGTTATGACATATGCTATGTAGTGACTCATGGTAAATGCTTTCTTATGTGTGGACATGATCGTGAGGTGTTGTTGGTGTTACTCTAGAATGGCTTTATGAATCTTAGATGGTTGTTTCATAGCTAAAGTTGCATTGTGGTGTGATCATAATTCTTCTTTTGGATAAGTGTGTAGCCTTATGTGTAAGGTGTATCACTAGGGATTTGAGTAAGTGTGACACTTATTTCACGCCATTTACGACATTTTACCTAACCAATTTTCATGCCGTATCATTTCACTAACCATGTCACCCATTTCTACCATGTACCCCTTTTGTAATTGTCTTATCATATGTTATGTTCCTTGGTCTCTATATTATTCCAATTTATGAATGCCTGAGCCAAAGTTAAAAGAGTCAAAGTACTTACTCTAAGGGAAATGTAGCTAAATGATATGTGTGAGCAATATCCCCTTGCAAAAAACCTAGGTTCCCTATGCCCTAGGTCATCAAAGCCAAATCTAAACCAAAGGGAATTAAATAAAAGAAGAAAAGATTAAAAAAAGGGATTAAAAAAATAGGCACAATGAAAGGGTATCTCAAGAAAAAACACTCCCTTCTAAAGCACACATATGGAAGAAAAATCATTAATCCCTAGCTCTTGAAAGCTAAGGGGTAGACCTAGCACTTAGTCACATTTCTATGATGGTCATTTGCGAACACCCTTGCCCTAGTACCATGTTCACTTCATCACTCTCACCTTACTTAGAAACTTAGGAAATGCACACTATTTTAGGGGTCAAGCATGTAATACAAGGTTAATTACGATCACACCATGGTAATCCTAAGGTTAGTGGGATACTTATTTAAAAGTTGATTGAGTTAATTAGAAAATTGCACTTGACAACCTTTTCAAGTTAATGTTTTGAATCATTTGAAGGTATTTTTCCTAAGTTATATATTGTTGGGGTTTCCTAAGTTAGTGCCCTAGCAAAATCACATGGTCTAACAATTGGTGGATATTCTATGGTTGACTAGTCTTCCCCTTTTTCCCTACTTCTTCATGCACACATGGGAGGTTTTTAAGGCACATGCAGATGATCTATTTGGCACGTGGAAGAGGGCCAACCCTTTCTCACGATATATTGATGGCTTGGTTGAGCTGGAATGAGGTTTGACCACGTTTTGGACCTTTGGCATAATTATTGAGGAGTTGGTTGCACATTTCCTTAGAACACCCTAGGGTTTTTGACTTGTATTGGACCCTTGAGACACATGGCATCTACATTGATGAGGGTGCTCCATCTTTTGAGGATCACTACATTCATTGTTTGTTTGACTATGCTTGATGGACTTTGTGCATTGGAGACATCACCTAGCTCACACGAAGAGGGCCAACCCTTTTTCATGATATATTGATGGCTTGGTTGAGTTGGCATGAGGTTTGACCACATTTTGGACCTTTGGCATAATTATTGAGGAGTTGGTTGCACATTTCCTTAGAGCGCTCTAGGGTTTTTGACTTGTATTGGACCCTTGAGACACATGGCATCTACATTGATGAGGGTGCTCCATGTTTTGAGGATCACTACATTCATTGTTTGTTTGACTATGCTTGATGGACTTTGTGCATTGGAGACTTCACCTAGCTCACACGTGCCACCTTTAGTTGGAGCGCTCCTTTCTTTTTCCCACTTTGTTGGAGGGCAAGTTTTTTATTATGATTGGGCACATTTATTGATGTATTTTGATGAGGTTGTTACATTTATATAGTGATTGATTGGTCAAAATCCTAGGATTTTGGCCCTAGCTTTTATTATTTTGACTGCATCCTCTAGGGTGCTCCTTCTTTGGAGTTAATTTTTTTTGTTTCTCATGTATTATCTCTCTTGAGTTCTTATGGAGTGGTGCTCTCCCCTTACATGATCAAGGTTGTTAAGGTTTTGGTATTTTGACCATGTCATGAGGGTATATTATTATTTTTTCTTGAGTAGTTAATTTGTCTCTTTTCCTATATAAGAGACTCTCCTATCATTGTAAAGGTTACTAGATTGCTATTGTTACTTATGGTTGGGAAATCATTCCCAACCAAAGCTGGTCACTCCACCAAAGGTTATCAACAAGCTAGCATACACATTGGCAAGTTCTCCTTGGCACCTTCACTTGCATCACACAAGTGAACAAAATAGTCTCCCTCAATTTTCGACACATCAAGCACTCCAAGTAGCACCAAGATTTCCAAATGCCACAAAACCTTATATCCTCTCACAAGAGCTACAAGATCTAATGTTCTCTTTGCTCCTATATTGTTTCTCCCAAACCCTAGCTTTCTTGTCTCTTCAGGGAAAACCCTAGCTCAATTTCTCTTTTGAATATCTAGAAGAACTGTTGCTCAAGAAGAGAGCAATTACAACTGAAGAAGAGTACAATGAGAGAGACTAAGTCAGTCAAACTCTCAAATCTCTAACTCAACTATATGAGTACAATAATTAATGAAAGGACACTCTCCTCCCTTTATTTTTATTAAAAATGAGAGAGGCCAACAATACAAAGTGGACCTAGTCCACTACAAGCAACCTAACTACAAGAAGATAAGTCCACACATGAAGCATTCTAACTCTATGTGACACATGTCAGGATACAAGGCATGCATGTCCAACAAGCAAAGGTCCAAGGTTGAACGCTCCTCAAGAATGTTTCGATGATGCTCCTCCAAAGGCCCCTCCAATGCGTTGACGCTACCTCCTAAGCCATGTGTACCTTCGGGTCCACCCCACCTTCATGATCACTCCTCGTCTTGAGCATCTTCAAATCAAGTATAAGCCTCTATGCAAGCTACCAAGTGTACCAATGCAATCAATGACTCAACACCTTCCTTCAAGATGCCCAATGCTCCTCCAAGGTAAGTTGTCTTCTTAAGTAAGCAACCAACCTCTCCATAGTGCACCTATGAAGAGAATTATCATGCCATGTGGGTCTCTAACGCTCTAGGAAGTGTGCCACATAAACATCAAGACAAGGTCTAACAATCCATGTGTGAGCTATGTCTAATGTTTATGTCCATCATGGTACATCCAAGGGTTGTCAATACACCTTGCACCTCATGTCACATGAAGCACCCCAAGCATGGTGTAATGACTTTTTGAGTAACATAGAAAGATAAAACTTTGGTGTTGGGAAGAGATAAATTCCACAATTGAGAGTTGTTGTGAAACTTGGCAAAGACTTCACCAACTTGGGGACTTGACGAAACTCGGTGATGCATCAAAACTTGTTGAAACTTGACAAATACAAAAAATTCAAAATACAAGAAATTTTGTGTAGAAAAAATAATAACGATAGTGTTGCATGAGTTTTGTAGAGTTTTAGTAAAGTCTTGGTGAGTTTCCCAAGTTTTTGATTGCTGGTGAGTTTTACTTGAGTAATCATTTTAGGAACAACATAACCAAATTTGGCAAGACACATGAATCTTGGTCCAGTCTCACAACCATGGTTGAGATTCGAGAATATATGATCCTCATTTTTAATAGGATTCATACCACTAGTAAATTGTTTAGGTGTTCAAAATGTCTTACATAATCAATCCAAAGGTAGTTATTGGAGATCAAGCAAACGAGATAATTCTAGTTTACACTTGGTTTATCTCATGCTATTTTGTTAGATTGATAAATTTGATTTCTTGAAGCTTCAAAGGTTGGATAGTTCTTGTTGACCCATCCCTATTACTGTGTGCATGAGTGAGGTCAAAGCAAATAAGGTGATGACAGATTATAAGGAACTTACAAATGGCTTTATGAGGAGGGCTTTCCATGTCATCCAAGGATAAGTACTTCCTAGAATACCTTGTGAATGAAATAAAGTCCCATAGTATGATGAAACATTAAGAAAGGAGATTGTTTTTTTTCCCACATTACACAGTCTTAGGGCTTTATGATTTCAGTGGAAATCCCTGTAGTTTGCTTCAATTTCTCATACCTAGAACATTTGCCCTAGAATTTTGATAGAACAAATGGATTTCGTGTTCTTTCATTGCCATAAATAAGCATCATACTTCCCCACACCTTTTCCCACGGGGAATATTTTTTTCACAAGTAGGTAAGCCTATAACAAGGTTGTACAAAGAGTTGCCTCCTTCAATTTTGAGGAAGATGCAAAACAAAATTATGATCCCTATGACCTAATTCAGTGTAGGAGGCCTCATCATAAGGGTGATTTTGTACACCAACAGGACACATGGGAGTAGGTCTTTCAAATTATGAACAATGAACTCGAGGAAAATGAAAAATTTGTAGAATAAATTGTTAAATAGGTGAGTGAGCAAACAACTCCTTTCACTTATCACAATTTCTACAAAGATCCCTGGGATGCAATGCCCAAGGAATTACCTAATACCCCTAACCATTCGAATAAAAATTTGTAGGGGGAAGGCATGGGCAATACAACAAATCAAGGCTTGGTTGTTGATGAGGCATGATTTAGGTAAAACCCATATTTGGTTTGATGAGACTCTCGAGGATGGCAGATTTGTTGAGCTCTGGGAAAAATAGCACGGGGAAGATATAATTGGGAGTGAAGATGAGGAATAAAGCGATGATGATAATATGGGAACTCCTTTGGCTATTGGTGTTGATCCCTTGTCCAAAAATAAAGACGAAAAAGAAGGTAAAGGTGTTTGGAATGTCTTGACACCTGTGAAGCATGCTTGGATACGAGGTCTCAAAGCTGAATTAGAATGTATTACCTTTATCACACTCCTTTTGTGCCAAGCGTTGATGGTATGATGTTACTTAGGATTGAAGAATCAAGTAGGTCATGAGGGAGATAAGCAATCATCTGAAGTAGGTGTTGATTCCTAGGGACATCATATTGCTATTCATTGTAGGTGTCATTTTTTGTCGTTGGAAATGGCCAACCCCCTTGAAGAGCCAAATTGAGGGGACAACAAGAAGGGGCATGGTGAAGACCCAAACAAGAAGAGAAAGGCAAAGGAATGGTCTAAGGATCTAGAGGCCAAGAAGGCCATGAAAGAAGCTAATATAGAACTACCAAAGGAGAGTCCTCAAGTTAGTGTACCACCCTATCTAACTCTACTCTATTTCAGGCATCCACTTCTCCTGCTCCTTCAACCAAGACTAAAATGCCGATTCCTCCTCTTTGTTCCCCTTCATTTACTTTCACTACACCTCATACTAGTTCTCTTTGTCCTTCCAATATTCCTACGTGCTTGCTTATACGTCAATCTACTTGTATAACATATTAGGGCAACCTTTCTTTGGGGGATAGTGGTTTTCCCCTCTTCCTCCTATTATGTCTAGCCCTCTTACTCCCTCAACACAAAGATTCAAGGTTTTCATCACTACCCCATTCTTTGATATTTTCAACACTTTTCACATTATGTCCATGGTGCCCTCCACTTACCTTCAAACTCCTTTTGTTCCTCCACCTTCTTCTCTAGGGACACCATTGAATCTCAATTTCAGGCACCCAAATTGTTGTTGCTGTGGAATAAGTAGAATTATTGGCATAGTCTTAGCTTGAAGAAGACTAGTATGGAAGAAGTAAGGCGACACCAACAGAAGTAGGAGTTGTTATCATTAGAGTAAGGTTAGAACAAGTTACTTACTAATTTTTATCACTTCATATGGACACTATGGGAGCTAGTAGTGATAGAACTGCGGACCAATCTCAGTGCCAGTATCTTATTCTTTGCACAACTGGCTTCTCCCTAAACTTGGAAGAGTTGCCACAAATTGACCAAATGGATTTTTCCATGGAAAGAGTGCACTTTTCACGAAACTGAGAGGCCAAAAGATGAATTAAAGGTAGAGAAGGCTATGGTGAAGCACACATAACATCATTAGGGAACTGAAGAATATCTAGCTAGAAGGCTAACAATTACAATTCATTACAAATATAAAAGTCATTATGATGCTAAACAAGCTTAAGAAGTTGAAAATAAGTAGCTATGGCTAAAACATACAACCATGGAGAAAGTAATTAGTTGACTAAGGAAGGGTGTGCCAAAGGCCAAAGTGAAGGCGACCAACGATGCAAGAAAGGTTGAATCCAGAAGGACGCTTTTGCAAAACCATAGTGATCAATGCAATACTTTGGGACTAGGTAGAGGATGTTGGGAAGCATTTGAAGGGGCTCAACAAGATTTGGCAGCGTTCAAGAAAGATCTCCTAGATAGGGAGAAAGAAGTGAAATATTTTTAAGCAGGGTAGGCGAAAGTACAATGATTGTGCCTCTCGAAGATCACTGCTACATAAAACATCAGCCAAGAGATACGATAGATAGATAATTTATTAATGTCCACTAATGACCACAAAGTAGGTCAACGAGGCTGTCGGTTACAATGATATTTTGTGCATGTGGGAGGATCAAACGATCTCCCTTAAAGGAAATACAATACAAGTAGTGAAATAGAAAGAAGTAAAAATGTACGATGCGAGTTGAGCTGTAGCATGGGAGAGCTCTCGCCCCACTTCCAACACTGTAACTGTGCACAGGGGCGAAGGAGCTCAGGTGGACAGGATCCGGGAGCCAAAACGACCGATGAAGGTCTAGTACTCCTAACATTCGAGGCTGAACGAGGAAAACTGAGGGAAGTGCAATAGTGTTTGCTGCCCAGAATAGGAGCTAGTAGGCGCGGGGAGTCCACTGGAGTGATGTCGGTGAGGTCTGGAGGGTCTTGAGCGCCTCTCCGAGGGAGGTCTGGTACGGAGCCGCCGCTGAGATCTCGTGGGTCGAGAACCATCAACCTTTACTGATCTGGGAGCTGGATCGATATCGAGGTCAGTGGATCTCTTGGTGCCCCTGGAAGGTGGTAGCACGCTGAAGAACGTCGTGATCCGCTGTGTGGTATCAGGTTTGGTGGGAGGTTGGAGGACCTGTGTTCGAAGCCTGAGAGCCTCTCGGAGGGAGGTCTGGTACGGAGTTGCCGTTGAGATATCGTGGGTCGAGAACCATTAACCTTTACTGATCTGGGAGTTGGATCGATATAGAGGTCAGTGGATCTCTTGGTGCCCCTAGAAGGTGGTAGCACGCTGAAGAACGCCGTGATCCGTTGTGTGGTATCAGGTTTGGTGGGAGGCTGGAGTACCTGTGTTCGAAGCCTGAATATCGAGGGTGGCTTTAAGAAGCATGAATGATGTGAAGCCAACCCTAGAGCAAGTCAAACATTCATCTCTCAGTAAAACAAGGACGAAAGAGGTTAGTAGGACTGCCTTGGAGCAAGTTAAGAAGGCCACAATTGAGCTCTGTCCCTGACTTTCCTACATCGATAAGATCGTGGTCAAAGTGGTGGAGAGGTAGACATCAAATGAGAGAGTGAGTAGGGCTGCAAAGCAAAATCTCAATTGCAAAAGCCGCATAGGACCACAAGCTGAGTGAAGGGTCAACATCCATAGTATCCTTGATAGCACTGATGCTGTCATGGACACAAATGATTGTTTGGAAGAATAAAATGATAAATAGGATATAGACAATAAGAGTGCTTATTGCTTTCAGACTATTAACAACATGAAAATTAAAATGAATGAATGATAATTAGTGTATGCCCTTTCAAGAATTTGTAGATCTCTGTGTTTTCCTTATATTCTTCTACTTTAAAAACATTTACAGAAATTGGATCACAATTATCACAAGGAACGGAATCTTATATGTCATGTAGTCAGAGATAAAAGGCGGCCAATGGAAAGGCTCTATGTGGTTATGCTTAGTGTTTTGTTGATAATGGTTTTCTGCTCTCTCACTTTCTTTCAAGCATTTTATATCAAAGTTTTTGTGATATCTGCCTTAAAGAAATACCTTAAGAATATAAAGGATTGATCCCCTTTGGCCAGAGGACTCTTCTCCAGGCATAGAGTGGGGTGTATTCTGTTCTAGGGATTTGTAGATGTTTGTGTTTTCTTTATAATCTTATACACAGTGTTCCGCCAAGTTTCTGGGATGCGGGGGCGTGGGAGCGGGGAAACGCACATTGGGGACGTGTAGAGACACCCCAAAATTTTGGGGTATTTTGGGGGACGGGGGGGGCGGGGAGGCGTTAGGGTCCCTAGCATAGGGGTTTGGTCTCTAAAATTATAAAAAAGGAAAAAGAAAAATAATAAAAATATGAACCCCAACATATAAACATATCAATTCATCATCCCATCACCATTTGCATACTAGCATGCTTATGTTCTCGAAGAGTTTAGTGTAATTTAATGTAATCGTTATAGCCAAGCATATCAGATCGATGTTTGTTTCTTTTTATTTGTTTCTATTTCATTTTAAAATGACCATTTAGTGTAAAAGCTTAAAATTTAAGATGAACCATTTCTTTTTTAAGTAAACAAATTTTAAAAATCGAGGGCAGTGGAGGTCTGTCGGAGCCCCCCATTTTCAGGAGGGGGCGTGTGGGAGCCCCCCAATCTGGAAAACTCCTAGAACCACGTTTCCCCAAGTTTCGCAGAAAGGGGGGCGCTGGGAAACGTTTCCCATGGAGCCCCCCAGCCCCCGGGGCGTGGGAAGCGTAGGGGGCGAGCCCCCGACCCTGGAGGCGCGTCCCCGTGGAACACTGCTTATACATCACATTTAAATCTTATATCACATACAACTAGGGATAAAGGTGCCCAATGGGAAGGGGCTATTTGCGGTTATGCTCAATGTTTTGCTGATAATGGTTATCTGCCTTCTTTTTTTCCAAGCATTCTATTTCAAAGTTACAGTGATAGTGTGCTTAAAGAAATACCTTATATGGTTGACCCCCTTTATCTAGAGGACTTTTTCTCCAGACCTGGCCTAGAGTTGGGAGGTTTGATAATATATACCTTCAGTGGATGCCTTGGCATCGTTCCTTGTCAAGGAACATCTAGGGAACAATGAAGGGGTTACTTGAAATTTGTTCAAGGATTTAAAAGACAGACAATGCTAAAGTAGCTTAATTCCTTATTTGAAGGATCATTTCCTTGAGGGTGGTTTCCAATATAATTAAGATCGACAATATCAACTTTTAATGCTCCATCAGGAATAAGTTGTTTCTTGGCTTCTAGTCTGGAAGGAAAACACGCGGTGATTAATGACAAGGTAAAACAAGTGGACAATGAAGACATTTAAGGTCCTGCATGCTAAGTATGTCATATAAAGATCATAGATCAAGATCTCTAGGAATGGTTGAAATCTTGATGTATAAAAGGAGAAGAAGATTTCCCCACCGCGGGTGCATAATGGTGTGGTTATGGGAGAGGTTGAGACTCGAGAGGCACGTGGCAGAGAGTTTTGGCCCCGGTGTTGGTGCAAACACCTCACCACCCTCAACACACGTCCGATAACATTGTCTTACACATGTGCAGAAGGAAGCATCCTAGCTCGTTTCCCCGCGCCGTCATCATGCGTCGGATGGAGGAGAATACGGACCTGCAGATCACTGCAATTATTTCAAGTAACAGGAGCATTATGGTTTGGATTGGGAAGATCTCGTGGAAGGACAAGCACTTCTCTGGCATGAAGGATAATCATGTCAATACTCTAGGTTATATGGACTCCATCTCTATCCAACGGGACAATATCCATTGCTGTTCTCTCGGGCCCATGGAGATCGCTCTTCAGTTGATGCGGTTTGATTCATGGAGAGTTTTTGCTGATGGGTGGTGCCATTTGAGGGTGGTGAGTCACATTTTCGGGTGCTCGCAGGCTTTAGACAACCCAGGTAATTCACTTCCGCTTCCTGCACTTGATTTTAGTTTTCAGCCAGAAATTGTTTGGTCAATTTCTTTTTACCCGGCCGTAAGGATCAGCGACACCCCTTTCCACGCTGACAATCCCTCTCTGCCGTCAAGCTTCCTGAAGCTCTTCCCTGTTGCTTTGCTGAGCCGTATGTGGAAGTTCCTGCCTCTGTCATTATCCTCCTTTATCCACAATGCACATTTAAATTACAGCATCCTCCCGAACCTCTGCTTGTTGTCCCACCTGCTCTTGTTGGTTGCCTTTTTGCCTGTCACCATGCCTCCTCGTAAACGCTCCCGCTCTGCTTTGTCCTCGATGGGGTTCGACAGGCCCAAGCCGATGACTCCCCCTCTACGTTTCCAGAAAATGATTGTAGAGAAGAACAAGAGATATAAACAGGAATTTCCTGAATCTATCCAAGCAAACATCCAGGAGGCCCAGAGAGAAGCTGAGTTAGAATGCAGTTGCCTGGGACCTGAGGAGATTAGGAATGAATTCAAAGACTTAATCCCCGACCCTGGCACCTCCAGGGGCAGACTCACATTATAGCAGAAATCGTTGGAGCTTCAGTGGTCTCAGAAATTCATCCTAGGCAAAACACTGGTTGAAAAGATGAGCAGCATGGACAAATTTTGCTGCAGCAGGACCAAATCATCCTGATTTTGCATAAAATTATGGATAACCAGGTTGAGCTTGCCAAGAAATTGGGTTTAAAGCTCGAGCCGCATGATCATTTGTTTGAATGATCAGGTTTCTTTCTGCAGTACTGTTTTAAGTCTTTCTTTGTTTTTACAGAACTGATACTGATAATGGTTCCATCTTATGTTTTTATGAATGATACTTCTTTAAGAATTATTAAGAATTCTCAATCATTCTGGTTCAGTCTTGTTTCCTCTCGGGAGAGACTGCCAGAATGATCTCCAAGCTTGTTTTTCCAGAAATGGGAGAGCTTGGATTTTGCTGTAAATGTCTGTTTTTTTTTTGAACATTGATGGTTAATAGGACTTATTTACTTACAAAAAGAAAAAGGAGAAGAAGATTCATCATAATTGAATGTTCTTCGTCTCATATTTCGACAACATGTCTAATTGTAAAGAAGATTGATAAATTAAAGGTATGTTTAAGGTCCTTCATCTAACATGTAGGTTAATGCCATCATACATGCTTTGATTAATGTTTTAAATTTTTAAAATTAATGAAGAATATACATTATCAAAGAACCCTTCAACACTATCCTAGAAGGAAATAAAGTCAGGATATGGCTGGGGATGGGGTAGTAGAATGTGGCATGTGAACTATAAACAACTGAACAATGTGAAGGATATAAGAAACAACCTCTGCAATTCATAGTTGTGGCATTTGTTTAGTGCAATGTGGAAGTATTACTGTAGCAGGGATTAGCGTTATCCTCTCAGTTATTTCAAACATATTTTTCAAACTTGATTTTCAACCTTATTTTTATTGCATATCTCGATTCTCATCTATGTTGATTATAGTTCTCTAGGTTATTACCTGAAGTCTCTGCCTAGGTTGCTGTTTCAGGATTTTGATATTCAACATTGTCTAAATGGAAGGAAAATAATAAAATATCCACTCTGTTCTTTTTTTTGAATCTACGATATCAATTAGTTGTGAAATATACCTGATGGTATGTGCACCTATATTTGAGTCCTAATTCAGAACTGTTCTCAAATTTTGGTTTTTAATCTTTCATGACAGTTAGATAATAAATTTTTTTCCCCTATTTATTATAAACTTATAACTTTCAAATTCTGCTATCATTTTATTTCTAAGGTGTTTTCTTTCACTGAAACTTCTCCATTTTCTTCCATGACCTAATGAAAATCTGTAACAGTTTTGTGGCAAGTCAGACTCCTCTTTTTTATGTTTACTTGATTTCACTATATGTTGACAGCTGGCCTGCTTTTCACCACCTTTAATTTCTCATCGTTCCAAGTATTTTCAGATTTTATCAATATGTATAAAGTTTTAATGTCAAAACAGTCTTAAGAAGACGTCAATATGACCGCGCTATATTAATTGGAGTTGATTTTTTTCTGAATTTGCAGCACCAAATCCACATGTACATGGATTTTCTATTTGTATTTTTTTTACATGTTTTTTGAGTCCTCTAGAGGGTGCTCAGAATTTTTTATGTTTGCTTGATTAATATAGATCTCAAACACCTATGATCCTAATTATTAAGTTGATATGCATTGTGTCAGATATTGAATCATGCAATTGCTTTTGTTGTTTGATGCAGGCTAACTAAGACTTGCTTTGACAAATGCATTGAAAGGAAGTAAGTCATTTCTGAGACATAGTCAGCTTGAAATAATTAATTATATTGATGGGAAATGATAAAAGAGTGACTCTGTCTTAGACAGGATTGCAGTAGCAGCATATTTCTAATTGAGCAGAGTACTATGGTTGATGGCTTCTGCTTCTGTTTTTCTGATATACCTAATTTGTATGCTTGTATTTACTTAAATCACTATTGTCTTTCTGTCTGACTGTGCCAGAAAGTTGTGTAGGTAATAAGGATTTAGCAGCATTAGAGGGAATTTTATAGCACATGACAGAATTGAGATAAATATATTTGAAAATATTTTAGATGCTTTTGATTTTGGCAAATGGATTCATTGAGTTAATTAAAAAGTCTGCTTATGATCAATAAGATAGTGACCAGCTTGGCATATAGTGATGTCAGAAATTCAGGTGAGATTGAAAAGTCTTGTGAGAGGTTTTCATCACTTAAAATGATTGAAAAGTGCAGCAATAGATGGTAACTCCATTTGGATCTAGTTAAATCAATACCCTTTGTTGATGCCCACCGAGTTAGACATCTCTTCTTTTCAGATGATATTGGGAAACAGACACTCCCAGCATCCCCTCTTTTCAATTTAGTTCAGGAAGCATATCGTCCCAAAGCTAAGTTGCAGGAAACTCCGTCGGGAAGGGTGTACAAGTACCGGAAACTCCCCGAAACGCGGGCACTTATACGAAACGCCGCCAGCCCTACCGTACGGAGTTTCACAATTTGGAAACGCCGTACGGTACGACTGGTGGAGTTTCAGGTACTTTCCGTGCTGTACGACTCGTTTCCAATTTTTTTTTCTTCGGTCGTGGGGTTCAAAAGACAGTGTTTTTTCTTAAAATTAATTTTTAGTTTACCTAATTAACACCTAGAAACATCTAAAACCCTATTCTAAAATCTTTATAAGCACATGTTTGTCATAAACTATTTACAATGTTTTGAGAAGAGCGTCCTTCAAAAGTGATTGAGCATTGAGATTCCATCATTTTTTGTTTTGTTTGTTTGTCTTTTTCTTGCAGTTGTACAGCAGGGGCAGCCATTGACAAGTTATAAGCAAAGTCTAAACTCTCTTAAAATATTGACCAACGTTTTGATTAAAATATTGATCAACGTTTTTTGTTTGTTTGTTTGTGCAACATCCTTTTCTTATAAAGGCTAAGTTTGTGCAGCACATAAAGTCTTAAGTATAAACTTATAAAGGCTAATTTTGGATGTAAAGCCTCATCTGATAAATGATCAGTTAATAAAGATGTGATTTTCTTTTCAATTATCGTTTATTTGTCTCATTCTTATTTTTTTACAAAACAATGAGGTATTTTAAAATAATATATATATATATATATATATATATATATATATATATATATATGTGACGTTTCCCTTGGCCTACCCATTTTTGGGGGTCACGTTTCTAGGCGTCCCCGTTTCGGAAACTCGAAAACTTTTCCACGTTTCATACAACTTAGTCCCAAAGTAAGATACAGGGATTTATCGAAATGCACATAAAAATGAACATTTTAATCGTTTTTCTAATTTAATCTGCTATTAGTCTCTTGTTAACCCTTTTTGTGATTTACATTGATGAGCTGGAGTCATTTTCTCTGGCTATTTGGGAGGCTACTTTCTACTCATAACCCCCATTCCACTCGATAGTCCTCCCATTCTCCCAGACTTGGGTTTTGCCACATGAATTGCGGGTTTGACGAGGAATCTACACTACATGAAAAACATCTCTGTTTTGCTTTTATACAAGGCCCCCACTTTCCCCCACTTTTGGAAATCCTACTGCTGCTTCCCCTTCCTTAAAAAGTAGCCTTTTCTTTCCTTTTAGAGGTCTGAGCTTTGTGAAGCTCTCTGCCACTCCCCAAAAACCTTTTGGCACACCCTTTTCCCTCTCCCTCTAGATCTAGATCCTCGATTCATGTTCGTTCAAATGATTTCCCTTTATGATGTCTTTGTACATGCCCCTATTTGCATTGCCTCTCCCCTCTTATCATCAGACATGTAGTGATGTCTAATGTCCTTGCACATGTCCTTACCCATGTCCTAACTCCCACTCCATGGCCTTGCATATGTCCTTACCCCAAAATATTATTCTCCATCTTGGTTGGCCCAACTTGCACCTGGTGGTGGAATTAGGAAAAGACCACACACAAATCCAGAGGTGCAAAATGTGTATATGCTTGCATTAGACAAGTTGGTCCCTGATGAAGAGTGTGCTCAAGTATGGAATGAATTGAGCCAATACATCAGTGAACATGGAGTCTTTGGTACCTTGCATGCAACCAAAGATCGAAAGAGGTTGAATCCTATCCGTTGGTGGAACATGTATGGTAGTCGTGCCACATTTGCATAAATTGGTGGTGAGGGTGCTTTCACAGGTTGTCAATAATTCTTTTAAAGAGAGGTGTTGGAGCACCTACAACTTCATCCGCAACGTCAAGAGAAATAGTTTGAATGTAGAACAAGCTAAAAGTTTGGTTTATGTGCACTACAATTGAAGAAATTCAATGACATTAACATGAATATTTTATTCACACATTCTGTCAAACACTTGAATGGCTAGGGTTTATGATTAAAAATTATACTCATAAATTTGAAATACAAACCAACATATTCAATATCTTCTCAATACGGAAGCAAACATTCACACATGAATACATAGAAAGTTTGGTCAAAGATGGGGCAAAACCCTAGAAAGAAAAAATTATCATTAAAGGAGAATCTCAATTTTTTTCCAACAACATAGAAATGATTTCTTTCAACCCTCATAGGTAAAATAACCAAAATAACCTCATCAACAAAATACTTCGATTTTCGTGCAAACAACCTGCTGTACTACCTCACATGTGTTGTACGGAACTGTACTTTCTAGTCACTTCAGCCTTGTCTAGTCATCAATTCGTAGCTGTTTGGGTTGAGTTGGGACGTGATTGGCCCACCTAGGGGGGTTTAATGCCAATTTGGCAATTTTGGGTTGTATGCTCACAATTGGCTTCCAAAGTCTCACAAGTTTTATGGTTAGACAGTTCAAAATTATCTTGTTTCTGTTCACATTATGTGTGTAATTTTACTTCTCATTTGATGGTTTTTGCTAATTCTTGCACCAAATTTGATTTGTGAGCTTCACTAACGCTCCTAGATTTTCCCGTGGTTCGAATTTCTCACAAGGAAGGCCTTCCACCATGGAATGCTTTTGTAGCTGCTGCAAGTATTTGTAATTTAGATGTCCAAACCTTTCATGCCACAATCGACTGACCTCAATCCCATGAGTCAGAAGGGCACTAGGCTTTGAATCAGGCACAAATTTGGAGAACTCATAGGTCTTAGCAGCATGATTAGCTATCCTTGTAGCAATGAGTTTTTGGATGCTATCTATGAGATCTCCACTTCATTCGGTTGAATACTACTCTTTTGGGAAAACCTGTGTGTGTCATTTGATACATAGACAACAGGTATGAAGCCAAAGAGGGCACATAAAGAACATTTTTGGAACTATGATTATTCAGGAATTATGTGGTAAACTCTCCGCTTCTGGTGTAGTGCTGGAATGTTTTTAAGCAATTTTGCTCAAATTTCTTCATAGATCCAGCAAGAAACCTATAGTAGAATTGCCTAGAAGAATTGGCTTGTCAGACTATTGTATGGATTTGCCTCGGGATTTGTGCCCACATGTGCTGCTGTACGGATGTTGCTCTTTGCATTGGGAATTGTGCCCACTCTAGGGTATTTTGTCTCTCCTTTAGTCTCAATCTCCTCTGTCTCTCCTCATTGATGGTGTCTTTAATTTGTCCTTTCACCTTAGTTTTATACTTTAAAAAATGTAACTACTAATCTAACCACCTAATATATGGTTGAGATTCATTTACAAAATCTAGGGCCATTATTTAATACACCCTCATTTAATAATTAACTCACTTTAATTATTAAATAACTTTTAAGTGAGACCCATAACTTTTAAAGTACAAAACATCATTTTATTTATATATAACTCAACTTTATACATAAATGCACAAGGGACAAATTCTTTGTCCTCTTTATCACACCATACCAAAACTATAAAGAGGACCTTCATAGTTAATTTTCTAACAACAACTTGAGGATGTTGTCCCATTATTGTGAAGCGACCAAGAATGATAGAACATTTTTGACTTGGGACAACAATCCGGAGGAGGCTAATGTGGAGGATGGAGCCATAGCATTAGAGCGCTTGGAGGCTGAACTGTTGGGTGGTCATGATGGTGATCCATTTCATACATCAGAGATGCCACCCCCAACCACTAAGCAGGTTTCCAGATGTAGGAGTTTTGCCTCTAGCTTCACAACGTCCGACAATTCGTGGGGGTCGTTCATCTTCTTCTCATGTTCCACGATCAGTTCCAACAACTCCTATTCCACCTAGAACACAAAAAAAAATGGAAGTTTCTCGTGGCAAGACGAAAGCTTAGTAGATAATATCATAGTACTTTGTATTTCATGTTTATTATGGCCTGTTCTGTAAACATTATGGCCTAATTTGAACTTTGAAAGTTTGACCTTTGAATCTTGAAAGTTGAACCTACCTTTGAAGTTTGAACTTTAAATTGTTGTTTGCATCTTATGATCTTACAACTCTTTGGTATTGAGTATGATATTATGATGCTTTGTTTCATTTCATGGTTGATGTTATCTATTAGAGTTTGTTTATTGCAAATATTATATGCTGAAATTTGAAGGTTGATGTTGTTGATGATTGATCATTTGATGACAATTTTATAAGTTATAGCTCCTAGATGATTGATATTATATGTGTGTTAAATGGTTATATCTATGTTTTCTATATTTAGTTTTGCAAATACACATCTAAAGAAAAGTACATCAATAAAGAGATTAGAAATGGCCTCTAAAGTCAAAATATAAGCATATGACTGCAGTCTAGATTCTAGAATCTACAATCTAATGATTCTAATCATATATTAGAATTATTTGAGTCCTCATGCTTAGACTCAGAGTCATCATCTACATCCTCAACATGAGCATGGCTTGACTCCCCTAGGCCTGAAGGCACTTGTCTAACTTCAACATCAATGTTTGCATCCTCTTGTTGTGGAAGAGGGCCCAATTTCATCCACAACTCAATGTAATTTATATGGGGGGTGGGATCCTCCTATAACATTAGAAGGGCTGTGGGTCAATTAAATAGCTCACACGTGGACCCTATTTTTTATTATATTGAAAGAATTTGAAATTAGTTGTTTTTGGGGTCCCTTTGCGTTTTTGTACAGAATCGACCAGTTTTGTACTGAACCGGCCGGTTTGGAGAAAACCGGGTGGTTTTGTACGGAACCGGCTGATTCAGCCTTAAAACCGGCCAAAAACGGTTTGTGTGTGTGATTTGACTTGGTGAAGCTTGTAAACCAGTCCAACCGGCGGGTTTTTTCAAAACCGGTTGGGTTCTGATAACATTTGGCAAAATACATGCTTTTTTTAATATATATGTATAAAAATATATTAAAATATGTATTATATAAAAAATGCTCCCAAAATGCTCCCAAAACGAAAGCTTTTGAAAATTTCGCTTTTCGCTCCCGCTCTCTGCTCCCAATAGCGTAGGCCATGAGCACTAGTAGAGCAATTGATGAGGAAGGCTTCCAAGTTGAGTTCTTGAAACATGGTGTTCACTCTATTGACTCTCATGTTGCTGATTTGTGTACTCATGTTGTTTGTACTAGAGTCCCCAAAGCTTGGTCCGACACACCATCTACTAGATCCTTAAATTGGGGGTTGACTCATCCAAATAACTACAAAACTATCATGATTGGACACAGCTTCTCCAAGCTATATGCTGTAGTTCTTCACTTGTGGCTTTAAATGAACTTGAGAGGAGGCACCTTAGAGCTAAAGGATAAGTAAGTTTTTGCTTAGACTACCACATTGACCACATTTTCACACTCAGGGCTCTTAAGGAGGCTTGTCATCACTCTTTGAAACTTTTACGTTGCTTTGTGGATTTGTGGAAGCATTTGACATGGTCTCAAGGGAGTCCTTGTTTTAGATGCTCCATGATCTTTGGCATTTGAGACACTCTTGGCTGCCATCATGAGACTCTATGAGTTGGTTATTGGTCACCTCCATACAACCCACGACTTTTCGGATTTCATTTGAAGTACCATTGGTGAAGCAGGGGTTTCCCTCTCTCGTCGATTCTTTTTGGGATTTACATTGATGATTTGGACTCATTTCTCTAGGAGCATATTCAATATGGTGATGGCTATCTTCTACACTGTTAGCATTTTTAGCTTGGAGGTACTCCTGCATCAGGTGCCTAGGTGTAAGAGTTTGAGGTGACATGGAGTCTCTTTAAATGTCATTACGCGACCTTATCAAAGTGCATTTATTAAAGTACCTTTTGATGTGACTTTATAATTTAAAAGTGAGTTGCACTTTATTATGTTCCTAAAGTGACTTTTAAGTCATAAAGTGACCTTTTAAATATTTAGGGTGAAGTGACTTTTTGAAAAGGAAAGATTTATTATATTGTTCACTTAGGGAATTTAAGTTAACATGGGATTAAATCTCAGCCTTAGATCTTGAATCAAAGATCTAATCTTAGCTGTGGAATTCGAAAAGTCATGAGGAGTTATCTTAATGAGATGATAAAAGAGACTTGAGACTTCATTCCTTCACATCCAAAAAGAGAGTTTTTGGTGGGGTGCATTCCAAGAGGAGAGGAAGAGACATGAGTTCCAAGGAGAGAGAGAGGAGTCTCTTTGAGGGCATGGGTTTCCATGCAAGAGAAAAAGAATTGCTGAGCAGAATGGTGGGCACACAGTCCTAGGTGAAAGAGCTGCTGGTTAGGCACACATTTCCAGAGAAGGTTGCTGCTGTTAATGAATACAAAACATAAGAAGAGGGGCGCACATCCCAGGAGAGTGGAGTGAGCCTGCATCCCAAGACAGTAACTGGAGTTTTCTGCTGACTGTACATCGTTCCCGGGAGGGCCGTATTGTTGATTTGGCACAGAAATTGAGGGCTGTACAGCTAAGTGTTGCACTGAAATTGAGGGCTGTACAGCTAAGTGTTGGCACTGAAATCAAGGTACATTTAATGTTGTTAGTTTAGTATTATATGCACAGATTTCAAGGCTGATTTTGTACACAGTTTTGAGGAAGTAATCAGCAAGAGGAGGCCTTACAGCTGACTGTACAGAGAATTTACAGTTGCTGATAGAGTTTGGGTTGGGCACATTCTCCAAGGTGCTGGTACTTTTAATACTGTAAGACACTACTGTTTCGTATTATTTTTCTATGTCAGCTTTAATAAAATCTCTTGCAGGCTGGTTTTCCCTAGGGGGTGGGGTTTTTCCAGGGTCTAAGTATGACCAAATACTGTGTTAAAATGCATATTCCAGACTGCTGCTATATTTTTCCTGTGTATTAAATGTTGGACAGTCTGCTGGTTTTGTCATATGTCTGCTGCTAAATTGCTACTAGAATAGTGTATTAATTTACATACTTATTTCCAGTGCATTGTGGTTTATTTCTTCCTGTAGAAGATTAATACCAGAGGTTCTAGAAATGTTTGACATAAGTTCTCTGAGACTGAACTGAACTTATTCATTTTTTTGAACATACACCACGTGCTGATATCTTTGCTTCTTTGTGTTGGTGATTTGATCCTATGAGGACCTACAGAGATAGATTTACGACTTATCCAGCGTTTGCGACCTTTGATAGTAGATGGTTAACATGGGTAAAACCAAGGTTATGATTTGTACCACATTGAAGCATGCTTTATATGATTACCATTTCTACTTTGAAAGGAAGTGATCAAGATCACAACAGCTTACATATATTTGGGGGTTTAGTTCAGGAGACCTTGTTTTAGTATGCAACATGCCTTCCAACCTCAACTCGCTAAGGGATATGACTCCCTTGCCCTCCTTGAGAGACAATGCTTCATAATAATTTCTAGGATATCTCTTCCAAGATGTACCTCTTGACTAGGTCCACAGTCCTATGGTTTCGAGATTTCGGGATCAAGTTTGCCTTAGGTTGATTAGGTCGAGTCCAAGAGAGTCTAGACCCTTAATTCTCAAGGGCATCATTCTTTGCAAGCAAACTATCCCCCAACCCATTGTTTAGGCGAGCTTTGGGGTTTACTCTCTTCACCTCAAGGTCATCTTTCAATTGGTCTTGTTCCTTCGTAAAATTACGATTTTGGGGACTCGATCTTTGAACGAGTCAAGTATCCCAATGTAATGCTTTGTTCTTTGGAGGCCATTGCCCCAGTTGCTCCCCTAGGGCATGCTTAATGTTGGTTTTCTGTGGTCTCTCAGTTACTACATTCATTGACCATCTCTCAAGACATTCTTTCCCCTTACAAGTACTCCCTAGATATGCTAGGTCACCTCTTTCCATCCAAGCATGTCTTGAGCTGAGAGATGGCCTTATTGTTCGACCTTTGTGAATAGACAAACATTGGATGCATGCCCTTAGGATCCACCTTGTTCAATTTACGATGGTTTCCCACAAACTCCCAATTGAGGCAAATCATTGCCTCTCATAATTGGATAAGGTTTCCCATTAATGTCACTTATAGAAGGCAAAGATGGAGGAGCATCTCATTGTTTGCTGCCTCATCTATTATGAGATCAAAGGGAGATACTATGGCTTGTTTTGGGACTTGGGGATCTACCTTTCCACTTGTTTTTTGTTACCTTGACTAGAGATGTCTTGCCATCATATGAGGGAAGTATTCAAACATAGATCTTAGTCTCTACATGTCTCATTCCATTGAAGGATTTTAGGAGGATCAACTCATACTTCTTGGTTGTTTATATCACAGTGGAAAAAATCGGCATTGGCAAAAAATCGGCGAGGGTCTAGAAAACATCGTCACGGCAACATCAACAAACCACGACAAGCATTAAAAATGCAAAATTTGTACTTTAATAGGGTCAAAATTTGCTTACCGATTTTTTTCCCTATTTGCTGTTTTTTTTTTCTGATTTTTCTCAATCTTTCCCAATTTTTTCCCGATCTTTCTCGATTTTTCTTGATTTTCCCCAAGTTTTGCCGGTTTTTCCCCATTTTTTCAGATGTCTGATTTTTTGAAAAATTGCGATTTTTCGTGACATCGCCGATTTTCGACGATTTTTTCCACTATAGTTTATATCAGTGAAACATGAATTTGGGGTCACTCGCGATTAATCGTGAGTCCTGATTGAGTCTTTGCCCAAACGATCAAAGTTAGATCGTTGATGAATAGATCACGATTAATTTCTATCCCACCCGAGTCGAGCCTCTTCCTCTGCAAATGACGATTAATCACGTTTTTTCTTTCGGGTGGTAGAATGAAAAGGTGATTTTTGTCCTTTACTGGCAATGAATTTTCACGGGTATAGTATTTACTATTTAGATAACTCCATAATTCAACGTAGTTTAACACCTAACCCACAAACATGACTGGTGGGATATCGATTTTGGACTAGGAAGGGCGGGTCATTTCGGGATTGACTCCACTAAGGGCGGTAACTCTCTATAGGAATGATTTTATTTGACTGGACTGTGTAAGTTAGGACCGACGAAGGGCAATGTTCCTCCACAACTAGCCGACGACACATTTAGCAATAGTTCCAGCGGCATAGAACTTACGTGGAAACTTTGGGTTCCAGTTCTGTTGGATCATGTTTGGAGTCTGGACTCATATCATATCTATGAGATACTGTTAATCATTCATGATATTTTGGACGTCTATTTAGTATTATTATCATTATGCATTGTTTGGACATGGCTTTATTGAATATCAACAAAAATGTTATTTTTAATTCAAAATACGTGTATATCTTTATTTTGTATATTCACCGACTTTTTCCTGATTTTTTCCCGATCCAATTAAAACTCTTCACTCTTTTGCCTCACCGATTCATTGCCAATTCTGAGTATGGTAACATTGGTTTATATGGTTAGGGCAACAAATGACATGTAGATATTCATGAGACTTCAAATTCTAGATCGATGCAAACTCACATTAACTTTGGACCATCCCCCAGTATGCCTCAACAAGACCCATAAACAATTTTTACACTAGGACATAGGGCACACACTGCCATCCCAACAAACAAACTAGCTCTAGGCAGTTCTAGACGAGGCTCCCCCTTTAGCTCTCCCTCTCATAGGTTTCATTCAACATTCATTCTTCTATCATGAGTTGCTTACCCTTGGCCTTGGATGTTATGAGAGCTGGGCTCCCTCACTCTTGCGCTCCTCCTAGGATAATATAACTTTGTCCTCCCAGCCTTGGTCACTCCTCGAAAGATATCATTTGTTAGTGAATTGCTCCCTTTGTAGTTATTGATAACTTTGATGAGGTTTCTGTATCATGATTCCTTCACTCGCTCTCAACAGCCAACTCCAGCTCAGGTACCAACTTTAACGAGCCTTGACATCCTCTTCTTTGTTTAGCACAAGACTTACTTGTACTTGCACCTTCTTTATATCTTTGCATTGCAAGATATTTAGCATTTAGCTAGACTCCTAGTTTCTACTTTTTTTTTTTAACACAAATGGATATATTTTTATTTTTTTTGTGTGGAAAAATCCACGATCAAAAGAGACAAATGTCAATCGACCAGATTACACAACTACACAACAAAGAGAATCACTTCAAAAGGCCTTGAGACTAAGGAAATCCTCTCAAAAGATCAAATTACAAATTAAAGAAACTCATTTATGGAATTGGATGAAGATAGCTGGCTTCTCCATTTATACTGAGGAACCCCTGAGGTAGCAGACATGCTTTATTGGCCAAAGCATCAACTAGATTGTTCAACTTCCTAAGGATATGGAAAGAGGCCACCGGATCAAATTCTTTCAACAGATTCCAGATTCTCTGCAAGGAATTGTTCAAGACAGAATTATTGAAGCAGTCACCTAAGTTTAAGGCTTTAATCAACATTTCAGAGTCGACAAATACTTGGATTGACTTGAATCCATTTTCTTTAGCAACCTGAATCGCCGTAAGGAGGCTGTAACATTCAGCCTCATTGTTTGACATAATTCCGAGTCCCCAGCGGAAGCTAAATTCTACCATCCCATCAGAAGAGGAAACAAAGCCCCCAGCACCAGAGGTTCCAGGATTCCCCTTGGAACCCAGTCGAAAAAAATAGTAGCTGAAGAAGATTTCGTCCAAAATGTTCTTAATTCTTCCACTAACCCCCGAAATCTCCAGGGAATGATACTAGCAAGCTTGATGCAAGCCATCGATCTAGATTCACAAAAGTTGGAACCCAACCACTTTGAAAACGCAACGTCCAGAGAAGGAGAGGAAGACGTCTTACCTACAGATTCGACAATTAGCAGTTTAGTTTTGGAGGCCACGATTTGGTGATTTGGAAATTGGTTATTGAATACATAATTGTTCCGAGAAAGCCACAATTTCCACCATAGAATCTTAGGAATTGTATGCTAGATGTTGAACTAGACAACGTCATTACCAACTTTGGAAGGACGCAGCTCGTGTTAGGAAAGGTAAAATTCTTTGACCGTTGGTTTATCTGGAGCAGAGAATCGGGTGCCGTTGAGGACCAATTTCCACACTGACTTTGCAAATTGGCAACCAATAAATATATGATCTGAAGATTCAAAATCCATTTTGCAAAAGCAACACCAGAAGGGACCATAAAACCCACGCTTGAGCAAATTTTCACCGGTCAATGCTTTGTTGAGCAGAATCAGCGATGTGAAAAAATTAACCTTGGGCAAGCAGTGCGTTGACCATTCTGTTTTCCATATGGCCGGGGAGAAATAGGAATTATGACCAGATTGAAGATCTAAAAATCCCTTGGCAACTGTCACACTGTGTAACAACCAGAATTGCCCCAACCCCAGCTATCTTTAGATGAGCTATGCACTGGAGCGAGGCCAAACAAAAGGGAAATCAACAAACTTTTTTGGGAGACTAGACAATCCGGAAGATCAGGAAAATTCCAGCTCAGCCAATTACTAGCACAATCCCAAACGCAAATATCAGCCAATCTGAGGAGGCCTTTGTTGGTTGACCAATCCAAAATCTCGGATAACTGATTGACAGAAGAAAGACCGGGGTTTCTTGATATTTTGTCATCCCAGAGGAGTATCTTCTTTCTATTGCCTGGAGTTCAGTATAGCTGCTGTTTAAATTTATCAATTCCTCTTCTATAGGAGTTCCATATTGCTGTACCTGAGGGAGTCTTGGATGAGGTGATATTTCTTAAAGATCCACCTTTGAGATATTTCATCCTAAAGATCCTACTAACAGGATGGTGTTTATTCACATGAAGCTGCCAAATAAGTTTGCTGCTCAGCGCCAGATTAGCTTGACAAGGGTCCCGAATTTGTAAACCACCTTTTGATAAAGGTCTTTTGATGATTTCCCAACTTGCCAAACGTATCTTATTCTGACTTCCTTTTCCTCCGTTCCAAAGAAAACCACGTAACAATTTAGAGATCTGAGCCGAGATAGCTTTGGGAGCCAGCAACAATGAAGATTGAAATAACGGAAGAGCTGAAAGAACTGACTTGATCAAGATTAGTTTTCTAGCCTTATTTAGCCAGAGACTGCCCCAAGAAACAATTTTAGATTTCATCTTGGCAATCACTTCAAGCCAGAGAGAAGGAGGGGCTGGGCCAAGAGTTAAAGGCGGTCCCAAATACTTAATCTTCTCCCACTTGGCATAACCAGGAAAACCAAGGAAATTTGATATTCGGAGAATGACAGGAAGCTCAACATTCCAACCATAAATTGCACTTTTTTTTATTGATCATGGCCCTTGAGATTTGACAATACTTTTGAAGTATGTCATTGAAGGCCCTGGCAATCATCATTGAGGCCCCTCCTAGCAGCAGGGAATCATCCGCAAATAGAGCATGATTAATAGGGTCAACTCCCCTTGCAATCTTAATCCCCGGGATATAACCTTCCTCCATATCTGATGAAAGTTTCTTGCTAAGAGTTTCTGCCATCAAGATTTATAGAAATGGTGACATAGGGCAACCTTGCTGGAGACCACGAGTGGCTTGGAAAAAATCAGAAGGTCTTCCATTAACCAGCGGAGCAATCCATGGCCTGTCAGTAAATGCTTTAATCAAATTCACAAACTCTGCACTAAATCCAAAAGTAAGAAGCACATCATAGAGGAAGGGGAGTTTAACACGATCAAAGGCGTTTTGCATGTCCAACTTAATTAACATGCCTTTTTCCTTCCGTTGGGAACTTGAATGATTTGCTTCTTGGACTTGGATGACATTATCAATCAAATCACTGCCTTTTACATAACCCCCTTGAAGAGGAGAGATAAGCTTACCTAACAGAGGCTTGATTCTATTGGCGAGGAGTTTGGCTAGAATCTTGTATGAGGCATTGCACAAAGAAATTGGGTGGAACCTGTCAAAAGAAGAAGGATTTACTTCTTTAGGCATAAAAGAGCAAGGAAAGTAGAGTTTGTACAACCGCCAACTTTAGCTTTTTTTTGGAAGGCTAGCACCATTCGAATTAGATTAGATTTGATAATGTTCCAGCATACCCAGTAAAAATGAAAAGAAAAACCATCCGGCCCAGGAGCTTTGTCAGGCTCCATTGCCCAAATGACATCCAAAATTTCCTGTTCGGAAAAGGGTTTCAACAAAGCTTGATTATCCTCTGGGTTGACAAGAGCAGGAATCTTATCCAGGAAATCAACAGACACAGCACTAGCAGCAAGACCATCTTCATGATACAAGAGCTGGAAGTGCGTCCAAGCAGCCTGTTTTAAAGGATCTTGGCCTTTAATGACAACACCATCACCAAGAGAGATTTTTGAAGTGTGAGTCCGAGACAATCTCGCCCTACATTGACGATGAAAATAAGCTGTATTCTTATCGCCAGCTTGCAATCAGAGGCTACAGAACTTGAGCCTAAGATGTTCTTCTTCTTGCCTTAAGGATTGAGAGGTTTTAAATTGAGCAATCTGTTCAATGTCTAGTTGAGTTTTTGTGATATCTCTGCACTCCATTCCGATTTGAATCTCTGATAACTCAACAACTCTCTCTTGCCTGGAGCTAGTAGGAGTTTTTATTGGAATTTTGACCCAAGTTTTCAAAGTGAGTTTTGTTCTTTTTAACTTTTGCTCCCAAACAAAACTAGGTGAGCCGTCGACATACTGAGACCAAGCTTGACCAACAATATCCATGAAACCATCTCGCTCAGTTCAGAGAGGCCTGAACCGAAACGGTATTGGGCCGAGCTCATCTTCTTTTTCGAAAATCAATGAAATAGGGTGATGATCGGATAATAGTTTTGGCAGAATTTTTGAAGAGATGATGGATTGTCCATCCAACAGAGAGCTGTGAATGAGAAACCTGTCAAGGCTGGCAGATATATTGGCTAAACCAACAGAATTATTGGACCACGTATAGCGTCCTATCTTTGGCTTTATATCCATCAGATCGCAGGTAAGTATTATAGCCTCCACCGTGTCTTGAAGATGGTCTTTGCCGCAGAGCCCACCTTTTTTTTCACTAGGAGCTAAAGTTATGTTTAAATCACCAGCGAGTACTAAATTTGAGGGAGAAATAGACTCAATATACTCGGATAATGATTTCTAGCATTCTCTTTTTTCATTGTAATTGATAGGAACATAAAGATTAAAAAGTGCCAGAGAGATCTTGCTAGAGTAGTGGTAGAGATCTGTGAAGATCCAATGTTGTGAAGCAAACCATCTATTTAACTGAAACTTATCTTCACTCCAAAGAGTAGCTAAACCACCGGAGGAACCTCTCGCACGTACGGCTTTTCCAGCATTCAAATTCCAATTAGATTTACTAAGGAGAAGAAGAGCTTCCTCCTCAATCTTTGTTTCTTGGAGTAGAAGGATTTCCGAAGATGCCATTTTCATCAAATCTTTAATAGCTTTAGCTTTGATTGGGTTTCCCAATCCCCTGCAGTTCCAAGATGTTACCTGCATTATTTACTCACTTGTGAGGGAGTGCTTACTCCCTTTGGAGGCCTTAACCTCTTGCTCCTACCATAAGACATTTCAATAGTGGGCTGACTGCCTTGCATTTTGAGCCTCTCGGCCTCTTCTTCACGGGTCTCCTTCTTAGTCTTCCTTCCAATCTTTTTAGAGAAATGCTCTACTGAATCATCATCAGAGGAATCAAAACAAACAACCTGCTTTTTCCTGGTTATGTCAGCATAAGAGGGAGAAGCTCTAGCTTCCTCTAGAAAGAGCAATGGGTCATCATCCCTAGAATCCAGAGTGGAAACAATAGCCTGTTCCATAGGAAGATCGGGGGTTTCAACAAGACCCTCAGGTTGAGGCAATTCTCCTTCTTCAAGAACAAGAGCATCAGAAATGCTTAAAGCAACAAACTGATTGGAAGATAGATTTTCAATTAAGTGGGGTTGTGGAAGCTTTCCAACAGCAACATCACCTTTCAGCTTCTTTCCATCTGTTCCTTTCTTTCTCTGATTTTGATTGGAGTTTCCTGCTTTTTTAGCTTGGGTCCACTGGTCTTCCTTCTCACTTTGAAGCTCTTCTTCAGATTTTTTCTTGCAGTTGCGAGCAAAATGGCCATATTCATGGTAGAAGCGACACTTTTAAGGGAATTTGCTCATACTTCAATTCCTGAATATAAGACTGATCAGCTACTGTTAGCCTAATTGCCTCTGGCAGACCGATCTCCAAATCAACTTCCACACATATTCTCGCACATGAATATTGGTCTATCCTTTCTGCCTTGTCAATGTAGTTTCCAAGTTCCCAATGGGTACCAGGGAATTTGAGTTCCAACAGTGTAAGGGCAAGTGAGGGAGTCTTACCCAGATAGGGACTGCAGATGGGACATCCTGGGTAGGGTCAAAATCAGGGGACCATTTGTTCAGATATAGACCCTGCGGGCCCATGAAGTAAGGGCCATTTCGAAAAATGAGGTCACGGTCAGCTACTTCCTCAAACACAAAAAAGACAAAATAGCCTCGGCCAACAAAATGACTTCAAATGCTTTCAGAGAATAAGGGCCTCCAATTTTTGGACCCAACTGTCTATAGCCTTGGGAGAGGGCCAAAGGCTAGTGAATTGCCCAATAAGCCCACATTCGGCAAGATTGAGGGCCGATCGGCTAATCTTGTCAGCAGGCAGCTCAATGGAGGGGATGTCAACCTTCTTCACAAATTTCTGCGAAGGGCCACCTTCCCTCTTACCACACGATGCTACCAATCTTTTAAAAGCGTCCAATTCGTGAGGAAGTGGAGGAGGAGGGTCCCCACCAACATCCATGAGGAAGGGCACTGCCAAGGAGACCGACCAGAGTTTGGTTCACAATCCAAAGACACCCAAAATTCAAACCAAAAGCAAAGAGCAGGCGCAGAGACAGGGCAAAGTCTTTGGACACAAATTAAGGAGACTCAGACAAAGCCAGGCCACAGCAGGATCTGAAACAGACCACCACCACTCCTGCATGCAATAAAAGACAAACCCAGGACGAGATCTGTCCTATAAAAGAGAGAAAATACAAACCAAAAGCCCACAGAGGCGTGAAGCTAGATTCTCCCATAGCTATGAACCAACGGGCAATGACTAGAGAAAAGAATTCAATTCGTGGCAATTGAAGAATTCCAACCAGAACAGATCGAAATTGAAGGCAACAACGACCCACAGAGAGCTGATGAAGACCCACGACAAAGTTCCTGGCCAGAGCCAAATCGAACCAGGAAATGAAGCTTTCTTGAAGCCAACCTTCAGCTGAATCCGCTTCAAAACAACTTGCCAAAGAAAATCTTTAGGAGTCAAATCAACACCGAACTCCAATCAATCCGATCAGGTGGATTTGGAAGGAGTCCAGACTCCACAAGAACCAGAACCAGGTCGAGGAATTCAAAAAAATGGCTTGGTGCAAAAAAAAAAGGTTCTTGGAGTGAATTGCAATCCTGGATCTAACTCCTAGTTTCTACTTTCAATATTGATCCAGAAGCTGCTTTCATAGTCCCACATTGTATTTACATTGGATGTACTATCCTTGTCCCATTAAAGTACTTCGGTGGTCATATGTTGGATATTAACAAAATTATCTCATCTCATTATCAATTATTGGTGTTGTTATCTGCTACCAGACACATGGTATCAAATAAAGATGACCTAAGGTAAGACCTCTGTTTTAATCCTTAAACTTTAAACTTGAGGGCAATTCACTAACTATATGAAGGAAAATCTCAGAACTTTGAATGTCAAAATAATTCAACATCAACTCTCCTTTAGCATTTCAAAGTTCCAAGTCTTATTGAAAGAGGTATATTTGTGTTAGTAAAGATTCTTTGTTCTTAACCTTCCTTAACTGTTGATAAATTTAAGTAGTTTATTTGATAGAAGTGCAATCCAAGGAAAAGAAAAATGACAATTCTCCCTCTAACTGGCTTTTGGTACCTCATCCCAAAACAATTTAGGGTGTAAGCCCATAAGAAGTCTTTCAGGCTAGTTACTTTTCCCTGTTAACATATATGAAATATAATCCAAGACTAGTGGACGCAATGTTGTCTTGAATTTATTGTTAAATGTTAGCTTTTTGGTGGAGCAAATCTGCCCCTTTTTTTCCTGATGTCTGGTCATGACTCTTGTGAAACTCGTATTAATTCTTACTTTAGTTTTTGTATGAAGCGATTACAACCAGTTGCTTTTACCAAGAGACATTCTTTTGCTTCTAATTTCATTGTTCATCATATGCACTTGCGAGAGGACCCTATAGCTGAACTTGCAACAAAAAACACCATGTCCAAGAATAAACTTGCTTTTTGCGTGCTACACTTGTTGAGTGTTTATTGGTCAATAGTAATGTGTGCATTTTTATCCTTTATTTTCTTTTTCACATCTTTGTTAGAATTTTGACTTAAAAGCAAAATTATGTTAGACTTTCATTCATTTAACATGTCACATCATAATAATTGCATGTTGTAATGTCCCCAAATTTTTGCTATGGACCATTCCATTGCACTAGGAGGATGCATTGGCCTAAGTCACTTCGTAAATTCGTGGAAAATTATCAAGGTGGTGATGTGGGTCAAATATTTGTTTAGTTTGATGTCCAAATTGTGAAATGATGCAACATTAGGCAAAATTGGACAAGGAGGGCACATAAGAAGGGTGAGTTGCCCACATGAGTTGTAATTCCCCCAAATTTGAATTCTAAGGTGGAAGAAGACATCATGAAGGCATAAATTCGAATTTGTAACGCCCAAGAAGTTTCATGAAGAGACGTCTCAAGAGTTGTAACTCCTCAGGCTAAAAATAACAAATCCATGACAATCTATGACATCTAAGACAATCTTATGACAAATTATGACAAGAATCAGGTCTTATGACAGCTTATGACAACTTATGACAACCTATCGCATGTTGCAGGTCCTATTTTTAGTCAAGAAGGGCGCTAAAGGTGAAGGTGGGCGCACATGAAGGTGTAACTTCCCCAAAAATTGACTTTGCATAGCTAATTCAAATTTCCAAGTGGGGTAAAGTATTATTGGGTGAAATAACATTAGGAAAGAATTTAAATTTGTTCTAAGGACCCATTCTCTCATAAAAATAACATTTATTAAGATTTTATTAAATATGTTATGAGAGAATTCTACAAGGAAGAGGAAGTGCCCATTGAAGTCCATAAGAAGGATGCATGTCTATTGGGATAGAGCTTTTGGACATTTTGATTTTGTGATATTGGAGAGCTCTTATGGCTTTTCATAGCTTGAGAGATAAGCCCCTTCCTAGCTTGGGAGATGTGCCCCTTGCATTTGTAAACTAGTTTTGGTGGTGAAAGGTTCCACCTTAGCTAGTAGAGAGGAGGAGATCATCCTGATCTCTTCACTGTGCTTCATGGAAATTGATTGAGAGGAGAAATCACTTTCAGATTTCTCTATAGAGCTTATTTGTAGGTTTTTATGTTCATCTACAGTAGTGGGGTCGAATCCATGTTGGTGTGTTTGAGTTCCAGTTAATAGAAGTGTGATTTGTGGTGTATCTGGGAGTGCAAAGTTTGTAGTGGATTCTGCTTAAGGAGGGCACACTTGTGGCTATCCAAAATTCATGAAGGATGCTTTAATGGCTGAGCATCACTTATATTTGAATAAGGGCTCACTGGAGAAGTCATATCTTCAAGTTGGAGTCGAAATCTTGCTTTTGGAGAGCGCTCTAGTGGTAGGAAATTACTCATTTGGAGCAGTAACTCTCCCTCTCTTCCTATGGTTTTGTAGTAGCCTTTTCTACTCTTTTTGCAACTGTTCTTTCTTTGTATTTTGAGTTGTTGTATCAACCGTCAATGTACTTTCTGTAAATTCTCCATTCATAATAAAAATCACAGTGTTATTCCTCGTATATTGTTCAATATTCAATCACAATTTAATCTGAGTAAATAGTGGACTATGATAAAATCTTTTCCTGTATGGTCGTGAAAAACTTGATATATGGATCCGAAAACTTCATAAGAGTCCTTGGTATTTGTTAACAATCCACTTGGCTTGATTCAAGTGTGTTTGGAAGTATTTTGGGTGTATTTGGAAGTTTTATGGTTGTGGGTGTTCTCAAATCTTGTACCAGTGTAAAAGGGGTCGAAAGTCACTTTCTGGTTCGACCATTTATGAATGTTTTTGGGTTCTAAAACCTATGTCATTGCGTCGGGAGAATCGTTTCCAGTAGGAACTCCAATCAATCCGATCAGGCGGATCTGGAAGGTTTTTGTAAGCCCAATTTATGAACATTTTATCGGTTGGTCACTTTGTACATCTATTTGTAGATTTTCCACTAGTTTTCAGCCTCCGGTTTATAAGTAAAAATTGTCACAATTTATTTCATTCTCAGAAAAATAAAATGCTGGAAATAAACATTAATTTTTCAGACTTAAAACACTGCTGTAACTTCACTTTTTCACTGACAGAAAATAAATATTCAGCATGCCATTCAACACACAGTACACAGGATTGAACCATGATGAATCGAGTGGTGATTTTTGAAGAGACAATCGGAGGACGGACGAAGGATCATCAGGAGAGGACACTCTGAGCGCGCTCTGGCTGGGGACGGGGGCTGCAAACCCCCCAACGGGATCCATGGCGGCTGCGACAGCCTGGGGCCTTTGCCCTGAGGGGTGCAGTGGAGGTAGCAGCGACCTGGACGAAGGAAAAGAAGGGCAAGGCTCAGGGAGGAGACCGGGAAAAGGGGGATGCCTTTCGAGGGCCCAGATGATCCTGACAATCCAGATCCGATCGGATGTGATCCGGGGGAAAATTGAAATGTGGAAGGAGAAAGCCCTACTTGGAAAATTTGTGGGGGTTTGGCCAAAGGAGAAAGACCTGGTTCGGTGGATTCAGGGCACATGGAAACCGAAAGGACATTATGATCTCTAGTTAGGAGCAAAAGGGTTCTTCACTATAATATTCTTTAATCATGAGGATAGAGACAGAGTCTTGGAAGGTGGTCCTTATTTTTACTTCTTAGCAGGTTTATATCTTAGACCCTGGAAGGAACGCTTCAACTCGGAGACGGAGGATTGGACAGTTGCCCCGGTATGGGTCAGACTGGTGGGCCTCCCGGGGGAATACTGGGACATGGGAATCTTAAGAGATATTGGCAATTTAGTCGGTGAATTTGTGAAGGTTGCTGAGCAAACGAGACTTCAGAGGTACACATTGTTTGCTTGCATATGTGTCTACATGGATCTGTCAAAGGACCTTCCGAAGGCCGTGAGCCTGAATTGGGAAGACGAGGAGTGGATCCAACAGATATACTATGAACAACTCCCTTTTCGATGCAGGATCTGTCATGAGTATGGTCACTTTGGGAGGAACTGTCCAAAGGGTTCTAAGGAGAAGGCAGATTCAGATCGAGAAGGAGAGAAACGAGCCAATGAGGGTTTCACACAGGTGAAAATCAGAAGATGGGGCAAAGGCAATGGTGGACATAGAGGGCAAAAGGAAACAACGGAATAGTCTATAGAGAGTGCTAACCCCTTCCAGATCTTGGAGGAAGAGGGAGAAGGTAAAGAGAAGGGAGAGAAAGAAGTGCAGAATAATACTCAGGAAGCCGAGACAAGGGAATTTGTGGAGGAAAACAAAGAAAACAGTGTGCCGGATATCATGGAGGACGATGAAGCTGAGGACATGGAGTTAGGAGATCTGGATCTAGATGCACTGGAAAAAGAATGCGAGAAGGCGGGCAAAGGGTATGTCTCTTGAGAACAGATCGAACTCTTGCAGAAAGCCATCATCAATTCAAAAGTGAATCAGGAACTGGGGATCAGTGTGGAGCTTCAGAAAGGGAGCAAGAGGAAATCTCTGGAGGAAGAGCAGAAAAGAGGTCGGAAGGCGAATAAGCAGAGGATTGCAGCGATTGGAGTTAAGCTCATCGAATCAGGCCAATACCCGACGAGCCGGAAGCCTTCTCTTAAGTAAGTGAAGTTATCTAATGAAGATAGTTTCCTGGAATATTAGGGGGTGCAATCACCCGAGAAAGATGAAGACTGGCTAGGAAAATTAAACAGGAAAAACCAGACATGCTTTCTTTACAAGAAACAAAATGTAGCTTTGACACCGTATTAAAAGCAGGACAGAGAATTTGTAAGGGCAGTAATGTTATGGCAACAGACGTTGAAGGTATGGGAGGGGGATTAGCCATACTATGGCAGCCTACGTTGGTGGATCTCTTGGAATGGAGGGCCAGTCACTTCTCCTTGATGGCAGAATTCAAGATCTTAGGATCAGATATCATTGGGACGGTGGTCAATACATACGGACCTAGTGCCTTTCCTCAGAAACAGGCCTTTATCCACCACCTGAGGTGGATGAATGCCCAGGCACAGGAGGGAAGATGGATAGTAGGAGGGGATTTCAACCTGATCACCGCTCTCAGGGAAAAGAAAGGGGGGAGAAGGGTACTGGACAAGTACCAAGAGGAATTCAGGGAGATCTTAGCCCATAGCTCCCTAGTGGATATGGAGACAGGAGATGGCCGGTTCACCTGGAATAATAGTAGGGGTGGGGAACACCCTCTTGCTTCCCGGTTAGACAGGTTTCTGGTGTCAGAAAATATTGCTAGGGGTTTAGGGGTAATCTTGGGAAATGTGCTCCCTGCTGCAGGCTTTGACCATTGGCCAATATGCCTCAACTGGGATGTGAGCAATACCTTCCTACCCAAGCCCTTTCGCGTTGAGCAATTTTGGTTGGAGCACAATGACTTTAAAGGATTGGTGGAACAATGGTCGCAGGAGTTGGACAATCCTGGGGGGACAAGAATGTACAACTTTCAGCAGAAACTCAAGGCTTTAAAAGCTAAGATTCGTACATGGAACAAGGAGGACTTTGGCAACATCTTTGCTGACAAGAAGAGGCTCATCCAGGACATTGACCTTCTCCAACAGAAAGGGATGGATACTGGATGGCACGTGGAGATGAAGGAAAGGGAGAAGGACCTCCTCACTCAGCATGATGCTAGGGAAGGACAGGAAGAAATATATTGGAAGCAGAAGTCACGGGTTAAATGGTTGCAGGAGGGGGAGAAAAATACAAAATTCTTCCATAATTCGGTGGTCCACAATAGGTTGGGCACGAAGATCCACAAAATCAAAAAGTCTGATAGGACCTAGGTGGAAACTAGGGAAGAAGTTGGGGAGGAACTAACCATCCACTTTAAGGAAATCATGACCGAAGACAACGATGCTAGGGGACAGGATATTGCCTGGATCACAGCGCTTATCCCTGAAACTATTTCCAGGGAGGACAATGAGAACCTCAGTAAGCCTATCTCCATGCAGGAGGTGGATGAGGCAATGAACCAAATGGCCCACAGGAAGGCCCCTGGTCCGGATGGCTTCACAACCAACTTCTTTCACTTCCTCTGGGATATGATTAAGGGGGAAGTCTGGGCCATAGTGGAGGAGTCTGGGCCATAGTGGAGGAAGTCTGGGCAAACGTGGAGTGCTTAAAGTCTTCAATGCGACATTTCTGGCCTTAATTCCAAAAGGGGAGGGGGCGGATTCTCCAGGTAAGTTCAGACCCATTGCCCTCTGTGATGTGATTTATAAGATCATAACCAAAGTGATTGCGAAAAGACTAAAACCCCTTCTCCCTGGTCTGATAAGCCTGGAGCAATCGGGCTTCGTCGAAGGCAGACAGATCCTGGATGGTATCATTGCGGTCCATGAGACTATACATTCTTTGAAATGCGCTAAACGCCCCAGAATGCTCATCAAGCTGGATATAGCCAAAGCCTATGACAAACTCAGGTGGCAATATTTGGAGGAAATTTTGAGGGCACATGGCTTTAACTCAGAGTGGGTAGAATGGGTGATGGCCTTGGTTACCTCACCTTTCTACTCCATACTGCTGAATGGCTCCCCGACTGGGCTCTTCACACCCACCAGGGGGATCAGACAGGGAGATCCGCTCTCCCCTTTCCTCTTTATTCTGGCAGCAGAGGGACCGAGCAAGCTCATCCAGGCTCAAGTGGGAAGTGGAAGGATCAGGGGTCTTTCGCTGCATGAAGATATGGAAAAACAAACTCACCAGCAATTCATGGACGACACGATGCTAATGGGGCACCCTACAGTCCAAGAGGCTCGCGCCTTCAAATCAAGTCTAATGCTCTTTGCTAGAGCGTCGGGGCTTGCAGCCAATGCTGAGAAATCTCAGGTGTTTTTCTTTAATACTCCTGTTGTCACTCAGAGAAACATTGGCCGGATCTTGGGTTTCAACAAGGGAACACTTTCGTTCAAGTATCTGGGGGTCCCTTTGGGACAAGGTACCATCAGGAAGGCCTCTTGGTAGGATCTTTTGGACAGGATTAAGGCCAGATTGGCAATTGGACCCTCAAACCAATGAATCTACCAAGCAGGTTAGTGCTGGTCAAGACGGTACTCGAAGCCATGCTGGTGTACCTCTTTTTTGTCCTCTCAACCCTAAAGTCAATCTTAAAAGAGATAAGAAGCATCCAGAGAAATTTTCTGTGGGCAGGGAGGGAAGCTAAGGCCAGATTTTCTCTGGTTAGTTGAGAAAAAGTGTGCAGCCCCAAGGACAGAGGGGGCTTGGGCCTCCGTGACCTGGAAATCATGGGGGAAATCCAGGGAGCTAAAATTTGGTGGAGGTGGTGTAATTACACGCAGGAACCTTGGGCTAAGATTTGGCATATAAAGTATGCAAGGGACTAGCCTAGATCTCAGCTGATCAAATTCAATGCGGACCCTCAAGGGTCTCAGATTTGGCAGAAGGCTCTGGCAGGTCGAAAAATGATTTAGGAGCATAGCTTTTGGGAAATTAGAGCAGGGAATTATGCGAACTTATGGGATGACTCGTGGATTCAGCTTCCCAAGCTAAGGAATGATCCCCGATGGCAGCACATCCGAACCAGAGGAATAGAGGAAGGTAAAATAAAGGTTAACCATTACTGGGAGGAAGGAATCCAGGAAGACCGTCGTGGATGGGTGGTCCCGAAGAGAAGAGAAGACTAGATTTCGGAAGAAGACATCAGATCTTTTACAAGCGAGCTCCAGGAACGGTGCATTTTGCTCAAAGATGGGGATGACATTCTTCGTTGGGGCTACTCACAAAAGGGTCTTTTAGCATAAAAGAAGCCTACAACATCAGGATTACGAGCCAGGCGGAGGAGGACGAGATTTGGGAAAAGATATGGATGACCAACCCTTGCCCAAAGGTGGCCACCTTCTGCTAGCTGGTGGTTAGGCGGAGGATATTGACTGGGGAAAACCTGAGACGAAGGGGCATCCAAGGCCCTTCTCAGTGCATCTTATGCGGAAGCCAGGAAGAAAGTATGAATCACTTGCTTGACACTTGCCTCTTTACTTCGGAATTATGGGATAGAGGAGCGCGAGTGTTCAGGAAGAGTAACAGGAGCAGAGGGGACCCAGGCCAAACCATAAGGGATTGGCATCCTAAGATTTTCAAAAATAACATTATGCGTACCTTGTGGCAAGCTTTTCCGGGCAGTGTCATGTGGGTTGTCTAGAAGGAAATGGTCGAATATTTCGCGACAAGCATCAATCCTCGGAGGAGGTGGAAGACACTAACCTCGAACATGTTGGAAACCATTCGCAGCATGCAATGGACTGAGGACGACAAAGAATTCTTAGGGCCAGAAAAGAGAGTCGAGGAGGAATGGGGGCTGAACAAAGGGACCCTTGATGGTTTGCGCCAAAGGGTCAAGACGTGTAGAGTCTCAAGCCTGAACTCGTGGTCTCCACCTCCTCGTCTGGTCTACAAGATAAATTTTGATGGCTCAGCGAAGGGCAATCCGGGTGAGGCGGGCTTTGGGGGGGGTTTGCAGAAATTCGGGCGGAGAAATCTTGCAAATCTTCTATGGCTTGATAGGTGCAGACACAAATAACTCGGCGGAATTGGAAGGAATGCTTCAGGGCATTAAGGTGATTATTAGGAACGGTTGGCTCTCGGCAGTGGTGGAAAGGGACTCAAACATCCTGGTTCAGATGGCCAAGTAGCTCAGTAATGGCAAAACCATGGAGAAAGTCTCATCTAACTGGTGCCTGGCCAGCAGGTTGGCAGCCCTTCGCATCCTTGTCATGACTCACCCAACGATCTCCTTTCAACACGTCAAAATGGACGCGAACAAGGTGGCAGACATGCTGGTGAATATCGAAACCAATGAAAATGGGGCTCGCAGGATGGGACGATTGGAGGACTTCGAGGCAGAGCAATGGATGCCAAGATGCCGACAGCTGGCTGCTCATGATGTCGGCGCAGGAGGTCAGGTGACGAAGGCTATGATGAATGACTGCGACAGGGACAGGGGGCATTGAGAACCCTCTGTGGATCCAACCCTTTGACACGTGTAGACATGCACTCCGAGATCATGGTAATCTGGGACGGTCCTTCAGGCATTAATCCGAGGTACGGGGGAGGGCCTGAGAGGAAAGACGAGACAGATCTCTTGCAGGTAGACGATGCAGGAATGACGAAGAGAATTATGGTGCAAATCGTGCCAAGTACGAGGACGAGTGATTACAGGATATGGGAGATCAGAATATAGTACATAACCGTTAATTTGACAATTGAGCCCCTGCCTATTAATAACAAGGCGGCCATTCGGCTCTTCATTTGTTATCTGTGGGACAAAGAGGTTGGACTGGCGAGTTTAGGTGGTGGCACGAGTTTGAGAGATTTTCAGAACAATTCGGTGAGGGGTGGGAAGGTAGAGTGGAAGATGGATCCTTCGTGGGGTTGCCTCGGAAGGACGGGTGGGAGCAGTACGTAGGCCAAAAACCAGGATAAGGGGAAGAGTGTGGCCTGGTGAGGCAAGGGGGCGACAACTTGGGCTCAATCGCAGGCCCAGGCGGCGGCATAATTTTTCGAAGACCGCATTCCGCTAATGGCCTGCCAAGCCACGGAAGGGGTGGAGAATGTTCTATGGGAGCAAGTTCGGTCGATGCCTATTGAAACCGTACGAGAGGAAGTCGAGGGATGGGTTGCAGACTTGGGTTCGACGGCTGGTAGAACCTTAGCCCATGACCGGCTCGTATTGCTTTACTGGGTAATCATGAACTTGGTCACCCATTCGGCTATTAACATCAAAGCCAAGTTGGAGGAGATGGCGGCAAAGAAGGAAGGGGACGTGGAACCAGTCAAAGCCTGGAAGGAACACAACGAAGAGTGTCGGGCTATAAACAAAAAGATCGGCATCCTCAGCACGGATTGCTGCCTAATGCACTGCAAAGTGGATCAAATTGCCACTCGCCTAGGCATCGCCTTGTATCATCCTGAGATGGAGCAACAAATGGATGGGGGTTCCAACCGTCGCGCTGGAGGATGAGGCAATGACAATGTGGGTATCACACCCCCGTCGCGCGAAGATACTTTGGTGCAGTAGGTGGAGTGCCCCTATCATGACCTTCAATCTAGATTCGAGAGGCAAGCTTTGCCTTAGTCCTCTGAATGGGCTTTCTAAATGTTTATCACCTCTATCAACAAGTTTAGGTGTTTTTCTCTCTTGGTCTTGTTAGTTTATTCGGCTGTAATTATGAATGTAATTCTGGGATTGAGCTCTGCACAGATAGGGCTCTCCCTCTTTTGGGGAAGGTTGGGTACAGGGATGGACGAATGTAATAGGGGTATGGCTGGGGAATGGGTGGGCTGGTAGAGGCCTAATTTTTGTATTTTCATGTAATGTCGTTTTTCTGAACTAATGCAACTTTTATTTACAAAAACACACAGAACATAGTAATTTTTGGCCAATGGCCCTGGAAAAACCCACAAGGGGAAAACCAGTCAGAGAGAGAGAGAGAAAGAGTTTTTTATTAATAGCTTCAGGAAAAATCAGACATTCATTGACAGTCAAAATCCAACATATCTCAACCAGTAGGCAGCCTCGTTTTCCGTGCAAATGCAGCCTCAATTTTTGTGCAATATTTTTCTTGAAAAATGTGTCGAAATAGCAGCAACCTTTAGTCTCGATTTCTGTGCAAAACAAGAATTATCTTGCCCTCGATTTCTGTGCAATAAATGCTGGAAATCCGTACAGTACGTACAATATTAAATGCTATTGTACAGACCTCAAAACTTGTGCCTGGAAAACTCAGAATGCTGCCTCAAAACTCGTGCCTATACCTTCCTTGAACTTCGTGCCCAAACTTCCCTCGAAAACTGTGCTGAAACCGTAATGTACGGACTGTAATAAATGCAACCGTACTGCTCCTTGAAAAACGTGCCAACAATCAATGAGGCCGTACTCTTTGATTTTTGTGCACTAATTAAATGTTGGTCGTACCCTCGATTTATGTGCCTGTAATAAATGAGGCCGTACACTTCCTCGAAATATGTGCTAGTAGTTAATGTCCTCGATTTTCGTGCTCACTGAAAATCTCTCTCAGTTGTGTCTCGAAATTCGTGCCCAGACTCTCCTTCTGCTCTCTCTTTTTCGTTCTTCTCTCAAGAATAATGCAAATGGCCTTTTCCTTGCTTTTTGCTCATAACCCTAGGTAGGTGAAGAGGCATCTAATCCAAAGGTTAAGAATGAATTAGATTGACGGTTGAAATCAATTGCTCATATTTTATTTCTAAAATATTAATTTCACTCACCCACTTAAATTGATCAAAAATTGACTTTAATGCTCTAAAGTCAAATTAAATGTCACTTAAGTCATTTAATGCAAGGTTCACTTTATTTCCCTTCACTAAGTGACTAAGGCTAAAGTCACTTAGGGGAACACTTCCCTAGGTACAAAATTAACATTATTCTTGCACACCCTAAATTAGAAAAGTTTGTGTAGTCTGAAGTCCAGTGTTCAAAGCTTCCTTACAAGTTCTTTGAAGTCTGTTAGAGGCCATATTGGATGTGTTTGGGAGTGATTGGGTCCATTTGGAGCCGTTTGGGAAAGATTCAGGTTGGTTAGGAGGTGTTTGGGAAGAGCTTGGAAATTTAGTGTCTTTGGGGTCCAAATTTGAGCTAGTCTTCCTAGATTCGATTGTATGGGTTAGAGTTGAACTAATATCTCTGATTTTTAGATTGGGGATATTACACATGCATAAGGATCATTGAAGGATAGACATTCGACAGTAGACAAACACAAATTTATTCTGGGAAAACCCTCTCACAGGGAAAACCTAGCAGAACTTTTGAGTATAGATTCATCAACCAAGTGCAATGTCACAGTGTTAACAAGAAGCTTAGAGTTCTCTTGTAGAAAGATAGAGGAACTCTATAAAAACCTTAGATCAAGAGATAGATGTATTCAAGTATTCTACAACCCAAAACAATATTCTTCTTAGCTAGAGAGAACCTCTTCCTTGAACTTGCTTGTTGTGAGTGTGTGTTCCAAATGAGGAGGTCGACCCCTCTAATTATACTTGTTTTCTGGGTGACTTTCAACTTGTCTTTTTGTGAGGATAAAATACAATATTATTTTATTTCTTGAGCCGACATTACAAATACAATATAACGTTGTTCTTTTTTGGGTTTTACATGAAAATACAATAATATAAATACAATAAGAATATATTTCGAAGCTGCATCTTAATTCAACACTCCCTCTCAACAAGGAAGGTATTCTTCTGACACAATCTTCAACACTGCTTTTGTTATCTTGTACTTGACCATTTACTTGTTGTCCTTTTCATGAATCTATCTATCACTAGAAGTTTTGTACGAGCAAGCCCTTTGATTACGTCATGCATCCAGGATTTGAGTATAACATCTCACTAGTGGGGAGCAACCTCATCTTCCTTTCAGACCTTATGGGTCTCGACGTCCTTTCAGAACTTATGTCATCACGAGACTTCCATTTGACCCATCTGCGAGCTCTGCAAGCTGCACATGCCAACTCTATAAGTTGCACATCTGCCAGTCCGAAGACTGTGCATGGCAACTCTATAAGTTCCGCATCTACCAATTCGAAGACTGGGCATGCTAACTCTATAAGTTGCGCATCTGCCAGTTCGAAGACTGCGCATGTCAACTCTAGTTGCACATTTGCTAGTCCCGAAGACTGCACATCGTGCCCATGAATGACTACTTGTTGCTATCACACTCGGTGTGCTATTGCCTCCTAAAATTGCATATGTAACTCTCACTCCCTCTCACTAGGGAGGTCCATTTGGACCACTCCAAGCTTGTTCTTGAAGTACTCAAACTTTGCCCTTGACAGAAGCTTGGTCAACACATTGGCTATCTGCTCGTTTGTCGCAACATTGTGGAGCTTCACAGCTCCCTTATGTACCATACCATGAATGTATTGGTACTTAATCTCGACGTGCTTGGACTTGTCATGAAACACAAGGTTCTTTGACAACTTTATGCAACTTTGGTTGTCACAATAGATACAAGTCACCTCTAGCTCGAGATCAAACAGTCTTGCAAGTAACTTTTGAAGCCACACAGCTTTGCCACTGGCTGTACATGCTGCTATATACTCTGCCTTGGCCGTACTAAGAGTCATAACTGACTTCAGATTGAAGCAACATCTTGAAGTGCTCTTCCTGTCGACGACTCTAACAACCCAATTTGAATCAACATAGCCATGCAATCTTATCTCACAATCTGAGACATATTTGAGACCTTAGTCAATTGTACCTTTTAGGTACCTCATCACATGCTTTGCAAAAATCAAGTGAACACGTCTCGACTCAACCAATATTGACTCAATTTGTTCATATCAAACCATATATCTGGTCTTGTGTTTGTTAAATACATCAACGAACCAATCAACTGTTTATACATGGTGGCATCCATTGTCTTTGATGAAGTATCACTCAATAACTTCAGTTTGTCACCATCGGCGTAGGCATGGCCTTACAATCCATCATCCTGGATCTCTTTAGGATCTCTACAGTATATTTCCCTTGATTCAGGAAAATCTCATTTGGTCTTTGCCATACCTCTAGACCCAAGAAATAGTGCATCATATCTAGGTATTTCATCTCAAACTCTGCAGCAAGCTTCCTCTTACATTCAGTGACGAGCTTCTCAACTTCTGTTAGAAACAGGTCATGCACATATAACAACAATATCACCGGTCCATCATCCACAACCTTGTAGTAAAGGTTGGAATCTGCTTTACTCTTGGGAAAGCCCAAGCTCATATGAAAACTGTCAATTTTGCCATACCATGCTCTGGGTGCTTGTTTCAACCCATACAAGGCTTTCTTCAATTTGCACATGTGTCTTCCTGTTATGTGTCTCAAATCCTTGTGGCTGTTCCACCTACAATTCCTCTTCTTTTACACCATTCGGGAAAGCTATCTTCACGTCCATTTGGTGTACCTTCCATTTCATCTTTGCAGCTATCACAAGTATAGCTTTAATCAAAGTGTATCTAGCCACAGGAGCAAATGTCTCCTCATAATCTATACCTTCTTTTTGGGAGAAACCACGTGCCATGAACCTTGCCTTGTATTTCTCAACACTGCCATTTGCTGCATGCTTCGTCATGTAGATCCATTTAGAAGTCACCACTGACTTCCATTTCGGTCTCGGAACCACATCCCAAACATCATTCTTCGTAATGGACTGGTATTCCTCAATCATGGCATCCTTCCATACTTTCTTGTCAGTTGCTTCTTCATAACTGGAAGGCTCTGCATCAATGATGTCACATAACAATGCCACATAGCTAGAATATGGTCTCTTGCTCTTTCTGAAGGATCCATCTGCTGCTCCATACTTATCTGCATCCTGAATAACCTCTTGACCTTAAGCTGGTCTTCTTTAATGTGATCATTTCTCGGGGTGGATCTGTAGGTATCTATGGTTTTGCCATATCATGGTCCTCTGGAACATGCTCTTCTAGAATACCGTCATCTACGCCTGTCTCTGCAACTCTGGGAGCTATAGTCCCTTCATCATTGATCTCATCTGAATGAGTCTGCCTGGATCTGCTTAAAGTTGCATCCTCAAACATCTCTGTTGATCTCAATTCGTTTGTAACCAGGGATATAGATCTTATAATGCCAGTGATGTCTCACTATATCCAATAAATATTCCCATCTTGCCTGAAGGATCCTACTTTGATCTTTTCTCCTTGGCAACATATACATACACTGGACAACCAAATATCTTTAGGTGGATGACCTCTGGCTTTTCTCATGTAAACATCTCTTCTGGTGTCTTGTTCCCAAGTGCATTGTGAGAGATTCTTTTCTATACATATACATTAGTCCTAGCTACTTCTGCCCATAGGTGCATCAGTAAATCTTGATCATGAATCATGGCATTTACTGCTTCCATTATTGTTTGGTTCTTTCTTTTTGCTACACCATTTTGATGCGGATTGTAGGGATTAGTGAGCTCCCTCTTAATCCCAACTTCTTTACAGAAGGCTTTGAAATCTTCTGATGTAAATTCTCCTCTATCATTCGGCCTCAAGATCTTAATCTTCTTTTCAGATAGATTCTCTACAAGAGCTTTGAATTCTTTGAACTTGCTAAACACTTCACTTTGTGAGGTGAATCCTTTTGAATCAAACGTGAGAGAGAATCCTTGTAACCAGTCGTGCTTAGAAGCACCACTATCAACAAGCCATGTGTCACTTCCATGAGTGACAATTCCTGTAAGAGCAGATATTAGCACATATTCTTCTTCACTTGAATCATCTTCTCTTGCTTTTTTCTGAACATGTTTATCATATTCCTTCTTTGATCTGTTCCCTTATTTGTGGACAATTTTTTGCAATATGTCCCATCTTCTGGCAGCTGTAGCATCTTTGATGTTTGAGTAATCCCTTTGAGTCCTTTGAAACTTCTGAAACTTTGGACACTTCTTTGAAGGTTGAACTTCCTTCTTGCTTTTTCCTTTCTTTGTATGCGTTGTTAGTGCTTGATCTTTATCATTGCCCAATTTTTCTTCTCTTGCTACCAATCTAGCTTCTTCTTGTGTGCATTTTTCCCATAACTTGGTAAACTTTGTTAGCTTTCTTCTGGAACACATTCCTTGAATAAATGATCCCCAAGACCTTGGGATACCATTCAAGGTAGTTATCACTATTTCAGCTTCTTCAATTGTATATTCAATGGCTTCAAGTTGTTCTTTGATTTGGGATACTATTGCGAAGTAGGATTGGATCGTTTCTGAGTTCTGCATCTTCACTTTCTTGAGCTGTGTTCTTAATGTCATCTTCCAGTTGATATTCTTGCCTTCATACAATTGGTCAAAGCATCAAACATTTGCTTTGGAGTCTTGGAATATGGGACATGAGGGATCAAATGATCCTTGATGGAATCTGCAATGATTCTTTTTGCCTTACCCGTATTCTTCTTGTGCTTTTCCTTGCGTCATCTCCCTCTGGCTCTACAAACTCTTTTTCAACATACTCTTCCAAGTCATTTTCTTCTAGAATGAGAAGCATGCTATACTTCCATGCTTTGAAGTTATCAACTCCTTCAAGCTTCTTATCAAGATTAGTGTTGTTCGTCATCTTGTCAAATCTGGTTTTGGAAACCCTAGCAGGAGGAGGGTAAAAAATTGAAAGTTCTTTAATGGAGAAACTGATTCACTTGAAAGATGCACCTCCTTGAGATGAGTTGAGCAAACCCTCTTTTCACTAAGATCTATGGATATATTAAGCAAAAACTGGAAGCCCTAGTTTCTCGATCCAACAGAAACTGGGTCAAAGTTGAAAATTCTTGGATCTGAATTTTGCCTCCACAGAAAGATACGCCCTCTTAGGGCGAATTCAATGATGCTAAGGTCGAGTTTGATCTGTGGATGGAAAGGCTAGAGACAAGGAGCCCTAATCTTTGAAAGTTGCAGCTGTTGCAATGAATTCTTTCATCACTGCTCTGATACCATGTTAGAATTTTGACTTACAAGCAATTATGTTAGACTTTCATTTATCTAACATGTCACATCATAATAGTTGCATGCATAAGGATCACTGAAACAAAGACATTCAATAGTAAACACAAAGACACAAATTTATCTTGGGAAAACACTATCATGGGAAAACCCAGCAGAAAATTATCAATATAGATTCGTCAAACAAGTACAATGTCGCAGTGTTAATAAGAAGCTTAGGGTTCTCTTACAGAAAGATAGCGTAACTCTAGACAAACTCTAGATCAAGAGATATATGTCTTCCAAGTCTTCTACAACCCAAAACAGTCTTCTTCTTAGTTGGACCGAACCTCTTCCTTGAACTTGCTTATTGTGAGTGTGTTCCAACTTCCAAATGAGGAGGGCGACCCCTCTATTTATACTTGCTTTTTGGGTGACTTTCAACTTGTCTTTTTGTGAGGTAAAATACAATATTATTATATTTCTTGAGCCGACATTACAAATACAATATAACATTGTTATTTTTAGGGTTTTACATGACAAATACAATAATTTAAATAAAATAAGAATATCTTTCAAAGCTGCATCTTAATTCAACACTCCTCTCAGCAAGGAAGGCATTCTTCTGATACAATCTTCAACACTGCTTTTGTTATCTTGTACTTGACCATTTACTTGTTGTCCTTTTCATGAATCTATCCATCACTAGAAGTTTTGTACAAGAAAGCCCTTTGATTACATCATGCATTCAGGATCTCAGCATAACATCTCACTAGTTGGGAGCAACCTCATTGTCCTTTTAGACCTTACGGGTCTTGACATCCTTACAGACCTTATGTCATCACAGGACTTCCATTTGGCTCATCTGCCAACTCTGCAAGCTGCGCATGCCAACTCTATAAGTTGAGCTTCTGCTAGCTTTATAACTTATAAGCTGCGCATGCCAACTCTATAAGTTGCGCATCAAAAAGGAGGCAGCTCTAACTAAAATGATGCTCTAGCTCCCATTGAGCACCGACTAATTCTCTTTTGTGTTTTCTAGTGTCAACTGGATGGAGGGTCCAACCTCCAGTGAGTACCAACTCACTCTCCTTGCTCCGTCCTGCTACCTTGGTTTGAGTTTTATTTTATTGCACTTGTTACTTTCTTCGCGCACCTTCTTTGCCTGACAGTTGTTCCTATGTCATACAGTCTGCTCCCAAAATCAGCTGCGACTCAGCTGAAAGTCTACTTCAATTTTACTTCATTAGAACAATGATGTATCAACTGCAACTCGAGACCTTTCTGTGACTTATCTGACTGCGACATGCGACTTGATCCCGTACTTGCCTCAAATTCTGCTACTGTCTTTTACTACTTCCGGACTGCAACTGTAACTGCTACTGTCTTTCACTTCTTTTGCGATTTACACCACTGCAATTTACAATTTGGTTATGTACTTGTTCTGATCACATCGCGCAAGACTCTGCTCCGATCTTCCACTCCTTTTCAGACTACGACTTGTCTAGCTATGACTTATGACTTTGTTGTACACTAACTCTGCTTATTCTTCCGCTTTGACTCCTCCTAAACCCCGGAACATTAACCCTCCAAATTATCCATAGTCGCACCACACTTATACCGACAAAGTACATCAACCCTTGTTTATTTATTTCACTCCTAATGTCGACATGAGAGCCGACATGTTTATTTTATTTTTTAATTTAATCAATTGACCACATGATTATCTGAAGAAGAAGGCTTTTGTACCACAACGAGAGGCTTGTTCCCCACCATTCTTCAATACTTTGTTGGCTTGTCGAGTGTATTGCGCATTTCGACATGCACACTTCGACGCACCACTTGCTTCTCATCTGTATTTACTTTGACTTATCCACTGTTTGTGAACTTCGACACAACAGCTGTTTGCACATTCTGGCATTTCACTTGCTTCGACATATTTTTGATACTGCACGATTCTTTCTTTTGCTTGTCTTGTTGCTGTACTTGTCCAATTTTTCTTGTTACTGTGCTGTTTCTCTGTAGCCTTGTTCTATATACTTCTTCAAACTGGCTTCAAGGCCAGTAGTAAGTACCAACCCCAACAATCTCATATGACAACATTAAGTCAAGCCAACTTTTTTTTGGCATTAATCATTAAGTCCAACCTTTTTGACATTAACCAACATTCTATTTGACATCAGTAACAACATTTTAAAGTTTAACATTCTATTTGACATCATTGACCCTATTAAGTTCAACATCATATTTGACATCACTTACAACATTAAGTCCAACAGGTTCTGTAAAAGATTTGTTCTTCCTTTGTAGAATCTGATTCACACTTCTTGTTTGTGCCCAAAGCCAGTTGCTCAATGCTGTTACAGTTGTTCCTTTGACCTCCGTTTCTTGGTTGTGTTCTATTTGTTCATAAAATATTATGAAAAATTCATTCAGGGCTTTTTTGTTTCTTTGGGCAAGTAACATAGAGAGATTCTTATCAAACATGTTTGAGACTATGCTACTATTATTGTTATATGGTTTTAGGGCTCTAACTTAAGAAAATTTGTATGTTTATAGATTATATTAAATCTCAGGCTATTTTCAGATGTATTGTTAACTTGTATAAAAGAATTTCAGGTTTAATATTGAGAATATAATGAATGTATTCCTATTCTGTATTTCACATAGTTTCTTAATGCATTTTGAATTTTTGATGTTTCAGATTTAAAGAAAGTGAGCTGAACATGGGAGAATGCAGTTGTGTTGATCGCTGTGTTGCCAAATACTGGCAGGTATAATCTTGTGACTTGTCATCTGGATTATATCAAATATCCCCTTTCCTGTAAATTTTGAATGCTTGTAGAGAACTTTGATTATAGCCTGCCTATTGTGTTATATGATCTTTTCTGTATGCATTTCCTTATACTTGCTTTTAAAAAACATATCATTATTTTTTATTTCATGAATTTTATTCCATTGATGGTAAAGATGGTCTAAAATGAGCGAGCTCTGTTATTATTTGAAGCAAAGTTGGGGCATACGTACTCTTTTGAGGATTCATGCTCAAGTTCTTTTGGACAGTGTTGTCAAAATCTAATGAAGCTAATAACAGTGAAATGTCTTTAAAATTTGCCTTTTCAAAAATATTTCGTTTTTGTGGAAGAACTATAGTTGAATATTATTATATGCTATTGGAATGCATTTTTGAACTTCAACAAATGCAATACTAAAGTATGTAGCATACCCAATACAATACTAAAATGTCTTTGAGATGGGCACCAATATTGGCATTCCAAGTGTTCAGCCTGTACTCGTAATTATGGTAAAAAGTTCAACCAAGCTATTTCAAGTGAGTAACCTTCTCCATTGTTTAAAATTTTCTTCCAACAAAGTGATCCACAAGGACAAGTACCTAAGAAAAGTTCATATAATTTGTCTTTGTTATTGATATCTAGATGTCAGTCTCAGTACTAGATGGAAAAGATCAATACTTTTTAATAATGGCATTGCAGCAGAATTTATTAGTTGCATCAAAGTACAAGGAAACACTTTTGCTAATGCAATCCAGGGAATACCTACAAGATACTTTCATCTTCTAAGCCTAGTTGAAATATTTATGTTTCAAATGCGGCATGGGAACTTGTAACACTTGGCCAAGCCTAAATGAAAAGTGCTTTTTTCACAATTGATTTATTAGGAATATGAGCACGATTTAGAGTAGATGTTTAACTTGAGCCCCCCAAATGGGTTCAAGCATTGGCATAAAGGGAGGGAGAGACGAAGTGGGTTCATGGCCTTTTGAGAGTCTACAAGGAATACAATTCCATGGACAACTGATTGAAGGAATGCCAAGTAGACTTATGCAGTGAAGCGAGCCATAGTGAAGCTGTTTGAAGTTTGAACTTAGTATATGATGAACAATGTGTACCAAAACTCTTATCTCTAACTTGTATTGAATGTTAAACTCTTGGTTAATCATGAAACACAGTCTTCAATAAAGCCTCACTGATTTATGTATGATCCTATAGCAGTTATTGGAGAAGGGCCTTGCTGAATTATTTTGGTTGAATTCCACAGTATGTGTTGGATGCTTGCCATATGGGGCTAAAGGATGGAAACACAATGAACCACTCAAGGTGATTGGTGTGTATCTGAATATCATTGGTGTTATATGTGTAAAATGCCCTTAATGAATCATCCTAAATTTATGCCCTTAATTAGAAGGTACCTTCCTCACATACAAGCTTTGTTGGAATCTCCCTTGAGGTGATGATGTTGGAAGATCAAGATGCAGGAATAGGACTAATTGATGACACCCTATATAAATCAACTGATCCCTTGTTAAGATCAAGATGTAGGAATGGGACTAATTGATGACACCCTATATAAATCAACCGACCCAACAAGGGAAGACCAAGTCAATGAATTTAAAGCCATGTTGAGGAAGCCTCTAGGTGGTGGGAAGGTCAAGGAAATAATAGATCCAAGTAATCCAAGTGCATGAGACATGAGAATCTTCCTAAGCAGTGGTTTGTCTTAATTACACATAGATCTAAGAGCTTAACATTATTAATTTCCCATTTTAATTTAGTTTGAAGGAAGCAAGTAAGCAAAGAGATGATGAAGAAGAGGAAGGACCCGAAACAAAGTCTCGAAGTCTTGTCTCCAAAGTGGTTGTGAGTTGTGTTAGATTTTTAAAAGTTTTATGCCCAATAACAAGATCACTGAAAGAATGACAAGCACAACAAGACAAAGAAGACACAGATTTATTCTGGGAAACCCTTGTGGGGGAGAAAACCCAACAAAATTTCCTCGATATAGAATCCAACCAAATACAGTGTAAGACCACAAGACTAAGATAAACTGCTTCTTCTCCTCCAGATGGACTCCTCTTTCTCTCTCTAACAAACTTGCTTGAGTTGTGAGTGTGTCCAAATGAGGAGGGCGCCTCATCTATTTATACACATCAACTAGGAAGTCTAATAACCCAATAGGGCCGACATCACCTCTCCAACAGGGCCGACTTGCTTAGGGAGACACCACAACAACTTTAACCACAGCTTTGTGGGTATTGTTGACTCGACTTACAACAGAGGTTTAACCTTAATACTTTTATATGACCAATTACATCAATGACACCCCTAATTGGAGGAACAACATCTCCGGAAGGGAGGGACAATAATAATTTAATAATAAGTACAATAGAATATCTTTTGCAGTTACATTATTTCAACACTCCCTCTTAACAAGGAAGGTATTGTACATCATCAACAACAACAACAACCAGAACTGTGCAACTGACTGGTGGATCTATATGTCATAAGAAGTTTTGTGACAACATCATCATAATCATCATCTTCATCACGGAACATCACCATTGCGAAACATCATCATCATGGACATCATCATCGTCGAACAACACCATCACGGAACATCATCATCGTCGAGCATTATCATCATCATCACGGAGCACCATCATCATCTGCAACATCAGTATGAGAATACTGGAACATCATCATCATCTGCAACATTAGTTTGTGAATACTGGAACATCATCATCATCTGCAACATCAGTATGTGAATACTGAAACAACAACATCATTAGCATGCTAGTGCCAAAAACAACATCATCAACAAATAAATGCTAGATCATCATCCATATCATCAACATAGAGATGCTGGAACAACATCATCATCATCATTAGCATAAAATGCTAAGACAACATCATCGTCATCATCACCATATCAATCCTGTAGCAACATCATCATTATCATCAACACAGAGTGCTGGGACCACAACCACATCATCATTATCATCAGCATAGAGTGTTGGGACCACAACCACATCATCATCAACACAATGTATTGGGCCCATAACCACATCATCATCATCATCATCAACACAGAGTGCTGAGGCCAAAACCACATCAATATCATCATTAGCACAGAGTGCTGAGACCACAACCACATCATTAACACATAGTGGTGGAATCATTTGAAGCAACATCATGGTGGGCACTTTGGTAGACCCAACTGGCCTTGTCTAGCTTACTAATCCTTTTGGACCAAACAAGCCTAGCCAGACATATTGATCTGCCTGGGGACCAAACAAGCCTTGTTTGGCTTACTAACCCTTTTGGTCAAAACAAGCCTAGCTAGACATACTAACCCCCCTAGATCAAACAGGCCTTGTCAACACTGATATACCAATTCCTAATGGGATCAACTAGGCCTTATGAGGTTGACATACCAATCCTAGATTGAGCTTCCACACCACTGCAACATGAACTACAACCACATCCACCTCATCACTTCCTCTTTTGAGGGAGGTCCTTACGAACTACACCAAGCTTGTCTTGAAAGGATTCAAACTTTACACGAGACAAAGGCTTAGTCAATACATCGGCCACTTGTTCCTCTATAGGAACATATTGGAGCTGTACAACTCCCTTCTGCACCATGTCTCGAATATAATGGAACTTTATCTCTATGTGTTTTGACTTGTTGTGAACCACATTGTTCTCTATCAGCTTGATGCAACTCTGATTATTGCAGTAGATATCAGTCACATCCATCTTTGTATTGAACAATCGTATTAACAACTTGCGGAGCCAAATTGCTTGACTATAGGCTGAACATGCGGTAATGTATTCAACCTCTGCTGTACTGAGAGCAACACAAGTCTGCTTTTTGCTAAGCCATGAGATCACACGTAATCCCAAACTGAAACAACATCCTGAGGTACTCTTTCTGTCATAGGTGCTCCCAACCCAATTTGAATCTGTATAACCATGTAGTTTGATCTTTCCATCGACTGCATATCTGAGGCCACAATCCAATGTACGCTTAAGGTACCTCATCACATGTTTTGCTGCAACTAGGTGAACATGTCAAGGCTCCACCATATATTGACTCAGTGTGTTTACAACAAAACATATATCTGGTCTTGTATTCGTCAGATACATCAGTGACCCAATAATTTGTCGGTATAATGTAACATCCACTGTATTTGAGGAATCATCATTCAACAACTTCAAGGTGGTCACCAACGGAGTGTTCATTGCGTTGCAATCCAATATCCCAAATCTCTTTAGGATCTCAACAACATATTTTCCTTGATTTAGGAAAATCTCATCTGGGAACTGCCATACTTCAAGACCGAGAAAATAGTGCATCATACCAAGATCTTCGTTTTGAATTCAACATCATGCTTCTTCTTATATTCATCGATAAGCTTCTCTTCTCCTGTGAGAAATATATCATCAACATATAGCAACAAAATCATAAGACCTTCATCGACAACCTTATAGTAAATGTTGGAATTTGCTTTACTTTTGGTAAAGCCCATGCGCATCATAAATCCATCAATTCTAACATACCACACTTTGGGTGCTTGCTTTAACCCATATAATGCTTTGTTCAATCTGCATACATGTGAATTTCTGTCATGGTTTCAAAACCTGGAGGTTGTTCAATGTATACTTCTTCTTCTATCACACCATTAAGGAATGTTGTCTTTACATCCATTTGGCATAACTTCCATTTCACCTTGGCTGCCAAGGCAATGACAATTTTGATTGAGGTATATCTTGCTACTGGTGCAAAAGTCTTTTCATAATCAATTCCTTCTTTCTGTGAGAATCCTCAAGCTACAAATTTTGCCTTGTACTTCTCAATACTTCTGTTTGTTGAATGTTTTGTCTTGAATATTCACTTTGAAGAAACAATTGACTTCTCTGTTGGTCTTGGGACTACATCCCAAACATCATTATTTATGATAGACTGATATTCTTCGATCATTGCATCCATCCACTCCTTTGTAGCTTCTTCAAATTAGGTAGGTTCCTTGATCTTTTGCTTCCTTCTGGAGCTACATATTTTTTTGCACCTTGAATGTGTTGAAAAGTTACCAAGGAAGTGTTGTTCACCTTGTGTTGCCTTGGGGTGGACAAGAACACTTTAAAAGGTGACCCCTAATCATTTAAATTAATAAAGTGAGAAGTACTTTATATTTTTAAAGTCACTTTATTAAAAGTTAAGTCATGGTTTATCCTAAGTTCATATTTAATGATAAAGTCAAGTGAGTGATTAATTAGAAGGGTCTTCACTTTATTAAATGACATGAGGTGCACTAAATGTTATTTATTATTTATTTAATGAGCATTTATTGTGAACCCTCAATCTAATCTAATCTAGACCATTGGATTGAAAGAGGAAGCTATCATGAACAAAAAGGCTTGGGGAGAGGCAAACCTAATTTGTTTTTTTTGTTCACTTTCACAAGAGAGATTTTTGAGAAAGGAGAGAGCAAGAAGAAGAAGAGGGCAAGGGTTTGAAGTGATTTCATTTCCAGAGAAAGAGAAGGAGAGAGAAGGAAAATTCTGCAGGTTTCAGAGGCACAAAAAACCAAAGAAGAATCATTCTTTTATTTCAACAATTTCAGCAAGGCAAACAGGAAGTTTTCCAAGGCAGAATTTGCAGTTTTGATGGCAGATTTTTTCAGCACGTTTTTCGAGGTGATTTCTGCAAATTTTTTTTGAGATTTTTTTTCTTTCTTCTGTCCGTATAGCCGTACGGAATCTGTACAGTCCGTATGGAACTGGCCGTACGACACGTTTTTCAAGGCAGACTGTGTGCAGAATTTTTGCTGGGCTGTTTTTTTGGCACGTGGTTCGAGAAGAATAAATTCTGAAATTTCAGCAGGCCATTCAGGGATTGATTGGCACGTTTACCAAGGCATTTGGTGAAGATAAGTACTGCTGTATTTTTATTTGAAGTTTGCCTGAAAGAATAAAAATATCTCTCTCAAGAACAGGTTTTCCCTTAGGGGTTTTTCTTGGACCATTTTTGGTCAAAAATCTGAGTCTCTAAAAATTTCATGAGTGGCTGTTTTAATTTTTCTGCATTTGAAAATTTGGCTGTTAGAAATTTTATGAGTTTATAAAGTTGAAAGAATCTCAAGTGTTTCTAAGTTTTCAGTGAAAATTTTTAATTTTTTAATTGTACATGCATATTGGGATTGGGCATTAAACCAAATCCAGTGATCTGAACTTGAAACCGGGTTGGGGTTTGAAAATTTTCAGAATGACATCACGAGCCCAAGCTGGTCTTCTCTTTTGTGAGATCATCTCCTAAGGTATTTCCATCGGCTTTTGGGGCTCTGTCATGTCATGATCTTCTGGTATATGTTCTTCTTCAACATTGCAGAGTAGCATTCTACAGGTTTCTTTAACTCTGGGGGCTTCATGTTCTTCTTCTTGATCTTCATCTGCATGGTTCTTTCTGAAATATGCATCTTCATCAACTATAACATCTCTACTAATTTGATCTAGCGATGACTTGGAATGTTCACTCTATAAGCTTTTGACTGATCACTATATCCAACAAATATTCCCTTCTTTCCTGAAGGGTCCAATTTTGATCTTTTCTCCTTGGTAACATGTATAAATACATGACAACCAAATATCTTCAGCTGGCTAACTTCAGGCTTATTTCCGGTAAACATTTCTTTTGGACTTTTGTTCCCAAGAGCATTGTGGGAGATTCTGTTTTGAACATATACTGCGGTTTTAGCTATGTCCGCCCATAGGTGCATGGGTAAGTCTTGATCATGAATCATGGCTTTCACATCTTCCATGATAGTTCTATTCTTTCTTTCCGCTACTCCATCTTGTTGAGGATTATAGGGTGTGATGAGCTCCCTCTTAATCCTAGCTTCTTTGTAGAAATCCTTGAATTCGTTTGAAGTGAATTCTCCTCCATTGTTGGATCTCAAAGTATTGATCTTCTTTTCAGAAAAATTCTCTACAAGAGCCTTGAATTCTTTGAATCTTTCAAATACTTGATCTTTGCTTTTCAAGAAGTAAATCCAAGTCTTGCAGGAGTAGTCATCTATAAAAGAAACATAATAAACATACCCGCTTAATGAAGTGGCTGACATTGGACCACATACATCTAAATGAACAATTTCCAAGATCCCTTTTGCTTACTGTTGTTGGTTGGAAATGGGTTCTTGGTATTATTTCCTTGAGCACATCCTTTGCAAACTCCTTCATGATTGATTTGAATCTCTGGTAAACCTGTGACTACCTTGCTTAGAATTGGTAGTGCTTTGTAGTTCACATGAGCAAGTCTACTATGCCATAGTTCACATGGGTTGATGGTACTTGCTGTTAAATCTGTGTTTGTATATCCCTTTAGCTTGTAAAGTCCTCCTTCTTCTTCACCAAAAACAATTGCATCATCTATTGTCTTTCCCTTTGGCCATATCAGGATTTTTCCATCTACAAAAGCAACTCTGAAACCTTTCTTATCTATGGATAGATAGAAAGTAGATTTTTTTTTCAATCTTGGGACATACAAGACCTCCTTCATCTTCATAGACTTTCCCGAGTCCAACTTGTAAAAGGCTTCTCCCATTCCTTTGACGGGATATTGATAGTCATCTCCAAGCTTTACTTGAGAATCTTTTTGAATAAGACATTGAAAATAGTCCTTTCAACCTATCATATGTTTGGAAGCTCCACTGTCTACAAGCTAAGTGTCACTTCCATGCGAGATTGATCCAATAAGAACTGATATCAAAACATATTCTTTAGTAGAGTCTTCATCTTCATTGTTCTTTTCCTCGAGTGGGTCATCATCTTCAACTAGATGGGCATGGAACCTCTTCTTGAGTTGATCTGCTTTGAGTGGACAATTTCTTGCAATGTGTCCCATCTTGTCACTTGTGACATGTGAAGCATTAAAAGGATGAGAAGTCTCTTTTGGGTCTTGAGTCCTTTGAAACTTTTGATTTCTTCTAGGAGAATGATCACACACCTTTCTCTTGTTTGATCCTTTCTTTGCATGAGCTGCTAAGGCTTGATCTTCATCTTTTATCTTTTAGCTATCCTTCCTTCTTCATGCACACATTCTTCCCAAAGTCTGCTGAACTTGGTGAGCTTTCTTCTAGCACAGATTCCTCTGATGAAAGATTACCAACCTCTTGGGAGACCATTCAAGGTGGTCATTACAACTTCTGCTTCTTCCATCATGTCTCCAATAGCCTCCAATTGTTCTTTGATCTGAGATACTCTGGTGAAGTATGACTACATAGTTTATGCCTTCTAGATCTTCACTCCCTTGAGTTGATTTCTCAAGGTCATTCTTCTGTTGATGTTCTTTCCTTCAAAGAGACTGGTCAGTGCATCAAACATTCCTTTTGGAGTCTTCTTTGAGGATACTTGAGGATTCGAGTGATCCTTGATAGAGTCGGCTATGATCCTCTTAGCCTTGACCATATCCTTCTTATGCTTTGCTTTTGCTTCATCTTCTTCAGGTTCTAGGACATCATCTTTGACATAGCCTTCTAGGTCATGTTCTTCAAGGATGAGCATGACTCTGTACTTCCATGCTTTGAAGTTCTTTGCTCCTTCAAGCTTTTCATCAAGCTTGGTGTTGTTTGTCATCTTCAATGATTGAGAACCTCAAATGGAAATAAGGGAGATAGTACTTACCAATTTGAGGACTGCTTCTAGAACCTGCTTCAAGATGACTTAGGGTTTGATAAGAAGACCCTAATTTTTTTCAATTGTGGTCACTTGCAAGGCTTATTGGAGGAAAAGATGCGCCTCTCCAAGGTGAGCTAGATTGTATCTTGTTTTTCCTGAATCTGTGAATGGAACCCTGAAAAAAATCTGATGCCTTAGTTCCTCTTGACAGTAGTGGTAGGTCAAAAATTGAAAATATTCGAAGTTGAATTCTGCCACCATAGAAAGATGCGCCCTCCTAGGGTGGGTGGAGGATCTATCCTTCTTTTCCAACTGATTTGATGAGGGAGTTGTTCGGAATAACAAACCCTAGCTTCTTGTACTGCAGGAAATTGCTGCACAATGTCTTCTTTCAGGTTGGATTTGATACCACATTAGATTTTTAAAAGTTTTATGCTCAATAACAAGAAGATCAATGAAAGAATGACAAGCACAAGACAAAGAAGACACAGATTTATCCTGGGAAACCCTCGTGGGGTCTTTAAGTTTTAACATAGGGGGGCCATCTCTAATGTTATTAAAAAATAAAAAATATGAATCCCAACATGTGAACACATTAATAACATGCACATCTTCCATAACAACTTCGAATCATAGACATAAACAACATATGAATTTTAAATGACAATTCAATAATCATAAATCTAAATCATAGACATGTCACATAGACTAGTAAACACTAAACAATAGACTAGTAAACACTAAACAATAGATTAGTAAACACAACATTATAATATATTTGGCAAAAATTACTCAAAATTGTACTAAAGAGTAAAGAGTCAACGAGTGATGAATCAAAGTCTAAAGACTCAGTTTGAGTTCATCAATGACAATAAATAAAAGTAGCAAAAGTAAATTATGAAAAGACTCAAAGTGCATCAAGGAGATAGATCCATGGACTGGTCCTCTTGATGCATCTGCTGCATGAAGTCACCATCTATAGTTTCAACCTCAGGATTGACCAATGGCACACCAACCAAATCGTGCTGCATCTCATCTAGTCTTTCCTCCTCTTCTATTTGTTCATCATCCTCTGGATCCACATCCCATCGTGTAGTCGGTCCTATCTGATACTTTGGTGTCTTCTTATGTGAAAGACACAGGGCATTGTGCACTGCAACTAGCCTCTCTGCTCTCTTAGAGGTAAGTCTATTCTTCTTGATAGAGTGGATGAAGTTATATGTATACCAATTCCTCTCTACTGCAGAGGAACTAGCAATTTGAGACAATAAGCGAATAACAAGACACTGGATCTCTGGAGCATCATCCCCATGCATCATCCACCAACCAATGGGGTCTTCTTGGCCTAAGTCCTTAAGATCGTCCTTTGCATCATGCTTGTTGAAAGGACCATTGAGATATGCAAAATGAACCCACTGTCTTCGAAATTTTTTTGCATTATCTTCATCATACATCTTTGTTATAGCAGCTCGAAATCCCCTCTTGATCTTTGGATCTTCAATGGGGGAAATTCTACTAGGCCTCTCAACATACCATTTTGGGTTAAGTGCATATGTTGCCATGTGCAAAGGGGTGTTCATTCGATCCCATCTACGTTGAATAATGGGTCGAATGTGGGTCGTATAGATTTCTCCCTTACTCAACCCAACATGCTATCAAATGTCTCATAGATTTCTCCAAGACTAGGAGAATTCAAGTCCCCATAGCAAATAACCTCAACTATAGGGCTCGAGAAAGACACCAAATAGCTGCAATATGCCCACTAATCATCATCCAAAACATGAAGCCCGACCTTCTTCCCTTCTTTTGTCTTGGATCCTTCCACCTGTTCCAATCTAGAGTCACAACCATGGCCTGCAATGCTGGTTGCACCTCCAACATCCTCTCCAATAAGAGTGAGTCCTTCCTTGAGTGAGTCCTGTACATGGCTAAGGAGGTGTGGTGGTTGCAGATAAACATCTCTGCACATCTCTAGCAGTTGACACCAAGGATGAAACCCACTCAATCTTCCTAATGTCTTTTAGTGCATTATTGAGTGCATGCACACAACAAGGTGTCCAAAAAATATGCCTATATCTGCTTTGAACCAGTAACTTAGTTGATCTGCACACTGCTGCCGCATCTGTCACAACTTCCACGACATTGGTAGGTCCAACCTCCTCTATAGCATCTCGAAGAAGCTCAAATTGGAAAGCTGCATCTTTGCGCTTTCCTGAACAATCAATAGCTCTAAGAAAGAAAGGCCCTTCTTGGCATGTAACTATGATGTTGATAAGTGGATGTTTGGCAATGTCTGTCCACCCATCCATAACAATGGAGCAACCTTTCTTCACCCATGTTAGTCTCATATTTTCTTTCTTCATAGTGATATTTCACACTTTCTTGTCTAAAATAACTGTCCTCAACTTATGTTCACTTGGTGGCACATATGAAGGTCTCAATGCTACAATTGCTTGGAGCATCTCCTTATAATAAGGAGAGCGACTAACATAAAATGGAATTCCATTGGAAAAAAGGAATTTGCCAATGGCATTATCTGTATCATTCCGATTCAACCTGCCATACATCCTTGAAATAGTTGGTCCTATTGCACATGAACAAGAAGAAGATCCCTTCTTTGAGGATGATGTCGTAGCAGGAGATGGTGGAGGCATAAGGTTGGATGCTTTAATTCTAGATTTCCTTTTGGAATTAGAAGCTCCCTCCAGGGCCTCCACATTGTGGCTAGAGAAGGTGCCCTTTGTATCTGCAATCATTTGCAACCTCAAAAGGTCAGATCTTTGTTGCATGTTTAATTTTGTGCATACATTAACTCCTTTTCCACCTATGCCCAAAAGGTGTTGCTTAATCCGATTGTAATTGCCAACCCAATGATGGCCACAAACATTGCATGTCCAACGATGTGAACTGCCACCTCACTTTGCCGTATATTGGGGCACATATGCACCTACTTTTGTTACATATAACAAAAGTGGTTTTTTGGGATCATATGTTCCCTTGGGATATTCAACCGTTTCCCTTGGTGGACCGGTACCTTGGCTATCCAAATTAACAAACCTGGATGAAGTATTTGCATCTCCACTTCCAACCTTTGCCCCACTTCTGACTTGACCCTCAACATGAGTCTTAGAATCTGAACCATTGCCACTCTCAGTGTCACTGCCATTGATATTTTCGAAATGACTCATTTTTTATGGTTTTATGAGCAGTTTACTGTTTGGTGTTTACAAATTTTGGCAACCTGCAATCTCATAAAATGACAAAATGTGCATGGTTGATAAGATGTCCAATGCTAGGGTTTGATTGCCTAATAGTAATAATTAAAATTTAAAACACTTAACATTGAACAACAACAAACAACTGACAATGTTTTTTAAATAACCATGCAAAACTTAAAACTAAAAAATTTGCCAAAACAATTACAATTATTATTTTTATGAATAAAATAAAAAAAAATAAAAAAAACAAAGCCCAAGGGTCGAATTGTAAACATGCACAAAATGAAAAAAAAAACTAATAGGAAAATTTTAAAAAATTAATAACAAGTTACAACTTAATATTTATGATTAAATTAAAACAAATAACAAATAAAAACTGTTGTCGGTTGGCCACAAATCGTTTTCGGGAGGGGGGGTGTAGAAGCTCCCCCATCAAGGAACTCCAAAAAGTGCATTCCCCCACGTTTCTGAGAAAAGGGGGCTTAGGGAAACGTTTCATATGGAGCTTCCCGGCTCTGGGCATGGGAAACGCAAGGGGCAATCCCCCGACCTTGGAAGGTGCGTCCCCGTGGAACATTGTATATTATATATCATTCCATATACAATCTTCAAAATTATTTACAGAGAATCAAAACATGCTTGATTGCAGATGATTATGATGTCTCGTGACCTGATCCCAAGAAGAAAATCCCCCCTTTTTTACTTCAGTCTTTACATTTATAATCATTCAAAGGTTTTAAGAATGAGTTCAAGATCCAAATTTTAACGATCGAATATACTCAAAATAGAAAAGAAACATTATATTGAATATTTACATGTTAACTAGTTTGACTCATAAAGTGCAAAATCTGCCACCTACACCTATTTATCATTTATTAATTGACAGATGATAATGATGAGTCATCCTGGAAGTCTCGATCTCAATCCTTTGTTGACCATTACAGCTACAGTTGGAAGTGAAGTTTGTTGAAACATGAACTATTAGATGTGCCTTGCTGCATTAACTGATTATTAAAATATTTGAGGTATTCATTTTGAGCCTTGTAATGTTGCAATGATCTGTTAAGAACTTCGATTTCTAATAATGTCTCCATTGGTGCTTGGTGTGTAGGGCTTTCTACATTTAGGCTTGGAGCAAGCTCAACCTACTCTTCAACAATCAAAGTTTTCTGAGCTTCAACAAATTTTTCCATTTCCTGTATATTAACATTTTTTGCCAGAGCTTCCATATTTGGAGACTTTGAACTCATGCCAATTTCAATTTCCAAAACCTTTTGCTTACCCTTATCTTTATGATCTCCTTCAAGCATTTCTGGAAAGCTTCTGAGGTCTTTCTTAATATTCTTTAGAGTTTGTGCCACTGTATGTTCCATATTTTTGATTTGAGGATCCTCTTCACTTGAAGAATCTTCAATAGTGGTTACCGTGTCCTTTTTAAATTTAGAATCCAAAATAGCTTTCATGTTCATTCTTAGTTTATTTTTAGGTCTAGTTCTTTGTCTACAGTCAGTGTTTTGAGGTTCTGAAGAAGAAGCAACCAAAAATTTTGCATTGGAAGAAGGATCTTTAGTCATACCTTTTTCTACTGTATCCTTGGGGGTGTTTGGGGCAGATATATCTTCATTTCGTGACTCAGGAAAGCCTTTTTCTTGTAAACTTTCTTGAATTGGTTATGGACTGGCTTCATCTTCTGACTTGGACTCTTTTCCTGCTTGTTTTGTTTCCTGTCCTACCTTTCTCTTCTATCCTCTTGTAGTACTCTGTCCCTTTTGAATTTTACATTTGATATGAGGGATATTTGTTGATTGACAGAAGTATTTGCTTCTTCATTATTGATTTGAATATTAAGATTATTTTGGGCTTCAGGCTTTTCTGGTTCAAAGCCTGACCAGAATAGAAAATGCTGCCAGGAGCGATTTTGTTTCCTAGGTTCGGTTAATACTAGCAATTTAACTAGGTCGTGATGGAAAATGGAGTGACTTGTGTGATCAAGATGATTCTTAACTCTAGTGCCATCTTCTCAAGGCTCTTGAACAAATAGTATGGTAAATTTAATTAAGATTGTCCATTTACATGCAAAAGAAATCTCAGGTGATACCTATACATAGTGGCAAATCTGCTCTCGCAGGTGACATAGCGTTGTATGTCACTCAGAACATCTCGCCATTCCTGCCTTACATTGCTCAAGTGTATACCTTTGCTCCAATCCAAAGACTCATAACCATGCAACAAATACAAACTCAAATCGATTTCAAAAAGATGCTCCTCGAACCAACGATCCCCTTCAACAAGCAATCTCGTTGCCTCTGCAATTATATCCTCATTCAATTCAAAGTTTAGAGTTTGGAAATTGACAGATGAACCTGTATAATTCTGAGTGAAAGACTTGGTAACTTCAACGTTGTAGCCTCTAATTCTTTTGAAGAAAGAATACCATCCCGCGTCCATAAACAACTTAGCACATTTAGGAAACCCCTCTTCCCATTTTGTATTGATAGACTCAAATCTGCAAAGTTTGCCACTATTTTTCTTCATACTGACAGCTATCGGGCACTTGCTAGATCACAATTCTCTGAAATGAACACGAACTTAGCAAAGAACAAATATCTCGAACTGAAATGGCTAGCAAAATCAGAAAGCTAGGGTAACATTAAATGGTAACCCATAAACATATCAGATTCATCTTATTGAACTTAGTTATGGGTTTTGACAGCTGGAGAATAATCCCTGACATAAATTATGAATGGAACCTCCCATATTAAACCATCGCATGCTCCAGGACAAGCATCATGCCACTACTTTTTATGATTTGACATTTCGACAGTGCTAGTCAAGTCACATGTACTAAAAAATGATGAGCAAACCTCCAAAAATGAGTTAGTTAACATGCATAAGTGATAAATACGAGCCAAATTTAATTCATTAATCTTGAAAATGCATAAGTGAAAATAAGAAGATTACTAAACAAAATATTAACTAAATCCTAAACACTATGGTTAAATTCTAGGAAAAAATGTGAACTAATGAGGAAAAATAATGAAAAGGTATGACAAGACTAAGGTGCAACTCCAGTACTAGCACCTCCAATCCTCAATTGCTACAATTTTCCTAGGATAGAAGAGAGCAAAGTAGATGCTCATTTAAACCTTAACTATATGATAAGAGGATTTTGGTAGCATAAACATATAGAAGGAAGGAAGTCAAATCTTGGCAAAGCCTAGAGGAGATCAAAACAAGTGTCTGGATCAGCTTTATCTTGCTCTCAAGTCAAAGGTTTCGAGTTTTTATTATATTTTTGCATATATTTCATGTTGGGTGTTTGATTTAAACCTTCATTGCACAATCATCTAGGGTTTTCTTTTGTGAATGAAATCAATGCCTAGATACCTAGACATGGTTTTTAAAGGAGCTTTGGACCTTGGAATGGATAAATTTGATTTGAGAATTCCCTTTGGAATCATCAGGAGTTGCTTATGAGTTGTGGATGACTAGATGCGAGAGTGAGGAGACGCACATTCAGGATGCGTGGAGACCACCCCCAAATATTAGGGAAATTCGGGGGGGTAGGGGGGGGGGGAATGGAGGGACGTCGAGGTCATAAAAATTTAAAAAATTTAAAAAATATGAAAAATATAATTCCCTACAATAACAATTCTTCCCATGCAAATTAGTAAGAAACTAAATACTACAATCATCATTGTGCAATCATGCAATGCAAATCAGAATCTGATAAATTAATAATGCAAACACATTACACAATTCGTCATGATTTGGAGGTTCACTGGGGTTTCGGAGTTTCGTGCGAGACGCCCAGAAGGTTCATTGGGGTTTCCTGCAGCACGCCCAGAAGGTTCGCTGCAGACCAAAATGTTTCGCCATGTGTTTCACTGAGTTTTTCCCCAAGCGAGACGCCCTGAAACGTTTTGCCTGAAGTTTCCTTGTCCTCGGGATGTTTGAAACGTCGAAATGCATCCCCAACCCTGCGGGACGTGTCCTCGTGGAACACTAGACATAAATAGAGGACTTGACTTGGTATAGGGGTGACCAAATTAGAGTGATAATAATAAATCCCTTGAAAAGTGTGCCCAAAAGGATTTGGGGACTCCAGGGACCCAAGATGACGCATTTCCAACTAACTAGCGACCAATTCAAAAGTGTTGAGTTGGGAACTTAGATGAAATCACTTGCAAGGTTGACTTTGTGACCAAGGCGCAAGATGAAAGGGGACAAAAGCAAAGTGGTCCTAACTATAGCACTATATATCATGTGGATAGACTATTATCACCCGTACTCACCTCTAGAGATACAATCTTGAATCTCAAGGTACGGTTTTGATGAAATTAAGAGGGAGGCCAATGTCACCACACCAAACCCTCTTTTACTCTTTAGGTTGGATTTTCTCCAACTTAAAAGAGGCTTCCCTAGATTAGGATTACTAGAGCTTGCGATGAAGTCTAAGGTGAAATTAAGAGATGTCTGTAGCAAATTGATTTGTTTTAGTAATAAGAAAAGAAGTGAAAGGAAGGACATGGGACTAGTGTCTTATCCATTGGGCAATATGGGGTCAACCAATGTTCATATGAAGGTTTAAAGGAATGATTAGAAGGATTAGGGAAGCAAGATTACAAACCCTAGACACCCTCTAATTGCTTCACCAAATTCAGAAATCTATCAAAAGGAAAACCCAAATGAGGATGTTTTCACAGAGTCTTGAAGGGATAGTTGTCATGCAAGAGATAAGAGAGAATATAACCATGAAATTGAGATACATGCCACAACTTTAAACTTTCAATTGACAATCACCACAATGAAGGAGAACAACTTATTCCATAAACTCAAAATCATTAATATTTGAAGATTCCATCCACAATTTAAGCATGGGCAACAACAAAACCATCTAGGAGAAGTGCTTTAATTAACCATCGATGGTAAATAAAAAGATACTCAACTAAGCTCTAGGGGATTTGTCCCACAATCCAACCATGAGAAATGAACGAGGAAAGGCTATGGTTAATATAGAGAGTTAGCTCAACTTTCTTTACGATAAAATAATAATTATATGTCCTAGATCCACAATTTACTCAACAAACTCTAATAATAGAATAAAGAGGTTAAGATCCACTTTTCTTGCCAAGCAAAACAATAAAATAATGCTAGCTACTAACTGACTCATGTTGTGAAATCAACAATGAATCGAATATAAAGTAGTTATGCAAAGCGTATGCTCCTTAAAGGCATGTGTGGCTCTCCAAGTGAAATGCGCACGCATGGACAAAATGTGGTGTGGCTCTTTAAACAATAGTTTTGAAATTGCCAACTTTCTCAATATTTATCAAATTTTATATTATAACCACTTTTTGGAAATCCCATAGTCACTCTACATTTAATGGGCTTTGAGATGGCAAAATTCTAGGCACTTTATTAAAAGATAAAAGCTCTCGAGGCTAGGACACCGCTTCAAAAGGTTGACAATGATGTCCACATGCACATGCCAACAATAGTTCTTCAAGCTACGACATCACCTCCAAAAATGGCTCAACATCCAAGTGCCAACTCATCAATACATGTGCAAAAGTTAGATCCATTGAATTATGGACCCACCAATCTAAATCCAAGAACAAAGTCCCCATAATATTGAACCAACCTCATGAAGGAAGGGGTTGGCCCCTTCTCCGAGGAACAAAGTACGACCATGCATAAAATGTGTGCCAAGATAGAAGACCAAGGGGAGTGTTCCACTAGCAAGGATAACCATTAGTGTTAAGATGCCATCCAAGTGTCAAGTAGTAAGGGTGCCCAAGTAAAATGCGTTATGCCTAAAAATTTTGTGCTAGAGGGGAGGGTGCTCCAAGGAGATCCAACAATAGACCACCTCCAATTATAAAACACATCAAATGGGCTAGGGCACTCCAATAGAAAGCCCTCCAAACCATCAATAACATGCACATGATCCTAGTGCTCCATCAAGATTGATAGCCCCTATCATCAAGATGCCAAACTAACCCAAACATTCTAGGGTGCTCCATCAAGGGGAGATCAATGTGTCATAAGTAAGTGACATGTGAGCGAAGTTCATCATATCCCATAGAGCGTTCTAGCTCGAAGGCATCACACGCACACAACGACATCAATAATCACGTTGTCAACACATCCCATAGGCAATATGCTTCACCACCAAGAAATTTTTAACACTTTAAAGTTAGGGAGACCCTAGGTTTGGGTTCAAATTGTTTGATAAATGCTAAGCAAAGATACTCCAAGCATGCCAATATCATCAAGAGGAAAGCACATCAATATCAAAATATCATGGGGAGATCACATCCAATAGCTACCATCACCAATATACCATGAGGATATGTCAACCTATCAACAAGAACCATAACTCTAGCATCAAGCACCCAAGACATCCAACAGTAGCATCGACTTATCGACAAGCTTTGTGATGAAAATGACAGGTGTAGGGTCTCATGCAATATGAGGGGTAACACAAACCTTAGTCGTGCACTTAGGCTATTGTTATTGTTAAGTTTTCTTAATTGCTTAGATGATATCTTAAAACAATTTTCACTAGTAGGATCACTGAAAGAACAACAAGCACAGTAACACAAAGAACACAAAGATTTTCCTCGAGGAAACCACAAGGGGGAAAACCCCGCAAAACTTCCTCAGTATAGAACTCAACCAGAGCAATGTAAAACCCAAGACAACTACTTCTCTCTTCTTCTTGGCACACTTGTTCTTCTCTCTCTTGCAAACTTGCTTGAGTGAGTGTGTACAAATGAAGGGGAGTGCCTCCCTATTTATATTTGTCACTTGACTTGACCTAGAACTTAGCAGGGCCGACTTGTATAGTAAGACACCAAAAATAATATTTATTATAATGACACTTGGGTACTATTGACCCGACTTACATCCGGAGGTTTACATTGATTCTTTCATTGACCCATACATGACCAAACTCATCTCCTGATGGAGGAATACAATCAATACATATGGAATATCTTCTGAAGTTACAATACTTTAACACTCCCTCTTAACTAGGAAGGTATTTGAAGAAATTCAATCACTTAATATGAAACTTTTCATTTACACATTATGTCAAACACGTGAGAAACTAGGGTTTATGATTAAAAATTTACATCTTAAATTTAAAATGTAAGCCACCAACTCAAGAACTTTCCAAGATTGAAGCAGATCATTCACACATGAATACACATATATTTTTGGTCAAAGACCGGGTAAAACCCCAACTACTGGGGAAAACCCTGGAAAGAGAAAATTATCATTAAAAGGAGAATCTCAGAATTTTTCCCAACAACACATTGTTTTTTCTTTTGACCCTTACAGGGAAAGTACCCAAAATCACTTCAACAACAAATTACCTCGATTTCTGTGCAAACAATGTTGTACGGTCTGTTGTACCTTCACACGTGTCTGTACGGACTTGCCACACCTGCAGACTGTACTTTTTTGCTGCCTCAAGAATCGTGCCCAATCTACAATTAATGCAGTATGGCCCTGTCAAATGGTTGTACTTTCTGCCTCGATTTCTATGCCTCACATGTGTGTTGTACGGATCTGATAGGTTCATTCACTGTTGTACTTTATTGCTGCTTGCATTGGGAATCATGCTCAGCTTAGGGTTTTTTCACTCCTTCAGTCTCAATCTCCTCTCTCTCCTCATTGATGGTGTTTCTAATTTGTCCTTTAACCCTAGTTTTATACTTTAAAGAATTGTAACTACTTGCCTAACCACCTAATTTGTGGTTGAGATTCATTTACAAGATCTAGGGTCATCATTAAATGCACCCTCATTTAATAATAACTCACTTTAATTATTAAATGTCATTTAAGTGAGACCCAATACAATAAAGTACAAAACATCATTTATTAGTACAAAACTTAATTAATTTATATATAATTCCACTTTATACATAAATATACATAATGGACAAATTACCTCTTTATCACACAACACCAAAACTGTAAAGAGGACCTTCAGAGTTAATTTTCTAACACTCCCTCTTAACGAGGAAGGTCACTAGCATTATCTCCATCTCTGACTCCTGCAACAACTCCTTCCTGCTCTGGAATCAATCTCGGAAACATATGCTCTACCTCGAATTGAAACTCTGAAGCCTGAGACTCGACCTGAGTCTCATCCAACTGCTTGTATGAACCATCACTTGACTGGATGAGCCTCCTGCCAGTGCTCTAGAGAGAGTCACTCTCCTCTTCAGGACATATAGTGCCAATGCAACACCATCCTCATTTTCTGACTTTGATAGCCACCCTCCTGCTCCTGATCGTACAATATGCCCTCTCAAGACATATAGTTTGTCTCGGCGATCACCCAATAAAATAGTGGTCCCAACTGGCTCATCTCTTCAATACAGGAAGACATGGCCAGACCCAACCATCATTCCATAATCGTCACCCGCAAAGGATGAAATTGAGAGTTTGCTGACTCTCAGCCAAGGTACAAACAATACTCCATGTATTTCCAGAATCTCTCCGAGATCTAGTTGAAACCTGATAGTTGCAAGTCCTTGTATGGCTATCTAGGGACTATCAATGTCTACCTGGATGAAATGTCCCGACCCCAATGTTGTGATCATCTGAAAGGAATCATAGACTCCGGTCATATGTCTGGTTGCACCACTATCAACAACCCACTCAGACATTCTCAAAGGATGAACTTCCTACACTGGAATCAATTGAGACAAGAGAAAACTCTTGCTCAAATTTCATGGCATAATCTTCTACTGCTGCAGAGGCTGCCATATCTCTTTCAGTCTTCTCTTTCACATTCTTTTTCTTAGGACATTTTGAAGAATAGTCTCCCATCTTCCCACAATGGTAGCACCTGATCTAACTGAGGTCTTTCTTCTTCTTGTTTGTCTTTGCTGCAAGTGCTACATTATGCTCCACCTCCTTGCTGACTTGACCACCCAGAGCACCCTCTCGAATCTCCTCTTGTATAAAATCATCCCAAAGCCTGGACTAGTTCAGAAGTTTCTCTCTACCAACAATACATTTGACAAAATCTTCCCATTTCTTGGTGAAGCCTTTCAGGGCTATTCTCACCAACTTTGAATCTGAAGCAGTTTCTCCCGTTGCTGCTAACTCATCTTTGACTTGAGCCACACGATTTAGATAGGAGGTTACACTTTCATCTTTGGTCATCTTTACATTGTGTGACTTGTCCTTCAATGCCATCTTACGGGTCTCGTTCTTTGCCTTGAACAATTGCTTCAGGGTGTCCCACATGTCATTGGCAGTCTTTTTCTCTGTAAAATGTGGAATCAGATGATCCATTACCTCGTCTAGGATCACTCTTTGGGCTCTAGCTTCAAGGGCTTCATGTTCTTCTAACTCATCCTTGTCAGTGGGCTTCGTCATCTTGGTGTTTGCAAAGCTCCATATCTTCCATTCCTTGAGCACCACAGTTATTCTAACCTTCCAAGGTAGATAGTTGGATATGCCATCCAACCTATCTTCATACCTAATGCTCATCATCTGGAAAACAACTCACAACAAATCTTAAACTGGAAAGACAACACAACTGTTCTGTGATTCACAACTTTGAATACTACTTCAACTTGGCTCTGATACCATGAAGAAATTCAACGACTTAATATAGAACTTTTCATTTACACATTAAGTAAAACACTTGAGAAACTAGGGTTTATGGTTAAAAATCAATGTTCCCCCAAGGTTCCGGGACGGCGGGACGCGGGTTGGGGGAGACACACATTCGGGACGTGTGGAGACCACCCCCAAATTTTAGAGAAATTCAGCGGGGACGGCAAGACGCGATAGTCATAAAAATTATAAAAATTATAAAAATATGAAAAATATAAATCCCAACAATAACAAACATTCATCATTATGGAATCTGCAATCATGCAATGTAAATGCAAAATTCAAAGTTCGAACACATTACAGGATTCATGAAGTTATCATTATATTAATAATAATTTATAAATATATTATATATCAATATGAATCTATGATTAACATGCACATCATATTTGATAATCTTCAGATTTGACTTTTAAGTGATTGAAAAAATGAATCAATGATACTAGATTGTATGATACTATATTTGTTTCACGGCCATTGATAGTTTAGAATTATATAATATGCTTTAGGTTAGACATTGTAAATTAGATTTAGTTTTTATTATTTAGTTTTTAATATTTTTATTTATGTTTTAAGTTTAAAATTTTATTATTATTTAGTTTTTAATATTATTTTTATGTTTAAAATTTAAAATTTTAATATATAAGTTTATAACTTTATAAATAATAAAATTAAAAAAATCGTTTTAATTATTTTTTAATGATTTATTTAAATTTTTTTTTTTTTTTAAATTAAGATTTTTTTGTTGTTGGAGTTTTGGGGAAGTTTCGGAGTTTCGGGGTGGGACGCCCACAAGTCTTGACGAAGTTTCGGAGTTTTGGTCAGGACGCCAGGAAGTCCCCCCAAGTTTCGCCACCCACCGAAACGTTTCGGTCTGCGTCTCGCCAAGTTTCGCCAAAAGGGGGACGTCCCGAAATGTTTCGGAGTCCCTGGGACGCGAGAAACGTCGAAACGCGTCCCCGTGTAACACTGTTAAAAATTTACATCTTAAATTTAAAATATAAACCACCAACTCAAGAACTTTCTAATACTGAATCAAATCATTCACACATGAATACACAAAGATTTTTGGTCAAAGACTGGGCAACACCCCAACTCTTGGGTAAAACCCTAGAAAGATAAAATTATCATTAAAAAGAGAATCTCAGAATTTTTCCCAACATCATAGAATTCTTTTTCTTCTGACCTTTACAAGCAAAATACCCAAAATCACTTCAACAACAAATTACCTCGATTTATGTGCAAACAGTGCTTTTCGGTCTGTTGTACATGTTTACTTTTTTGTTGCCTTAGGAATTGTGCCCAATCTACAATTAATGCAGTACGGCGTTGTCAGACTGCTATACTTTCTACCTCGATTTCTGTGCCTCACACGTGTTGTATGGATCTGACAGGTGCATTAAACGCTGTTGTATTTTGTTGCTGCTTGCATTGGGAATTGTGCCCATCCTAGGGTTTTTGTCTCTCCTTCAGTCTCAATCTCCTCTCTCTCTCCTCATTGACGGTGTTTCTAATTTGTCCTTTAACCCTATTTTTATATTTTAAAAAATTGTAAATATTTCTCTAACCACCTAATTTGTGGTTGAGATTCATTTACAAGATCTAGGGTCATCATTAAATGCACCCTCATTTAATAATAATTCACTTTAATTATTAAATGCCATTTAAGTGAGACCCAATGCAATAAAGTACAAAACATCATTTATTTATATATGATTCCACTTTATACATAAATATACATAATGGACAAATTACATGTCCTCTTTATCACACAACACCAAAACTACAAAGAGGACCTTCAGAGTTAATTTTCTAACAGTATTCAACCAAGGTAGCAACTACTACCACAATTGTACATCTGACTGGTGAGTCTCTATATGTCATAGGAAGTTTTGGAACACCATCATACATCTTCATCATCGATCTCGACATGCAAATACTGGATCATCTTCTGCAACCTCAATATGTAAATACTGAATCATCTTCTATGTGTATTGGATCATCTTCTGCAAAATTAGTATGTGGATACTTAATCATCTTCTGTGTGTACTGGATCATCTTCAACAACATCAGTATGTGGATACTGAATCATCTTTTGCAATATCAGTATGTGGATACTGAATCATCTTCTGTCATATCAGTATGTGAATAATGAATCTTTTTTTGCCACATCAGTATGCGAATACAGGAACATCATCTGCAATATCAGTATATAAGTACTGAAACATCGTCTTGTAACATCAATATCTAAATACTGAAAGTTTGAAACATCAACAACAACAACATCATTAGCATGTTAGTGCTAAAACAACATCATCAATGAATGCTAGATCATCATCTGCATCATCAACATAGAGATGTTGAAACATCATCATCATCAACATAAAATGTTGAAACAACATCATCATCATCCGTATAGAAATACTGAAACTGTCTAATCAACACAACAACTACATTAGTATGAAGATACTGAACTTGCTACATTAGTATAAGAATACTAAAACTATCTCATCAACATCTCAACAACATCAGTATGAAAATATTGAACTTGCTACATCATTATAGGAATACTGAAACTACATCTTGCCCTCTAACCATCTTGGAGCAGTATCTTGGTGAGTTCTTTGGTAGATCCATTCGGGCATTTTGTCCAACTTACTAACCCTTTCTAGTCAACAAGCCTAGTCAGATAGATGGATCTTCCTGGGGACCAACAAGCCTTGTTCTGGATTACTAACCCTCTTCGGCTAAACAGGCCTAACTAGACATACTAATCCTCCTAGGATCAATAGGCCTTGTCCAACTTACTAACCCTTTTGAGCCAACAAGCCTAGCCAGACTTACCCTACTCTAGGCTGAGTTACCACCACTGCATCCTTCTACCATCTTCCATCACTCCCTCTTTCAAGGGAGGTCCTTTAGGACTACACCAAGCTTGTCTTGAAAGTATTCAAACTTTACACGAGACAAAGGCTTAGTCAACACATCTGCCACTTGTTCCTTTGTAGGAACATACTTGAGCTTTACAACTCCCTTTTGCACCATATCCCGATTGTAATGATATCTAGCTTCGATATGTTTCGACTTATCATGAAACACTGGGTTTTCTGTCATCTTAATACAAGTTTGATTATCACAAAGGATATTAGTAACTTCTATCTCTGCATCAAATAATCCTGACAACATCTTGCGAAGCCATACTGCTTTGCTACAAGCTGAGCATGCAACAATGTATTCAGCTTCTGTTGTGCTAAGTGAAATACTGGACTGCTTTCTACTGGACCATGAGATCATGCTTGATCCCAAACTAAAACAACATCATGAAGTGCTTTCTATCTTCGACACTTCCTGCCCGATATGAATAGGGAAATCCATGTAATCTGATTTCGCCATTTGATGCATATCTGAGACCATAATCTAAAGTCCCCTTTAGATGCCTGACCACATGTTTTGCTCCTACTAGGTGAATATGTTTGGGATTCACCATATATTGACTTAGAGTGCTTACAACAAAACATATATCTGGTCTTGTATTGGTTAAGTACATTAGAGAATCAATTCTTCCATACCATGCTCTAGGTGCTTACTTTAACCCATACAACGCCTTCTTGAGTTTACATACATGGGTTTCCTGATTATCTGCCTCGAAACCTTGCGGTTGTTCGGTATATACTTCTTCTATCAAGACATTTAAGAAGGTTGTCTCTACTTCCATCTGATGTAATTTCCATTTCATATTGGATGCCAAGGAAATGATGGTTCTAATTGAGGTATACCTAGCCACTGGTGCAAAGGTTTCCTCATAGTCGATTCCTTCCTTCTGGGAGAATCCGTGAGCTACGAATCTTTCCTTGTACTTCTCTATACTACCATCTGCTGAGTGCTTTGTCTTGTAGATCCATTTCGAGGATACCATTGACTTGTCCTTTAGTCTTGGTACTATTTCCCATACATCATTCTTTATAATGGATTGGGATTCCTCGACCATGTTACCAACCCATTCCTTCTGCTTTGTTGCTTCTTTATCAACAAGATCACACATCAAAGCTACATAACTAGGGTATGGCTTTGGCTTCTTTCTTTCTCTGATGGTTCCTTCTAGGACACCATGTCTTTTTGCTTCTTCAATTACTTCACGAGCAGGAAGGCCTTCTCTTACGCGAGATCATTTCACTGGGCAATTCTTCAGGTCTCTGAGGTTCTGTTATGTCATGATCCTCAGGCATATGTTCTTCTTCGTTTCTAATTGGTTTAGGACCTTCTGCAGTTCTGGGAGTTTCATGCTCCTTTTCATCTTCCTTGTCTTTCTTTAATTTTCTGAAAGTTGTATCTTTGTCAAAGGTGACATCTCTGCTTAGTTCAATTTGAGGATATCTTGGGATATAGATTCTATAAGCTTTTGATTGCTTACTATATCCTACAAACAATCCCTTCTTTCTTGAAGGGTCTAGCTTTGATCTTTTCTCCTTGGGAATGCATATGTATACCAGACAACCAAATATCTTTAAATGACTGACTTCAGGCTTTTCTCCGGTAAACATCTCTTCTGGAGTCTTGTTTCCAAGGGTACTGTGGGAGATTCTTTTCTGTACATATACTGCTATTCTGGCTGGTTCTGCCCATAGATACATAGGTTGGTTCTGCCCATAGATACATAGGTAGATCTTGATCATGGATCATAGCTTTTACAGATTCCATGATAGATCTATTCTTTCTTTTTGCTACACCATTTTGTTGTGGGTTATAGGGAATGGTGAGCTCCCTCTTAATCCCAACTTCTTTGCAGTACTCATTGAATTCACTTGATGTGAATTCTCCTCCATTATCTGATCTTAAGATCTTGATCCCCTTTTAAGAGAGGTTTTCTACAAGGGCCTTAAACTCTTTGAACCTTTCAAACAATTCATCCTTCTTCTTCACGAAATAGATCCAAGTTTTGCGAGAGTAGTCATCAATAAAGAAAGCATAGTAAACATACTCGCTTAATGAAGTGGTATGCATTGGCCCGCATATATCTAAATGAATAATATCTAAGATCCCTTTTGCTTTGCAGTCACTGTTTGGATAAGGGTTCTTAGTATTTTTTCCTTGTGCATATCCTTTGCACACTCCTTCATGATCTATCTGAATCTCTGGTAAACCTGTCACAACCTTACTCACAATTGGCAATGCTTTGTAATGTATATGAGCAAGTCTTCTATGCCATAGGTCACATTGGCTTAGGGTACTAGTCATTAATGTTGAATCTACATGTCCCTTCAATCTGTAGAGTCCTCCTTCAACTCCAATTACTACTTTATCATCTATAGTTTTTCCTTTTGTCCTCACGAGGACTTCTCCATCCACAAAAGCAATTATGAACCCTTTCTTATCTAAGGTTGAGATAGAAAGAAGGTTCTTCTTTAATCCTGGGACATACAAGACCTCCTTTATCTTCATGGACTTTCCAGAGTCCAACTTATACGAGGATTCTCCCATTCCTTTGATGGGATATTGGTAATCATCTCAAAGCATTACTTTGTGTGGGGATTCCTTTTGTACAAGACATGAGAGTGAGCCCTTGCAACCTGTCATGTGCTTGGAGGCACCACTATCTACTAGCCAGTTGTCATTTTCTTGGTGAGATTGAACCTGTGAGTGTAGAGATCAAGACATATTCTTCACAGGAATCTTCATTTTTCTTAGCTCTTTCCACCTCTTTTTGATCATTGCCTTTAGCAACATGGGCCTGGAATCTTTTGTTCTTTTTCTTGACTCGTTCTGCCTTCCTGGGACAATTTATAGCAATGTGTCCCATCTTATGACAAGTGAAGCATTCATAATTTGAGAAGTCTTTCTTGGACTTCTTAAACCCTTGAGATTTTCTAGGAGTATGGTCTTAACTCTTTCTCTTGTTCTTGCCTTTGGTATGGACTGCTAAAGCTTGATCCTCATTTTCATTTAGCTTCTCTTCTCTAGTTGCTATTCTTTCTTCTTCTTGAACACATTCTTCCCATAACTATCGGAACTTGGTTAGTCTTCTTCTTGAACAGATTCCTTGAATAAAGGGTTCCTAATCTCTTGGGAGACCATTCAAGGTGGTCATTACAATTTCTGCTTCTTCAACCATATCACCAATAGCTTCCAACTGCTCCTTGATTTGAGCTACTCTTGTGAAATATGATTGCATGGTTTCTGACTTTTGAGCCTTTACACTTTTGACGTGATTCCTCAAGGTCATCTTTCTATTGATGTTTCTTCTTTCAAATAGCCTGGATAGAGCATAAAACATTTCTTTTGGTGTCCTCCTTGAGGATACTTGATGAATCAAGTTATCTTTGATGGAGTCAGCTATGATCCTCTTAGCCTTGATCATATCCTTCTTGTATTTGGCTTTTGCTTCATCTTCTTGTGGTTCTGCAACTTCCTCCTTTATAAATCCTTCTAGATTATTTTCCTCTAGGATGAGCATGATCCGATACTTCCATGCTCTGAAGTTTTCAACACCTTCAAGCTTCTCATCTAGCTTGGTACTCTTTGTCATCTTTTAACAGAATGAGAACTTCAAATGGAATTAGAGGAAGTAATACTTACTTGATGAATACAAGTTCTGGCTGACCTTCTTCAGGATGACCCAGGGTTTGATGAAGAAACCCTAATTTTCCAGTTGAGATCACTGGTAGAGCTGAGTGATGGAAAAGAGGCGCCTTCCCAGGGTGAGCTAGACCGTATCTTTCTTTTTTTGAGATTGATGATGGAGTCTCAGGAAAATTGAAACCCTAGTTCTTCTCGGCAGCAATGTTTGGTCCAAAATTGAAACTTCTTGGAATTCAGTTTTGTTTTCACAAAAAGATGTGCCCTTCTGGGGCGAGTTGAGTGAGCCCTCTTTTCTGGTTGATTTGTCGAGAGATTTGTCTGGAATGGCAAACTTTAGTTGTGCCGTGTCTTCTTTCAAGGTGGCTCCTGATACCATGTTAAGCTTTCTTAATTGCTTAGATGATATCTTAAAACAATTTTCACTAGTAGGATCACTGAAAGAACAATAAGCACATTAACACAAAGAACATTCCTCCGAGAAACCACAAGGGAGAAAACCTCGCAAAACTTCCTTAGTATAGAACTCAACCAGAGCAATGTAAAACCCAAGACAATTGCTTCTCTCTTCTTCCTAACGCACTTGTTCTTCTCTCTCTTGCAAACTTGCTTGAGTGAGTGTGTACAAATGAACGGGGGCGCCTCCCTATTTATATTTGTCACTTGACTTGACCTAGAACCTAGCATGGCCGACTTGTCTAACTGACAGGGCCGACATGTCTAGTAAGACATTACAAATAATATTTATTATAATGACACTTGGGTACTATTGACCCGACTTACATCTTGAGGTTTACATTGATTCTTTCAATGACTCTTACATGATCAAACTCATCTTTTGATGGAGGAATACAATCAATACATCTGGAATATCTTCCGAAGTTACAATACTTTAACAACTATGACAAGGTGACTCAAAGGAAATTAATCCAACACAAGTGAGTTGTTGCGAGAATACCATTGTTATCATCCATATGTGTGTCATCTATGGCGAGTGGATGTCAAATAGTCTCAACACCCACATCTGAAGGGTATGGGTATGAATAGTACGAAGTATGAAATCCATACGCTGCATGTTCTAAATTTGCTTACAAAAGTTGCACGAGAATAGTAGATTAAAGCAATCTTTCTTTTTCTTGCTATATATTTCTATATAAATTTTCCAAATTTCCAATACTCAAGATGTTCTGCTCTAAGTCCTTTCTTGAATCCTTCTTTCACTGAGTATTGTCCACTATTGGATTTGTCCCATAGTCGTTGATCCTTGCCCTCCTTCCATCGTCTTGAGATGATATCTTCTTTCCATTTCATTTGTTACCAAGGATTTCTATCCCTTGATAGAGAGGCTTGCTTGTGGTGTACTTCTTTCGATTGGATGAGCAAGGATTTTTCTCTATCAAGTAGCCTTTAAGCTTCATCAATCTTTCTAGTACATCTATTAAAGAGAGATGTCCATTCAATGCATCATCCCAAAATGTTGCTCCAGAGCCATCCTTGATCTCCTAGAAAAGGAGTTTAATAATAATGTTCTTGTTGTTGTGCATGCTATTCCAGATGCTTAAACCTTTAGGGAAGGATGTTGGTTTTCTTATCTCAGATGGATTGTTCCTCCCTAAATACATGGATGTTAGGATTTGATGCATAGACCTTTATCTTTTCTTGTAATTTTCTAAAAGTGCTTTGTTGTCAGTTCTCTGTTTGCTAAAGCTAATCCTTTGAAGTCTAAACCACCAACCTATTTTGGTTTGGATACTTTCTTCAAGGCTACAAGATGCAATTCATTCTTACCCTCACCCTCAGTTCCACTCCATGGGAAATTTCTAATAATGCCTGGTATTTCTTAGCAGATCCCTACATGAGCCCGAGTTTGATATAAATGAAAGGTTGCTTATTCAAATTGGATAAGGAAAAAGTCTCTCTGCCAGGGAGAGATGTCTATTGACATGTGATTTTACCTTAGCCTTTAGCTTATCTACTATTTCACAGTGTTCCATGAGGACGTGTCCCCTAGGGTTGGGGAAGGGCTCCTCTCGTTTCCCATGCCTTAGGGGCTTGGGGACTCATTGGGAAACATTTCCCTACGTTTCCTTTTTCCGGAAACTCAAGGAAGCACACAATGAATGTCTTGGGGAGGTGGGGTGCGTCTGGGCACACTCATGAAAAGGGGGACGCCCAGATGCTCCCATGCGATTTTCAATTTTTTTTCATCACTTGAAAAAACCAAAAAACCAAAAAAATCATTAAACTAATAAACCTAAAAGCTATCCCACCCAACCCCTCTCTTAAAGCCCAACCCATCCCTTATTCTCACATTTGAAACATTTATCTTATGCAAACGGATTTCCTTGGAGAGAAGCAATCGACATCGAAAAAGAGAGGACCTATTTGTCGAAGGGAAGCAACTATTTATTAAGAGAAAGAGCGATTTCATTGCTTGAAGGCTAGAGCAGTGGGTTTGAAGGCTAAAGCAAGGGGTTTGAACTTTGAAGGCTAGAGCATGGTTTGGTTGGTGTGTCGTTGGTCACTCATGAGGACTAGTCCATTGATAGTGACACTCCCATTGATGGGCCTGATGGCTTCACGTAGCGGATGCACGAGGACCAATCTATGGAACTATCTCCTTGATGCTCTTTTGACGCTTTAAACTTTTTCTTTGCTACTTTTATTTTCAGTATTCATTTTCCATTGTTAGTTTTAGTTTGACTTTTGACTCTAGAACTAGAGATTGTCTTTGATGACCTCAAATTGAGTCGTTGACTCTTTAAATTTGAAGGTGTTTAAACAAGTTTATGTGACATGTTTGATTAAGTTTTATGATTTTAATATTTTAAATTTTCATCTACTGTTTGTCTATGATTCAAAGTTATCATGGAAGATGTATATGTATTATAAATTTAGAATTTATCAATGTGAAATTCAAATACTCAAATGATAAATGATTCAGGTCCCAGGAATCAATGATGAATTGACAACTGTGTTTACGATGATAAATTTACTATTTTGTATTTACTATTTACTTTTAAGTGTTAGTATGTAAATGGTGACGGGACGAGGAATTTATATGTTAATATGTTGGTATTTATATCAATTATATATTTTTAGAAATTTTATAGACCTCGATGTCCCCTCATCCCTTAAATTTTCCTAAAATTTGGGGGTGGTCCCCATATGTCCCCAATGTGCATTTCCTCGCTCCATATCCTGAAAACTTGGTGTAACACTACTATTTCTTCCATTCTTGAGCTTTGTGATATTTATGGGATGGGAGGAAGGCTAAGTAATTTGTTGGGAAGTAAGCTTTTTGGTACTGCAAGATGTCCACAATTTCTTTTGGATATTTTGATTACCCTTGATGTAGTAGCATTTGGATATTTCTAGGTTGATATGATGACCTGGAGCTTCTTCAAAAGTTTTGAGGATCTGATCAAAGGATGTTGCATCTTCGATGCTTAAATTCCCTACCAAAAGAGTGTCATCTACGCACTGGGCATGCACAAGATGTTGATTTTTTCCTAAGTAACATTGAGAGCCTTCTCTTGCAGAATAGAGGCACGTGGCCAGTTACCAAGAACTTGACTCAATCTAGAACTGGGGGACACGGCCTAGGGCTGAGAGTAATTCTTTGAATGAAGGCACCTGGTCAGTTACCAGAAATTTGAACTAGTTTGGGACTAGGGGACTTAGCCTGGGGTTGAGGGCCATTCTTTGGGAGAATGGAGGCACCTGGTCGGTTACCAAGAAATTGACCCAGTCTGGGACTAGGGGTCTCAGCCTAGAGCTGAGGGCCATTCACTGAATGGAGGCACCTGGTCAATTACCAGGAATTTGAACCAATATGGGACTGGGGGACTCAGCCTAGAGCCGAGGGCCATTCTCTGGGAGAATGGAGGCGCTTGGTCAATTACCGAGTATTTAACATTGAATCATTTGATGCAACCTAGGGCTGAGGCACCTGGTCAGTTATCGGGTCATCACCATAAGCCCTAGACCGGGTCTAGGCACGTGATGCACTCCTCTCCATGATCTATGGGCTATGAGACCTTCTCCAGTGACTAGCTACCCCTGGTTGAGAGACATAGCACCTGATCTTGGTGGCACAAGGAAATCAAGTTAAAACATTTAGTAATTCTCCTTATTTATGAAGATGTACTTTGAGTGGGCATGAAGGACCCTAGTGACTATTTTCTTTGACCACAAAATACTTGGAGGACCATCTAACCCTAATTCTTGGTCCTTGAGAAAGACCAAGTGGCACAAGTCAAAATACAAGAAGACCTTTGTACCACAAAAAGATTAAAGTCAAAAGGGTCAAGATGAAAAAGATTCAAACCCTAATGTCAACCCCTAATTATATGGGACCAACTCAAATGTTTGGAAGCCTATAAATAAATGTCATTTGCAAATCATTTCACACAACTTTATCACTGGACCTCTCCCTCTTAGGACTGAGGAAAATTTATGACTGAGGCTATTCGCTGCCATTGAAGAAGATTTGTTTTTGGCTAAGTTTTTACTTTTGGTCTTTCCCTTGCCCTAGTGTGGTGACCTAGCCAACTATGGCTTCTCCATACACAACCCTCAGTCCTTGGTGGTGACTAGGTCTGCTTCAGCAGGCTGCCATGTCTTTGATGGTGTTCACGGGCTGCTACAACAGACCTCCCATTCCTTGCTGGTGATCACGAGTGGCAGCAGAAGGCTGCCCTACTTTGCTGGTGGTCACTAGTGGCAGCAGGAGGCTGCCCTAGCTTCGCTGGTTGTCAAAACAACAACAGACCACTGCCCTAACCTCCACTAACAACAGCAACATACAGGTCATGGGCAACCCTAACTGATCACAGACAGCATCAACAGACCTCAGATATTAGTCACAGAAGCTCGGGGAGCAATCAACTGCTCGGGCAGCAGTCAAACAGAACGTCGGGCAGCAAGAAGCCTTCCTGGCAACAGTCACAGAAGCTCGGGCAGCAGTCAACTGCTTGGGCAGTAGTCAAACAGAACTTTGGGCAGCAGTCAAACAAAACTCCGGGCAGCAGGTTCAGTGGTCACAGGCAGCAGCTGAAGGCTGCTACAATCCTCCACGTGGCAACAACATTTGAAGGCAACATTAAGCCTGCTAGGGTTTTGGAAAATTATTATACATTCATCACAGAATTCTGAGATCAAGTTTTCTTCCTTTATGTACAAACTCAGTCATCTCATTTAGAGGATGAATTACTAATGCTTTGGGGTTTTTGTCCTTTAAAGGTTTCCCCATGAAAAAAATCATGTGTTCAATTTGTGCGATGCTTGGTTGACTACTGTATTTATCTTACTGTTGTTTACTTTTCAAGCTCTATCTCTATTACAGTCTGCAATTTTTGTAAGAATATCATGCACATGTTAAAATTCAACACAAGAGGTCTAATTCTGGACATAATCTCATGTCCTTTAAGAACACTTGAGCCTCTAAAGGTTTCCTTCTAAGGCTTCTCATAATAAAGAAGAGGAAGTGTGATAAGGAGCACCATGGTGATTTGGAGAATTCAAATGGGTTACTATTTACCGGTACTGTAGAGGATGTTACGAAATGTACTCAGATACCTATATTACCCAAATTTTTGAAAAACCAAATACGAGGACAACTATTTGAAGGAAGTCCAATTGGAGTGTGTTGTATGCTTTTGTTAAGTTGAGCTTGATAAACAAACAGTTTTCCTTGAACCACTCATGTCTAGTATATGCTTCACTGCAACAAAGTCACTATGTCATACATCGTAAGATTAAGGCAGGGATTAAGTATGGAAGCAACGATCTTTGTTATTATCATAGAAGAAGAATTGCAAAAGGGGATAGGGTGAAAGTATTCAAAGGGGAGGGCATACTGCTCTTTTGGAATGTGAGTAGGAAAAGTGGAACTGAGGGCTTTCCACATGGAAAAGTGGAATTGAAGGAATTCTTGTTTGTTTCAGTTCTTTTAGGCAGCAGTGTAGCTGAGAGTTTGGACACTGGAGCATGGTACGTAGATGCTGGAACAGCATGCCATATGATGGGAACACGGGCATTGTTTCTAGAGTTGACATATATAGATAGAGTTATACTTATAGAGGATGGGTATGCCGACACCCATGTAGTAGGAGGAGTTGGAAGTGTTATATTCCAACTCGAGTCTGGAGGTTATCTGGAGATTGGCATAGTGTTGCTTGCTCCAGAGTTGAAAAAGAATATAATTTTAGTGTCGGAAGATGACGGATATGCAATCCTTCACTTGGAAGGACGTGTTATTATGTATCCGGTGCAGGAGGGCGTGGATGCAACGAGATTGCTAGGCATCAGAGATGGCAGGACACATCGAGTATTTGGTCATCCTGTGGATGGTGAGTTTAGTGAGAGGTCAGACTTAGTTGCAGCAGTGGTAGCAACCGGTGGAGAGGATTCTTGTAGATCTGTGAGGAGACCGAGCTGGTATGAGATGACTCTTGAGGACGAGCAGGAGAGTGAGCAGAACTCTTAGTTTAGAGGGTTTTGGCACACACCCTCAATAGTTGATTCAATTTAGGTGTCTGAGGAGCTTTCAGATCCAGAGGGAGCATCTTCAGCTGTTAGAGGGAGGAGATTGGAGGCTGATCCAGGTAGAGCAGATGCCAGCAGTACCTCTCTCGCTAAGAGGGAGTGTTAGCATTTTGTAGCTTGAAGGTACTTCTGCATTAGGTGCCTAGGTGCAGGGGTCTGAGATGGTGTAGTCTCATTAAATGTCATAAAGTGATTTTATGAAAGCATTTATTAAAGTACTTTTTGATGTGACTTTATAATTTGAAAGTGAGATGTACTTTATTAAGATTATAAAGTGACTTTTAAGTTATAAAGTGTACTTTTTAATTATTTAGCGTAAAAGTGACTTTTAATAAAAAAGAGATTTTATAAAGTTATGACTTGAGAGATTTAAGTCATCTTGAGAATAAATTTCAGCGTTATATTTTGTGCCAAGATCTAATCTCAGCAGTAGAAGACGAAGAGACGAGGAGTTACCCTGATGAGAAAATAAAAAAAACACTTGAGACTTCATTTTCACTCATCCAAGTGAAGTTGGGGAGAGGCATGAACTCCAAGAGAAGAGTTGGAGAGAAGAGCAAGTGCCTCGAATTTCTAGAGAGAAGGTGAGTATTTGAGCTGAGAAAATGAAGGGGAAAGGAGGCTGGACATGAGGGTGCAGTTCCCAAGGCGAGGGGTATGCATCCCTAAGAGAGACCTGCATTAATTTGCAGCAGCAAGAGCACGATTCCCAAAGTGAAGGACACGTTTTCCAAAGTAGTCTGCATCAGAAAAGAGACTGTTCCGTACAGCTGGGAGGTGTCTGTACTTCAGAAAAGAGAGGTCGTACAGCCACCAGATTGCACCGGAAACAAGGCAGCCAGTGGAGCACAGTTTTCGAGGTGACTTTCTGCTGAGTTTTTTTTCCTATTTCTGCATGTATTCCAAAGTATGTTTCTGCTGTATTAAATACTGTAAACTACAGTTCCTTATAGTCAATCTGGGGACTGTTTTTAGGGTCTGTAATGAGAGTTTTCTAGGATATATGTGCACAGTCAATGATGGAAGTACTGTGTAGTTTTTCTTATGTAAAAAGCTGCTGCTTTACTCTCTGTTCATTTCTTAAGGAGCTCAATAAAATATCTCTTACTGGTTTTCCCCAAGGTGTGGGGGTTTTCCACGGTCAAGTTTGACCAAATTCCTATGTCTTAACTTTTATTACGGTCTGCTGATTTTTATGATTTTCCGCTGCTATATGTACTTTATGAACAGTATATCTGTCCCAGTACATGTCTATTTAATGCTTGTGAAAAGTACAATTGGCTTAGCTAAGTGTTAATGACTGATATCAGTGGTTCATGAAGTGTTTGACGAATGTTCACTTTGACTGTGAACAGAACTCTGATTTTTAACAAATGGATCTTTTCTGATGTGACGTTTTCAATTTTAAATGATGCATTTTTTCGTGGATGGTGCATTAACATGTTTGTTTTTTATTTTCTTCATTTATTTTCTTAGATTATCAAATGCATGTCATGGATCTTTTGTGATGCGATCTTTTTTATCACTTTTATTTTATGGGGATGCGGGGACGAGTTTCTGGGACGGCTAGAGCGCACCCCCAATTTTCCAGGGGACGGCAGGTTCGGGACGGCAATTATATAATATAAAATTTAA